>VZTX01011995.1:267297-572267 GCA_013400915.1 Pardalotus punctatus
AAAAAAAAAAGGAAGGAAAAAAAAGAAAAAAAAAGTGGTACGCTTTAAGTAAAGCAGAAATGAATTGCTGCTGAGCTGCTGCATTGCAGATGAGTCCATGGTTGAGTGAAGTGGCCGTACAGTGTTAAAACTGTCTGAAAAGTACAGTAAGAGAGGTATAAAAAAAACCCTCCCAGCTTTTACAACTTTTATTTTATTTGAAAATCTTTTTTAATTTAGGGCCTAAACTTTATCTGTTAAAGATGACTACAACCAGAGTTGAAATTTTGGGGTTGTTTAACATAGGTGCAGTAAAATAATAATTTGAAAATATGTGGGCAGCAGCTCCATCTGCCCACAGTGGTCCCTCTGGCCACATGCCTTCTGGGCTGTGAGAAGTAAATTGTAGCCATTGTCACGCAACTGGATTTTTATTAGCAGTAGAGCCAGTTCCACGCATTGGAACTGCTAGGGAATGAGTACATGGCCACACTATTTTCTCTGAGTGAAGCCTCTGTATTGAGAATCTTCCTATGACAAAAAGAGCCTCTTTGATTTGACCTTTCTGCCTCTTGCCAATAAAAAATCCCTTTAGAATTTCTCAGACCTACCTCAGTACTTCCTTATGGACTTTCTGGAATGACCTCTTATAGAAAGCACCTCCCAAGGTGATCATGAGCTATAAATCAAATTATTTTCGAGTTTCATTATTTCTATCTGAATTACAACTGAGTGATATTTACAACAATGATTTACTCTAACTAAGTACAGTTTGAACCAAATACTGAGTCACAACACAGGGTCCTTTCTGGAAAAAATCATGACACTGATTTCTCAAGATTGAAATTGTAGCAGACAGTGACAGATGTTTAAACTGCTATTCTTCTGTGAGGACCTGCATGTTCAGACTAAGTGTTGAAAATTCCTATTTCTTTTGATTTGCTTGGCTTCCACTTGCCTGTAATGATCAGAATAATTTTCAGATCTGATCCATCAATGGCTATGCCTACACCATAACTGAGCAGCAGTATGCAACTGCTTCCATAATTTCTTTGGTTTCTGATTACTATTAGAATAAAAAATTCCAGTCTTGCAATTATTCTTAGTAGATAGAGAGGGTTAGTCACAGCTGAATTCTACTTTTTGTGGCTTTGGAAGTAATTCTTAATGTGGTGACTGATTTCTCAATCTGATGACTTTAAAACAATAGTACTCTACTGCACACTAAGAGTCCCATGCAAGCTTCCTCTGACTCATGATGTTCCCTAAATACTTAATGGACGTTTTATTCACAAAAAAAAAAGGAAGCACAGGAGCACAATTTAAGTAGAAACAAATGATTTTTGGTGTCTATTTTATAAGACATATTCTCTGGGTAAAGGCAAATCATAAAATTATTTCTTTCTCCGCATTGACATTGTTCTACTCTTAGATTTTTGGATGGTTGCTGATTATGATAATTGGCTGGTGTGGCCATGAGCTAGACTGGGTTGGATTTTCTCCTAATCATGCCCATACTTCAGGGACTTTTGACGCTCCAAGTTTTGGTGCCATTTTCACTGAACCGTATTGTGGGTACTCTGACCTTTTCTGCTTTACAACTAACCAAAAGCATAAGCTGAAACTTTGCAGGACCTGAAGGGAAGAGATGAGCAGGAGAAGTGTGGAAGGGGAAGGGGGAGCACTGGCCCCACAGCGTTTCTCCTGGTGTGCACATTCCTGAGGCAGTGCCTTGGATGGGAGGTGCTGCTGCATCTGCAGGCTCCCCCCATTCCTGGATGGGCTGCTCATGTTGGGCCAGGAACTGGCTTTCCCAGCTTTTTCGTTTACTTGTTTGGGTATCAATTTAATCCTGCTACGACAGAAGGACATTATGTGAGTTAAGAAATTCATTAACGGATCTCTTCAAGCTCATCAGTGAAAGCCATTATAGAAATTACAAAGCATTACTTCTGAAGATGAAAAATGTTATGCCTTGCTGCATCTCCTGCTGTTTGTTGTCCTTTCCTGCCTCCTTCCCGGTTTTACTCTCTCTGTGCTGTAATACACTTGGAAGAGTGCATGAGGGTTGGCCTCTGTAAGACCAGGTCCTGATAGTGTGGGTTTCCCTGACCCCCAGGCATCCAGGAGAGACCACCAAGCTTGTTACACTTACATCAACTTCAAAATTAACCTCTGTTTTTGAAGTAAAAGTTTATTATCTAGCCTGATTTGTTTTTGTTTTCCTTTGGACATGCCTTGATTCCTGGAATGCTCTGCAGCATCCATTGCTGGAAAACTTTGAGACTTGCCCTCTGACACACACAGACTTTTCTCCAAGACATCTTTTCATGGAAACTCATTTTGCTGTTGCCATGATGACTTTACAGTTTGTGCCAGGTTTGTCTTTTGGATTTGATTCTGTGAAGCCTTGCGCAGCCTCCACACCTACTCCCATAAGTGGCCAGAATTAGAATTACTCAGCATGTCAGGCATTAGTACTACAGGTACTCAATCTAAGAAAATATTTGGAGAATAAAATACAGAATGAATCAAAATAAAGAGTAAGGGAAGCTGGTGCCAGATAAATGCAGACAGAATTATGACTGCTAGACAGCCGTGTTTCCAGCTTCTAAATTTTATCTCAACTGTGGTGATAAAGACAGACTATCATTATGTGTGCCAGATTTTATGCATGTCTGTCTTTAAAGCATAAGTTTATGCTGGAAGGATCCTGGAGGTGCCTGATGCTTAATCTTAGAAATACTAGTTCAACGGAAATAAAGTACTCAGGAAACAAAACACAAATTATCTTTCCAAAACAGTTTTTTTTTGTAATTTGATCCTCCCATGTAAACAAGAGACAATAAAACCTTCTGGGAGTCTTGTTAGCAACAGTCTCCAAACTGCAATGAAAGAAGGATTTCAAAACTATTTCACAATTTTGTTTGGATGAAACATGTGTTTACTCTATGTAAATGAACAAGACATTCTGTTCTTTTAGGGTTCATCAGATCCTCACTGTGTTAGCTGGCTTGGCATGTGCAGGAAAGTGGGTCTTCTTCAGAAGGTGCTGGACGCACAAATAGTTGTTTTTTTCAGTGGACGTTTCCAAACTTTACAAAGAAAATATACTTTAGTGCAAATTTTTGCCTCAGAAGTAATTTATCTTGATCCTGCCTTATTTTGTTTGCTAGAAATGATGACAAAATAAGTTATTTAATGAAAGAGACATGGATGCAGAATTTCCCATGACAATAAATTGCTGTTGCACAGTTCTCATTGTCAAGCAGCATGTACTCAAAATGTGAGCAGTCCCAACAGCTTGAAGCTGTGGATTTCTGTGTATGAGAATTTTCTTTAATAGCTTGGGTGCCTGCATGTAGCCAATGCATGGCATGGCATGTGTACCAGCTAGCCTCTTTCCAATTAGCCAAGGGAAAATCCAGGATCCACAGCAGATTGGTAAGTGCACTTTTACCCCACTCTTTGTGCAAAGAAGCTGTGGAGTAATACACTTCATTTTGTTGTCTTTCTGTCCACTGTTATACCATTTGTTTAGTTAGGGAGGTTTCACTGTTGTGGTGGTGGTTTGCATCTTGGATTTTTTATCTGGGTGCAATCAGAGGAAAAAACCTGATTGAGACCGCAAGTATACGCATGCCAAAAATATCTGCTCTTTTGTGAGCCATGCTGCAAAGGGTGACTGCTGTGGATCAGAGCCTGGGGCACTGCACGGGGGTGAAATTAAGAGCATTTTATTGTTCTTCTGCCTCCTCTGCATTGCTCTGTCGGCATCTCCACTGTTGCTAGAATTCCAGCTCAGGCATACATGCTCACCTCTGCTGGAGCAGAGGATGTGCCTCATGGAAACTGCTGATGGATCTGTTAATCCAGGCTAGCAATGGTTATAGTGTTGAGGCAGAAGGGTGGCTGGACAGTGATTTATTGTTCCCAGGCCAGCAAGCAACAACAGTTTTTATGTGCTTAGACTGCTGCCACAGCCCTGTAACCTGAAAAATTCCTCAGAGTTTGCTTTTGTTCCTCCCACCTTTCCATGGAGGTACTCTGGCCAGGCTGTGCTTGGCTGAAGGCTGTGGAGAGCTGGGAGGGAGAACAGCACAAATCCATGCTCTGCTGTGGGCAGACAGTCTCAGTGACAACTGCTTGTATTGCTCTCTTTCACCTTCATAGCATGAATCTTATGACTTGAAATCACTTCAAGATGATACAAGCATGTTTGTAATGAAATTTTTCTCTGTGTCATGAAAAGAGTATTTTTTTATTCATTTGTTCTTTGTGTGAGTATTGAATTGATTATTTAGATTTTTCCTTGCTTCAGTCACACTCTACTTGTGTTTCTAGTGAGGGAAAAGACCAAACCTTTGTTTTTCCTCTTACAGCTTTATAGCTGGGATGTTCTGCTCAGCAATCAGTTTAAATTACACAGGCATCTTTCCCCAGTTTGCTCTCTCTAAATCTCAATCTCATCTAAATCCATCAAAATGCTGCACAATCACCAGTCCTGCAGTGTTTTTTGCAGTAACTCTCAATTTCAATATTGCAGTAAGGAAAAGTGTTACAAATGTACTGACTCCCTTGCAGGCCCCACTGATACCATTTATGAAATGTTAAGGTCATTAAGGTACTCCATCATTTCCTCCCCAGGCTTAAAGTGGCTGCTTTTGTGAGATCCTGAGTATCAAAAAATTCCTCCCTTTTCCATCTGAATTCTGTAGGGCTATTTTATAGTGGTTTTTTTTTTTTTTTTTGGGGGGGGGGGCTTGTTTTTATTGTTGTTGTTGTTTGGCTTTTTTAAGAGTCTGCAGGTTATTGTGGAGTGGTTTGGTTTGTTTTTTTTCCAGACTTAATTTGTTACCTATTCATTTGGCTATCTAGAAACCCATCACAACACCAAAAATATTTTCAAATTGTAAATATAACTAAATACCTAATAAATGTCTAAGAAACCTCTTCCAGTCTATCACAATGTTAGCTGTTTTACAGCTAATGTATTAGCATATTACATTCATATGGTAATACAGGATAGAGCTACCCAAGAGAGAAAAATTAGTTTTAAATAACATGTGAATACTTATTTAGTCATGCACTGGCAGTCTTGGTACAGAAGCAATGCACACTTGAAAAATCTTTTTTGACATTAGATGCAGGGATTAATCCCAACAGCTACACATAGATGCTTCCCATATCTTATGGCATTTGAGTAGCTGTCAGATACAGAGCATCTTTTAGAAGGACTTAGTTTGGTTTTGGTATGGATTTTTATTGACATATTTACTTTGCACTGACTCCCTTCTATTGTTCTGTTCCTATCAGTCTGCATCTTTTTCCAATAATTATATAATTCACACTAAAATATGGACTTTGCAGCATCTGTCAGAGCAGGATATTTCCTGCTCTCCTGCCATCTCTTCTGTCTCTGTACCTGTTGTAGATGTTTTGCAATCTTTTACCCAAGATCTCTGTAAGCCAAGTTTGGGGATTTTGCTCTCACACCCTGCTGCTCAGCCTGCTTTGGGCAATTGGAGGATGGGTCCCACAGCTTCCAAACAGCCTGTACCAAAAAAGTACCATGTTGAATGCTGGCACATCACCTCCTTCACGGTCCCAAATACTGCAGTAAGTAATTGGAAATTGCTCTTAATTAAATGTTCAGCATCAATGATAACAGTGTTAGTTATTAGACTGGCTAAAGGAGCTTAAACCACAGGTGGTTAAACAATTCGAAAATGATCTTTACATTAGATATAACTTTCAAACATCCTAACTGGGCTGAAGTTCTCAGGAGAAGGCAGGATTTGTGTGAGGCTGTTATTCGAGAGGCTTTTTGAACTACATGAGCTCGGCTTCCCATTTCATCCAGTTCATTCTCCCCTGCTGTCCTCCACCACACTGGAGGAAAGGGAGTTGCCAAATATTGGAGAGAGTCTGTTGTGCTAATAAAGAAATCTCATTTGGCGATGAAGGTATTATTTCAAATGTGCTCTGTTTCATCTCTTCCCAAAGTTAAGCTTCAAAATACAGTGTCTATAGAGGAGGAGCTGTAGCTGCAGAACTGGGCTGCTGCATCTGTTGATCAGGGCAATGTTAACTCCAGCAGCCGCTGTGGGTGTCTCAGATAATGCAGTTTTTATAGGTACGAGTAGTGTGCAAGGCCTCTAGGGCTCAGCAATCTGCAGCTCTGCACTCTCTTGGGGTGGTGATAAGGGCTGTGACCCTTAGAGGAGTCCAGAGCCACTGTAATGTCCCTGCTGTTGGCCCTAGGGCAGAGGTGGGGCTGCTGTTACCCCAGAGAAAACCCAGCAGGGCATTGCTGCCGCAGGACCTGACTTCCCCACACGCCTCTATACCTGTATACATTTACACACACACACACATTCCACGGAATTTTATGGACTTGTCAGACACTGTAAAGACTGGGGAGGCTGTTGGCACTGGGGGGTGGGGAAAATACATTGAAATAGGTCTTTAAAAAAATGCTTCGAACTATCCACATCAGAGGATGTGAAAGAGGAACTTGCCACAGGGTAGGCAGTGACCACATCCTCCAAATGTGCACAATAAAATTATGCTGAGACTGCGTTCCCAGAAATGCCCCAGCAAGTCCCTGTTTCCTGACTGGCTCCTTGTCCTCCATTAGTCATAACTCTGAGATAGTAAACCTGAAAATAGTAACTGGGATGCAGGTTTGGATGAACAAAAACATCAGCATGGCAACCTGAATATATCTGTGATGGTAATCACAGCAAGAGAAAAGGTTTTTAAAAAAAATATGAAATGAAGATTTCATGACCTTCCCAGTCTTCTTCCATTAAACATTTGCTCACTAGTTCTCTAGTATGCACACAATCTGGCCAAAAATCTAACTACATCCTTTTTCCAATGTGCAGCCATCAAGACCATGGTCAGGTATCAAAACCTGGAGATGTTTTAACTGAGAAATCCACTTTGTTACTGCTATTTGGTAATTAGAGAAAGCCAGAATGTTGCATTTTAGCTTTTAGTTGTTTTCATGATTTATTTTTGTAATTATTCTTACTCAACTGTTGCTTTTTAATCTGGACTTTTTTTTCATTTTAGAATTTGTAAAACAAGTTACTTACTGTCTCTAAAGCTATAATTAAGAAAAATAGCCAAATAGATAACTGATGTAAAAGAGAATAGTTCTGAAATATCAGTGATTGTGGCATACAAAAGACAGAAGTCCATCTGTCACTTTAATGGATAGATGGTAGGCCCTATTTCAAAAATCCAGGGAAATGAATAGCATACAGTTACTCTGACCTTGCAAAATAAATAGCAATGCCCTGAAGACACACTAAAAACATATCAGGAAGTAGAACTGTTTTCTCTGTTTTAAACAACATTTCATTCAATGGACAAAAAGCCAAGGAATACATTTTTCCAGATGATTTAAGATGTAGTATGCTGATACTTGTCTTCCAACAGCAACGATTAAAATAGCTTGCTTGTGTAACCAGAGTGTAGACATTATTTCCACTATTAGCCCATACGTCTGTAAGAACAGTAGTTGCTAAAAAACTGCAGTTCTTTTTGAACACAAAAGCATTTGGTTTTTCAGAATATGTATTGGGATTTTTTGCCCCCTTTTTTCCCTCAAAACCTACTACCAGCTGGTAATTAGTGTTAAATCCATAAATGAAAGTTCAGCTAAGAACTCAGTATGTAAGACTCCAGACTTGAAAGCGCTGTTATACTTAAGTCTTCTGATAATATTTTAAGGAAACAGGGTCTGACAGGCTACAACATCTTGCATTGTCAGTCAAAGCTTCCCTAAAGGTCAGAAATGTGCTTGGGTCTGATTTTTCAATTTGCAATTTTTATCAATAGCACTGTTTCAAACCAGTAACAAATAATTTTTTTAATTATGTTAAACACAAACAGAGGCTCTCCTCAATTAAAAAATGCTTTGCAGGCTCTAGATCTGCATTTGTATTTGATTTCTCAGTTTAATTCTACCAGCCAAATAAATAAATAAGTATGAATTAGTATATATATGAATCTCTCTGTGATGCGGAGAAAAGAAATTGTATTCCTTTAGTGCAGGAGGCTGGGTTCAAGCTCAAGGAATGAATGCTGCTTCTGTTCAGATGAATAAACAGATGAGAGACATTCCAGCCCATGCTCCATCAGGAATAGCGGAAGGAGATGCTCACAAAATTTAAAAATGCAGAAATAAGAAAAAAATTACATTTTCTTTCCAGCCTTTCAGTTTCTCAATAGAAAAATATAAAGGAAATTTTTTAGAATTATCAGGAACCTTCAGGGAATGGGGCCAAAATTCCACACAGAAGATCAGAGAAGCTGCTTTCAACATTCTTGGCAGCAGCTGTATCCCTGTCCTACTGTGGCAGAGGTGGGTGTGTAAAAGTTGGCTCAGACTGGATCCTCATGGCGGGTGGTCATTACTAAAAATCATTATTTCTCAGCATGTACTGCTCACTGGTGTAAGGTTTTTACCTACATTATCCAACTTTATTGTGCAGTTAGAGCTGGTTGTTACTCAGCCCTTCAGTTGCTCTTGGCTGCTCATAATGTCTAAAAGGACCGTGGAGAGGCAGAAGTGTCCTGGGGCTACTCTCCATCGCACCAGTGATGAAATGCCCCACCCCAGAAGTTCTGAAGGACAGATATAACGTTATGGAAACTTTTCTTCCCCTCCTGTTGCAGACACAGTGGCCCCATGGACCTGAGCCAATGTTTCTGTCAGTATCAGTTTTGTTCTAGTGATTGTGCTTCTTTTGAGACCACCTCAGACCCACAATTCCACCTGAAATCAGCTCTGCCTTTAGTTTTCACCTCCTGAATGAACTGGCTGTCTTACGCTTTTCCGATTTGCTTGGTAGCTTTATGAAATAACGCCTTTTAGACTGCATTAAATAATCTGAAGTTCTTTTTATATGGAAATAATGTCTTTTATACTGGATTAAATATATCTGAGAATTTTTTTACCAGTTCCTAAAGCAGGAAGACGCAGAAGTTGATACAGCTCCCATTCCAAATGCTACCCCATCTCTTCGTTTTGTCAGAAAGATTTATGAAGGAGAGCAGGGGTCATGCACATTGCAAATGTGCTTCTGCTAAAGCAGCATATTCCTGGAGGAATAAACACAGACAATGCTGAATTACTTTGTCATCATTAGAAATTGCCAGAGTCCCATAATGTTCGTGAGAGCAGACAGGTTGGAACTGCACAGACCAGAAAATAAATGCTCACATTGAAAAATACACTGAACTCCTTAGTCCAGTGCACACAGCTTTCCTCAGCTGGGAGGAATGAGTGAGCTGGGCTGCTGAAAAGGAGTGCAGGTTTTAGCTGCTTCAGTGGCTAATGTGGGAGGTTTGCTTGCAAAAAAGCTCTCCTCAGTGTGATAATTTCTCAGTGAATGGCTAAGGAGCTTCTTTCCTTTTGGGAAAAACTGCTAAGTACTATAAATAATTTTCCAGAAAATTAGGAAAACAGTCTTGTAAGTAGTAATGGCTCATTTCAGTGCTCCAAAGGAAAGTTTCTATGCTTCACTTTTTTTGAATGTGAAAATGGGATGTGGTAATGGCAGTCCTTTTTAAAGGAGGATGAAGAAAAATCATTCATTTGGCAAGTATATATTGGAGATATGCTGGTCTGTTCTTGTTACCTCTTCTTCCTTATCTGTAAATTTGTTATTTCAAATATTAGCTTGAAAAGTTTGCTTTGCTCTTGTAAGATTTATGACTAAAAGATTTTGCTTAGCCACTGTCTCAGTACAGAGTGATGGTCACTAATACTGTTCCAAGGCAGATGATCTTGAGGCAGTGGTGCTTGCTGGGGCCGTGACTGCACTGCTCTGCTGGATCATCTGGCTTCTTTTCCCCTCTGAAAAATAGATGTATCACAGTGTAAATTGCTGCCACATACTATAATTAATAGCAAGGCTGGAATTTTTTAATGGGCAACTTCAGACTCTAGCTAACAAATCCTGTAGTTTAAAAAATAATTCTTCCCGGATTCTAGACTGAAATAATTAATTCTGAGTGATGTTTTCCTGATATCCAGCAATAATCTAGACAAGAGAGCTGTTTCATTTATAACTGGTGCCTCACAGCTTGAAGACGCAGGTGTGCCAGCCTCCAGGACTGCCTCTGCTGCTCACAGCTCCAAACTCCTGATTTAACTGTCTCCATTAAGACTTCAGTAATCCTTTGTCAATCTTTGCTGTGTCACCCCTTTGAAAGATACTCACAGTGTTCACATTTTCTTTCAGGACAGAGACCTTTTCTCTTGTCCTTTCCTGTCTAATCTGCATTAGCCAGATATGGAGTGGGTTTGACTGCCCAGGGCATGTGAAGTACAGCTCCTTGGGCCTTTCTGTGTCCCTGTGCAGAAAACAACATTTCAGTTCTCTGTCTCCAAAGCAACTGAATTTTAAGTGACCTAAGTGCTATATCCACACAGGCAGGGCAGGTAAGAAAAATGCCTTGCTGAGGCTGCATCTTCAGCCTCCTTGATACAAAGAGATCTCCTTTCTCAGGTTTGCCAAAAACCATAACAAATGTTTATGGTCTCCAAGGGTTTTTCTCACTAGCCAGGTAAGTAATTTCTTAGGAGAAGTGGTTTCGGTTGGGAGGGACCTACAATGATCATTTCCCTTCAGTAGAAAATCAGGTATTTAATTTTATTTTGTTAGAATCAAAACTTTCCCTTATATTTTTGGAATATATTTATTGCAGGTGGGGAAAGATACAAAAACCCCCCCCCCCCCAAAAAAAAAAAAAAAAAAAGATTCTTCACAGGTTCACAGGTTCCTGGTAGTAATATAATATGTGAGATAAAACCTGCAGTTTCCCTTACACTCACAAAATGATGTTGCCTTGAAAATTCTTTAAGGGAATATATCTATTTATCATTTGTATTTTCACAGTTCTTGGGGAGCTTATGCAGATATGGCATGCAAGGTCTCCACTTGGCCAACTATTCAGATCATTCCTGTCTAAGAATCTAGTGTATTTCATGATTCTTTAGGTAACTAGAGCACCATCATGAAAATGAATACAGGTAGAGTTGAGCCCATCCTTGCCAGCTGCAGGGATGAGAATAAGAAATTGGAATCATGCGACCATTTAATAGGGTAGAGCATAATGCAAGAGGGAAAAAATAGAGGAAAAAAAAATAGAGAGATACTAACATAGAAAGCCATGTATTTTGATAGTTTCTTGAAAATTTCTTTGTCCTAGAATCTGCCAGAACTCTCTTGAGGCTTGTTACTATCACTGCCTGATCCAAAATAACAAAGAATGCAGCACTTAAAATATTTGGCTCATAGGAAAGAGCTTGCTAGAGCAGGAGGCTGCTTTCTCATGTGCATTTTTCATGTCCTGCTACAAAAAGATCAAAACATTGTGAAGGACATGTATTTGGCTGAGAAATGTTAAAAACGCCACCTCTGATGTAAGACATACTTTTGATATTATATCTACTACACATCTAAACCTGTCAGGCTACAATGAAATTTGTCACCTATATTTTACACTTGTATTAAGTGAGAATATGACAACTGACCTCTTGTAACATCAAGTTTGACAATTCTTGTACATATTAGCGTTACCAGAATGATTTTATAAACCAAGGCTGTCAAACGCATCCTGTTGTAATCTTTTGGGAGACACAATGCTACACTGTATTTTTTAAGGCAGTATTTTTACTCTCTTACAACTCTCCTCAGGTCATATTAAATCATTTGCAATGAATTATTTTGTTAGGCAGACAAGCTTGTCAATGCTGAAACTAAGAATTTTTCTGTCAAGTTAGAGGTGCAGGAAAATCTAATTTGTAATTGAATCCATGTATCCTTTGAAAATAAAGTAGCTCATCAAAAAGTAAGCAAAGTGAAATGTTTAAAAGTACAAGTGATTCTGCCTATCTTCTAACTTCAAAAGCGATGACAGTGTGGCTCAGGCTTGTGCATGGAATTCTGCAGTTCACTTTTCCCTTTTCCCATTGGTATTGCTCCAATCCACCTCAGCCAAAGGTTGGCATCCGCTTGACTCCATCTTGACAGCCTGAGCTGAATTCTCTGCTTAAAACTGGGCCTGTGCCAGAGGGCAAAGCTTAGCTGGGGTTTCACATACGTGCTTTTCACCAGAACACCTTGTAAATATAGAAAATAGTGATTTGGGGGTTTCTGCTCTGTTCCTAATACTTTTGGGAAAGCACAGAAAACTGTCTAGATTGAAGGCAGACTAAAATTCTGTTGCACTCACTGAAAATAGGGAATTCTCACTGAGAATTGCAAGGAAAAAGAAGTACCCTTGGTATGCTGATATAAACTTCAGGTGAAATCTAAGAAAATATAAAATTTAACACAAGGCATTTTCCCTAGACTTTCTTATCAGAAAAAAAAAAAGATGTTAATTAGGTAGAAGAAGAAATAACGAAGAATGGGAACGGATCCCCCCAGTGTACACAGCATTACCGGGGGCCAGCTGCCATTAGAGGAAAGCAATAAGCAGCATAACATTACACCTGGACATGTACTTCATGGAAGAAGGGGAGAGCAGTGGGACACAAGTCACAAGCCACTGCACTTCCAAGCCACTCACTTGTTTAATTTTACAGTTTTTATCTGGAGCCAGAGCTCTGTATTTTAAGAGCAGGTAACATTGTATAACTAACCTGATTAATGGGTATAACTCTAGCTCAAGCCTTTAGGAGCCTCCATATCTCAGGGCATAATTGTTTTCCTTCTGCTGTATGTCACCTGTCAGCAGCGCCTAAGGACAGTCTAAACCAGGCTTCACTCACCTGCTGTCCAGTGCTTTGAGATCCTTCGGCAGAAAGCTCCTTCTGGCAGTTATTTATAGGTCAACATTTGGGTGAGCTAATTGCAGGCAGGACCCCTGGAAAGGTAACTAAACAGTTATTGGTCAAGCTGTGAGGAGAAATGATTGTGTGAATTACCAAATCTCATTACTGCGCTACTCTTGGACACTTCGAACTGTGGAGACAATTTCCTACCTGGCTCCCAAATCCAGCAGCGCTGCACTTGGCTTGGGGGAAGCGCTGCTCTGTCAGAGCTCTTGGAAAATGTCTCCATCTCTCATTAATTTGGGGGTGATATAACTATCCTCCTGGTGTGTTTTCAAAATTTTTTTCAGAAACAGAAATGCCTTAATCTCCCTTCCTTTACAGGAAGTTTTCCTATGAGCACTGATACCTCACACAGGCTCCCCTGTTTTATACCAGTCACACTGTGATCCCTGAATGACATTTTTGCCTGACATTGCTGTGCTCTCTGGAGCTAAGCTCAGTCAATGTGAGCTCATTAGCAATACTTTCTGTATTCCCCAAATTTCTCTCGATACCGATGCTAACTTCTTGAGAGTGGACTATGATCCTTCCATCTAGGTCCTGCACATGACATGGAAATAAATCCTCCCCTTTGTGCTGAAACCTCTGGTTACACAGATCTGGCAATTCCATTCTCTCTGCAGCATTTCACAAAACACCGTGTTGGATCTGAGCCCAGCACCTGCTGCACTGGTGATCACCAAACCGGGGCACTTCAGTGAGGGACTGACAAACTCTTCTGTCTGAAATAGTTCAAAAGCAAAGGTATTCAAGTTTGTCTTCCTAAGCTGCTTTGATCCTGACACCTATGAATTTGTTTTCTCCTTGTTATTCTTTATTTAATACATCCTATAAACTCTCATTGTATCTTCTTGCTTTATAAAGATCAGAAGCTGTTTGATAACATGAAATGTGCCAGTTGGGCAGAAATGAAATTTTGCTTTGGTTCAAACAGTTCTCCCTGTTAATTTTCATATGGTGTTTTGGAAATATCTGTTAGGTTTATTTAGTTTTGTTTGTTTAAGTTGTGCTTAATGCTTGCTATGCTTGACTGTCCATTCACATATACATGTGTAAATTCAGACTAACTGTTGTAAAGCCAATGGAATTATATTGAGATTGAGTTGTAAGAGGAAAAAGTAACTGCAGCTTCAAGGTTGAGTCTTTAATCACACTGGCATCCAGAGGATTTGGCTCTTTATATCAACTCCTGTATTCCTTTAATGGGTATAAATAACCAGTTATACAAACCAATGATGTAAGTAGGTGCCCCTAACAGATTAAAAATAATAATCAGAGAATAAAAAAACACAAAACCAAAATAAAAAAAACTTCTTTTAGCAAAAATATTTATGGACTTAAGAATTAAGCTCCCACGCAATTTTGCTCAGATTTCTTCTAACAAAACTCTGTATTTATATGTCAATATTAGAATATGTTCAAGATCAGTTTACAGTTCTAAAAACGCCTACATTGTAATAATGCAACAGTGCTGAGGGCATTTAACTCCGCAACGATCTTATTTGGAGTATTATGTGTAAAGAAGTGTGAGCTTTTGATCTCAAGTAACATCTGCATGGCTTATGGATGTTCTCTGGGACTTATGGGTATGCACAGATGACCTCATTTCTGATGTGACTGTCCATCTTGAGCATTTGGAGTTTCTGCTTGTTTGCTGCTTGATAAATGGTTCTCTGTCAACATGACCTGGTGAAATTAGTGGAACTCTTGTACTGCGTGTCTGCATACAAGGTTGAGTAATTGGGGGTCATTGTTGGAGCTGTTAAAAGAAGAAACTGGGAATCTATGTCCTGAGGGCATACAGTACCCCAAGTGTCTATCAAAAACAGAAAAAGTTTAAGTAAAAGCAATGCAACTCACAGGAATTGCACAGAGAACATACAAATACAGGTTTATCCAGCAGGTGAAAAGTGGCAGTGGCAGACACAAGGAACATGATTTCTATTTTATCTATTGTTAAACACAGGGCCAAACACTGCTGTAGCTGTAGTAAGGGACCATCCATTTAAAACAACATTTCTACCAGCTCCAAAGGATGGATGACTTTTCCTTCTGGGAGACAAGAGTGTGTTAGTGCACACCAATGAAGAAAACTCAGGAATATTGCCCTGAAGGAGACATTGCATCCAATGGGCAATGGTTGCTTTCCAGCCAATAGTGTTTTACCCCTAAGAGATGAAGTATTTTGACCATGTATATACACTGTGCTCTGTCAGATCTGCTCTGGAGAAGCCCTTTCTTCAGGTGTTCATGTTCTGTTCAGAGCAGGGCAGATAATTTCCATTCTCCCGTGTGCTTTGCCATTATTATGCACAGGTTTTGCTTGAAGAGATAGAGTCTTACAACACTGGCTAATGAAAGCTGTAAGGTCACTTTATCTCTCTTTGTCTGAAAAAGAATTAACACTCCTGGAGATGCTGAAAATTTAATTTTGGCATCCTTGAAGTGAAATAGGGAGTGAAATGCGGAGGAGGGGAGGGTCAGGGAAGGGCAGGAGGAGAGGATGGGGAGTGTTTATTACCTTGTCCTTGCCAGAAAAGATAAAGGGTAATCTTTCTGGGCACTATTAGTGGTTGAGGTGAGCTGAATTTATGGCTTATAGTCGCTTGCTTATTTTGGAAGTGTATCTGAACTCATATATATTGGAATAGAGTCCAAGACGCCATTCTGGCATTTAAATCCCCTAATGAATCACAAGTTGAGGATATGATTCAATATCTTAAATTGTGTTATCAGATCTGTGACTCATGGTTAATGACACCAAGTTTGGCAGGGTTCTGAATGACGCCTTCAGGAACAACAACTTTTGATCATTTTTCTTGTGGCCAGGAGGTGAAGGTGGTGTGCACTGGGGTCACTGTGCTGTGTTATTGCAGACACCCAGCATGCTGCCAAGGAAGGGCTGTGTTTCACAAGCACCTGCAAAGAGCTGATGTCCCTAACTTTCACTAGCAGTTCCACATTATAGCAAGAATATCAGAATGAGGTACCCTCAAAATATGGCATGTGTGCTATACTGTGTATATATGGTTGCAGATGACAGTAAAAATGCTTTTTATCCCTCTGTCTCCCCTACTTCTCAGGGTACATATCAGCAGAGAGGCAACACTTAGACACCCCATATCTTTGCCCCAGCACCGTGGTATAGGTATCCTTCCTTGCTAGGCTGACCTATACCCCTACATGCTCCAGCTTTGTGTGACTGGCAGGAACTGCAAGACAGGCCAAATGACAATGTCTCACATCTGTGCTGCACAGCTAGCAATGACTGCCCTAGCAGGTGGCACTGGAGATCCAGGCTTCTTAAAGGAGATTTTTTAAACAGGAATAAGAAATGAAAACCAAGAAAAATGGCATTTTTAAGCAAGGAGATTGAGGAATAATCAGCTGTAATTTTGGGTACTCAGAATACATCTTGGAGGAAACTCAGACTAAGAGGAAGAAAGTAGGTGAACTAACTATTCATAATATAGCCAAATTAAAGAAGCCTTTGGGTTACCTTCACCATCCTCTTGCCAGTTTGAGAGGAATTATGCAATACCCTGTGGTATCAAAGGCTGTGCTGAGATCCAAGCAACAGCAAATACTAATTTCCTAGTTCTAGTTGTATATTTAGTTATCTTTACAACAAAACCACAGGAATGATTCCCTGGCCTCTCTAAGGACTACTCCACATTAAAACTAAAAATGATGCTGTAAGTCAGGTATTGTAGAAAATGTCTGTGAAAGAGTATGAACAGAAAGAAACCTTCAACATCCCCTTTCTTGTGAGCTTTGTCTACAGATGCTGACAGACACGAAGTCATTCAAGTGGCTTTGCTGCAGGAAAGTCTCTGAGATCTTATGGTCACAGTTTGGATAACAGCATTCAGCAGAAGACAATGTGTTTCTAAACTCCTTCCATGATTCAGTGCCACACACACCTGCTCTGTGTTTGGCTGAACTGCCAAAACATTAAAATCTGTGAAGAAAGCATCGTGCTGAAATTTAAAGTGGGTGTCCTGCTTTGAGAGAGCAGTTCTTAGGCTGACCATTCCAAACTGGGAGAAGCCTAGGATGACTCGAAGTCTGGAGTGTCTAGTTATGGTAAAAGTTAAATAATTTCCTCATTGCTGACTCCTGTTAGACACTAAAAGGCACAAAACTGGTGTGTGCAGTAGCAGAGGACATGCAAGTTGGGAAATTCCCCACCTCATGTAATTTCAATAGAAAATCTGTTTTTTCAAGGTGCTTAGACCTGGGTCCTGAGCCAGCAAAGCACAAACACCACTCATGGATGGTGGGCCTAGTGTGTTTTCTCATTACTCAGTTGCCAGGTTTTCTCACAAGTGTCCTTATGCTTTCTTTTCATATGGCCAGTGAGGCTCAGTGAGGCCACAAAGCCACAATAACCTCTTCCTTTCTCTCCTTCACAAAGGCTCTACTCTCCTTACCAGAGGTTTGGTGGCAGGTGATTTCCCAATGAATGAAGGCTGTTGCTATCCACACTGATCAAATGCTGGCTCATGGTTTTTGTGTGATCCTCCAGCTTCGTGGACCCATGTGTTACCTCTGCGATTGTAAATGCAACATGGCAGGAGCTCCCAGTATCTGTTCACAGCCCGGAAACTAAAATCATTGTCCAGGAAATGCCTCCTAAGCATAGTAGTAACAAAACCACCAGTGCTCATCTAGTAACATTCAGAACATCCTGAGCAGCCCTGAAAGACTGGGAAGAGGCTGATCAACATCCTAAAGGATAAATCTTTTTTCTGTAGAAAACATGAGCAAATTTTATCTATGCCTCAAGCTGGCAGGAGGGAAACCAGATTGGATACAAAAGGTAATTAAGATGCATTACTTAGTTTTTGTATCAGGAATTGTTCTCATTTTTTTCTGCTGTATCGTAATCCCTTTACTGATGCGCACGTAATATTTAATTTCTGTGTCTTGGGCATGTTACAGTCTCACTGTGAAAGAAAGACATTTAGCATCATCATCTAGCAAAATTGTTTACTTTGTCCAGGCTGGATAAAACAGGTCAAAACACAAACAAGAGGTGCCACACGTTCAGTGCTTACTCTGCTGCGAAGTGGCGTTCATTTTTCAGAAGCAGATAGAACAGATGGGCTTGGTGACAGCTTGACTCGGATACACACTTTGAAACCTGTGCGTTTGTCTGGAGAGGAATTTGTTGGTTTTGTACAGACAATCATTTTGCATTTACACAGATCTAAACCTTCAGTTTGCTCTCTGGTTTAGGAACAAGCACTTCAGTCATAGTAAACAATTACTATGGTTATTGTTGGCCTGAGATTTTTTTATTAAAAGAAACGCTTTTGCTATTTACACCAGTACTAATAGTAAAAATCTGAAAGTGGCAAGCTTTTGTTAGAAATCATTTATTCACTGGGATTCTCTTACATCCCAGCTCTGGCACATGTTTTTTTCTTTCAACATTCATTCTCTCATTCCTAAAATGAGCTGCCAGTCAACCTCGCTTCTTTACTTACACCCTTCCAACAACACTTGTCTAAACTAATGCTTGTCTTCAGCACAACAGCAATTTAAAAACTCCAACACCCAAGCACTGTATTGTAAGACTAATACACTTGCACCATGGGCAATTTGTCTTAGTTTTTTCCCAGTTTATTCCAAGAAAAAGAACTCTCAGATTTGTTTTCCTTTCAGGAGAGATAAAATAAAAGCAGTGTCACTAGACCGCTAAAGGGGAGCCAGGATATTCTCTCATCTCCACTTGAAGATCAAGTCTCTGACAGCAAGGTCTGACATGGGACTAGCAGTGATTTCTCTGCTGGCTTTTCCATCATGTTTAGTTGCCACCATTGAGATGCAAACCCATATTTTTAACGTATTTTCGTTCTGAAGAGTTTAAAGCTTTGCTGTAGCATTTTATTTACCATCACACCAGTATTGTGTGGGGGTCTTTCCTTTCATGAAGATATATGATAAGACATTGCAAAACAAAAGCACAAGAACAGCAAGAGCTCTATTCCCACAGACTTTGCAGTTATTCTAACTATTGTCCCAACCTGCCCCCAGGGAGCTCCAGGGAATATGATGCATCTATTGCTGTTGCTCTTTTGACCTCCGACACTGATCTGTTGCCCAGTAAAATAACTCTCAAAGGACAGCATGGTGTCACAGCTGGTTTAGAACTTGAGAAAACCAGCTCTTTGCATAAACAGCCTCCATCTTCCCTTTGTCCTTTTAAAAAATGTACCCAAGGATATATTTTTATGGTATTATCTGCTAACCAGTGCCCTCCACTTTGTGCAAAGCACAAAACAGAGGGTCATTAACACAAGTGAAGGATGTCACGTAATGTAATATCCTCTGCTCAGCCTCCTATTTTATATAATTTTGTACTTCTACTGGAGTAGATTAGGTAAAGTACAATAATTTGTAAAGAAAGAATTTCATACAAAGAAACTTATTTTCTTTTGTAGTTTCTCTGTTCTTTTCTCTGTCATGGATCTGCTCCCTCCTACTGCAGTGAAAAGGGTACATTAAAATTAATATTCTAAGCTGGGATTTTCAAAGCAGACTATGGCAGTGAAGTGTCCAAAAGCCACTGACATTCAATGGGAGCTAAGTCCTTAACCTCTTTGAAAATTCTTAGCCTAAATCCATTAAAGCATACTTCAAAGAGATAATATTCACAATTCCAGGACTAATTTTCCTATCAGCTGTTTATTCTCATTTCTGACAGGCCCTTCCTCTCTAGATCCAAGCCCCCTGTTGAGGTACAAAACCAAATTGCTTCCACGTCCCTTGTAATTCAGACCTCAGCTTTAGCTCCGATTCTTTTGAGGCATCTGTTTTTATATGTAATGACACACAATGATTTGTGTCTAGAAGACACAAAATGGAATGCTGCAGTATTGCTTTTCCATCTTTATCTTGTCTCATCTGTCAATACCCCTCTTATAAATGTGTGTAACTGGGGCTTTATAAACATGCACCAGTTCATCCAGATATTTTGACTCCTTCCTGTGAAAAGTGAACTCACATATTTTGTTCTTTTGCTTATGGTCACTTCTTATATTTTGACATGAATTAATTCATCTCTGTGAGTCTACATCCCACTTTATCAGCCTTTCCTTCTAAAACACAGTGTTACAGCAGTTGTGGCTTGTCACATTTTTTACTTCAGTCATTTATACTAATTTTTCTCCTCACACCCCTGCAATCATAGCATGAGAAGACTTCACCGATTAAATGAATCAGGTACAGAAGATGTGGTATGACCTGAATTTTTGCAATTAGTGATACAAATATCCTCTCAGAAGGCAGATTTTAAATGCATTCAAAGCCGAAGGATGCTGTAGTAACCCTTAATGACAATCAGCTGCACTACATTGACACCTTGTGGCTGGTTCATCATAATGCAAAGTATTCACCCAGACTGGTGGCAATAAGAGTGAATAAAATGTAAAACCTGTAGGGAAAATATTTTCATTTTAAATACTCACAGTGAATGGGAGCCTAATGAAAGGAGTTGATCAAGCTCCATTTCAAATCTGTCTGATCCCCATCCAAGTTCAAGTATACATGTTCTTCAGTGCTGAACACAGGGCCGAGACCTATACATTTTCCATTTTCAGTACTGCTCAGATCTCTATGTGATCCAGCCTTGAAGTGTGTGCCCTGAGCTTACCTCAGACTGCCCTTCTTCAGCTGACATGTTGTACTTCAGCTTCCTCACGGAAGATAGTGGGATAAAGAATGAACATGTTTTGTTGCAATGGTACCTGCTGCCAAAATAGAATGAGATTAAAATTACATTCACAGAAGGAAATGCAAACTTTAAAGAGTGCGTGTGAAATAACACTCTCAAAAGGTCAAACAGAATGAAGATGCTGCATGAGCAGTCTTTTTCCTGCCTGCCCGATGGAGAGGAAATGGCACAGTGCAGGAAGCCTGTTTCAAACAGGCAGATGGGCTGTGACACAAAGCCGAGACAGCTCATCTGCTCAATATGTAATCATCGTGTTTGAAACCATTTTCCTACAATCTTCCTGAGTAACACATAACTACCACGAACTCACATAGGAAAGGAACTGCTGAAATGTTAATAAAGGGAAGGATTTGAAAAGGATTCAGATAAATCAGTTACAAAGAATGCTCTGGCCAGCACTCAGCGAATCACTGAGCAACATTCAATGATTTCTCAGGAAGACTGACTCCAGCATATGAGCCTTTTAGACAAATAATCAAATAAAAATGCTAAACCTCACAAATAAATTAGCCTTTCCCAAAGCCCATTAAATCTGCTTTGGTTCATTCCTTCACAAATATGGAGATCCCTGTATCAGTCAATGCCATCACACTTGACTCTGCAGTTACTTATTTCAGTGAAGAACCCCACTTGAATCATGACTTTGGCCTTCTGTGGACAAATACTCTTCCACAAAATAAGGACTAGTTATCCAGTTTTAGAGAATGAAGGAACTGGACATCAGGGAGACCCTCCTTTCTTCTGCTTATTTTCTCCTTGGAATAATGAGAGGAGGCTGCTTGGAGGCCCTGCTGCTGCCCTGGCAGAGGTGACAGAGTGATCCACAGCTGGAAAGGGCATTCACACCAGGATCTGGGGTGATGCTCTGGTGTCTGGGGACCTTGGACACTTCTGGGATGCCTTTGGGCAAGAATGGCTGAGTTGGGGGCTGCCTGCACTGATGGCAGGGGCTGGGTTGTTGATGTATCCAAAGAAACAGGGCAGGAGCAGAGCAGATATTGGTATTTTTATGCATACTGGGGCCTCTCAAGTCCAGAAGAGGAGAGTCAGAGCCTCCACCGTCCTCCACAAGTATAACATTGTCCACATGCCCAGTCCCAAAGTCAAGGATGTGAAGTGGAGGAAGAAGAGGGTGGGAATAATGCCTGGACTGACTTGGTCTGTACCCATTTCTATCTCCATCCAGAACTCCACAATAATTGTTTTGAAGTTTAGACAGTTGAAGGGTTATTAATTTCCTGTGTCTGTTTAATTTTATTAATTAAGAAAAGATGTGGCCCCTGATGGTCTTTTGGCCACATGGGAGTCTCTAGTAATGAAATTCCATGAGGATGTGGTTGGGAGTTGAGTCATCTGTGCCTCTGCCCATGGGAGAGCTTCCTGAAAAGTCAAGATCTGCTGGATAAACCCTGCCCCTTACCATGGATCGCAGCCAAGTAGCCTCAGCTTAATGACAGTCATTAGCATTAAACAACCTGCAAAATTTTGTTAGTTCAAATTCCAGTAGAGTTAAATGATGATTCTTTAAAAAGAATTACAGTAATCTATTCATTGCCATGGAACAAGATATAATTAAAGAAATTCCTCCAGCAATAACTCAATTACACGTAATTTTGTTCTAAACTGGCTTTTTAAAGATTCTTTAAGTGAACAATAATTTACTGACCACAAAACTGTAGCTCAACGCAATAGTAAGTATCCTGAATATTGCCGTGCAAGGAGCTCCAGGAGAAGAAACCAGTCTTTGAGGAGAGAGGTATAAAGGCAGCATGTCCTAAACAAAACCTGAAACCTTGTGTCACTACTGCTGGATGCCAATTGATCGTGAACTTCTCTCACCTCTCTACACATACTTATTCCTAGTATTCAGAAAAGACAGCTGAAGTTATACAACCTTTCCCCTCTGAGTTAAAGAAGGAGTGGTATTTGGAGGAAGGTGGAAAGGGCATGGAAAACATTCTTGGGAAGTCAAGCATCCTGAAATACAGCAAAAAGCTGCAGCTGCTCCCCAGAGCAGTGAGGACACTGCATATCCCAGTAGCAGCATTCTTTCCTGCTCTTATATAGGAGTGATATGTACAACCTACTGCATTATAGAGCAACCTGGAGCTGGGGCCAATCCATGTGTTCTTTGCATTAAAAGCATTTTTCTGTCTTAGTCAGCTCTTCAATAATTAGAATTCTTCTTGCAACCTACCCAGACCTTTTCATCATGACACGCTATTCCCAGCAGCCAGTTTGCACAAATGCATTGTGGTTTGGAGACTGAGGTAAATCCACTTACATACATGGGAGCTGTCCTCTACCTGTTGTCCTCAGCAGCTATGAAATTTCCCAGGGATATTAGTTTTTAAATTTGCTAGGCTAGAACAACCAAGGAATATATTCCAGGCCACACAGAAAGTCTGTGTTAGGGAAGATATATCAAGCTAATGCTCTAAACACAGCCAAGGTTCCCTTTTTCTTTCTTACTCTTCTCTAGAAAGACCCTACGAAATCTTTTCACTCCCTTTTAAATCCCTGCCTTCCCACCATTTGGAATCCTACCCAAACCCATTCCTGCCTACCACATATTCTCACATCCCCTCTGCTCTGCTCTTCAGATAACTACAGGAGTGAGCACAGCGGCTGCCTGGATGACAGCCATCAACCCAGCCCTCTCTGCTCTGTGGTTTACACAGCTCTTGCAATGAATACGTACTGACTCAAAAAATGATAACAGATGTGAAAAAATTACAGCTTTACCACCTGTTGCTAGTGTAATGGATTTAATTACTGGCAGACAGCTTGAATTATTTTGAGGTCTTTTACAAAAGGAAGATTTCTTTCTACCCTGTGGGAGATCCTTGTTGAGAAAATTGTGGTTCCATAAAGGCAATTCACGACAGGGGACAACTCTGCACCACAAAACTCTCTGGTTCCTTACAGATTCCTCCCTGCCAGGAATTTTCCCTTGCACCATTCTCTGATGTATTAATTATTTCTTCACCTAATTGACCTGATGAATTTATCTCTGTTATATACTTTCAAACTCTCCTTAAACTGACCACCATTTCAGCAGCTGCTTTGCCCACAATGCTGGTATTCACCCTTACACTGACCAATGCTTTTGCTATTGTCATTCACACCAAAGAGAAAGAGCAGTAAAACTCAAGCCATACTAACTCCAGGTACCCATTATAACTGGAAAGATAACTGATACATCCTGTGTGGGCATTTTTGCATTCCAGCTCTGACCTTGTTCAGTGAAATAGTTTCTAGGCAATTTCTGTATGGATATCTAAAACTTTTTGTATTGCTACCGATAAATGTGAGACAATGGATTTAACTGAACACTAGTAGGTTTGAACTAGATTGTATCCCCAGTATGTGCTTGAGGCTGGGAGAGTGGGAATGAATATCCTTATTTACAGCATGGTATCTGCTGAGTGCCCATTGAGTTCAAGAGGTTAAACTGAGCTGCTTGAATATGGGCTAATCTAGTAGTATCTAGACAGAGAAGGCAGAGAGCAAGCAGGAATACGAAATTCTTGTGCTCTTGATCTAAGATCTGGACCTGTTCAGAGAAAATTTTGACTGAGTCCTTTGCTATCTGCATCAACTGAAAAAATCACTGTGGGATCTCTTAGTTCTTCTATGGTTAGGAAAAAAAAAAGAATAAGGCAACCCCTACATCCACAAGAAACTGCTTTCTGTGTGTTGTAACAAAAGGGCTCAAGGAGAAAACAGCCAACATGAGGCAGAGCACTGCAGGTATGTTTGTCACACTGAAAAGTACCACTGTGAAAATAATTGGTTTCAAGACACCACCGTAGATACACGGTCAATTTAAAATATACTTGCTTAGTTAAGTGAGAACTTTTGAAAGAGCAGTAAATGGTAGAAACCTGTGACCCTAGAGACAGGGGAAAGCAAAACAGGCAACCAGCAAAAAGGTAACACTAAGGGACTTATCTTGGCAAGTAACAACAGCAGCTGAAGTACATGTTGAATCACAACATACATGCTGTTGAATTGTTGCCAAATAAGAGTAGAAAAAAGAAAGTAAAACCAAATGGAAGAAAAGGAATGGGAAGGCATAATATAAAGAAGATGTAGTCTTCCACTTTTCTCTCACTTTTTTTCTCCAACCCAAATTTTCTGCATAGAATGGTGTATTTCATTTTCAGTACCATTATTGTCAGCTACTTTGAAAGGTCATTTGTGCCATTATTATCAACATTATCTTATTGACTGCAGTATGCAGCTCAGATTTTGCTTGTCTTCTGCCTAGTAAGCTCTTCCCAGGCCTAATTTTTGTCCTTATAGGACCATCAGTAGCTGGTTTGTGTAGTTAAAAAAAAATTAAAAAGCAAAATGAGAGAGAGAGAATGAAACAAATATAGAAGGAAAAAAGGCTTCTTTAAATTCATCTGTCTGCTCTTCAGGAAGCTGATCACTCCTCCTGAAAAGAGATATCAGGGGTTGCTTAGCAATAGAAAGATGGCATCCTGCCTGTCAGATGGCCTTTTCAGATTATTTCCTAGATAAGTACAATAATTGGAGGAAAGCATCTTTTGTGGCTGGCTGCCCCTTTGCAATGTCTAGGTTAACACAAGGAGAAATGCTGTGCTTCAGTTATTGTACTGCAGATTCTGGCATCTCTTTTCTGGGGAATTAAAACACAAAAATACATTATATTGCTTTACCTAGCATTATCTTCAGCTAACATTATTTTTAAAATACTATTTTTAGCGCTGTAAAGACATATTTAGGAATGGCTGCCATCTGTCCAGACATAACAATACATAAAATAAATGTTACACTAATGATCAGGAACTAGAGATACTTCTACTTGTGAAAGAGAGGTTATTAAAAGGCAGATTTCTGTAAGCAAGTGCATATCATGGTACAAAAAAATTATCATGGGAAGACCTACACGTGAGCATATGTGTCCATGTGTGTGTTTAGGAATTTGTATAATTCCAAGTTGTGCTCATCATTTTGCTGTCACTGTTACAGCCTTCTTAATCTTGTTTCTTTTTCTCCTTATCAAAGCGAGAGAGCACAGAAGTTCCTCCCCAGACCTGCACTTCTGCGTGTGGCCATGCAGTGGCACAGGAGACCAGGAATCCGTAGAATCTGGCGATTCTGAGGCAGGAACTGCTCAGGTGCGAGGGGAGGGAGCCTGACAGATGAATGCCCACGTACCTTAAAGTCGGGCCGATGGTCCGGTTCGCCTGCCCCGATGGAGCCGGGGCTCGGTTCCGGCGGGCACCGCCCGAGCGTCCGCACCGGGACAGGGACGGGGCAGGGACAGGGACAGGGACAGGGACAGGGACAGAGCTGGGCAAAGCCGCTGCCCTTCACCTCTCTGTTTCTCTGCCTCCACGCAGAGCTGGAGGGCAGCGCGATTTGCGGCACAGTGTGATTTGCGGCACAGCGCGCTCCCGCTCCGCTGTGAGTTCCCTGCCCCGGCCGCTGAACGCCGGCTGCTGAGCCCGGCAGGGCCGGACGCTCGCACGGCCGCGTCTGCCCGGCTGGCACGGCTGGATCCCTGCGGGGCTGGTGGCACTCTGCGACAGTCCTGGCAGGCCTGCAGAGCCTAATGCCTGCGCTGGGAAATGGCAGGCAATTCTGTCCTTGCCTGGGAAAAGCTCAGAGTGCCCCGTGTACTGCACTAACCAGCTTTGTGGGTATTGCCTCTCTCTGTTAACCGGGCTCCTGGACCCAGAGCACCCATTGCACACCTGGTGAGGAGAAGATATCTGCAGGTCCTCACTGTTCATCCTTGGTACACAGCGAAACCATCCTCAGGGCGGATCTTCACTGGCTCTCAAAGAAACGGAGAAGCTGTTTCATTCAGGGGAGGAGGACAGTGTGCTGAGGGCTTTGTCCCTTACTGACAGCCTGCAGACTGCAGCAATACTGTGGCTGTAGAATCCTCAGTGCACTCACAGGACAGCACTGGTGAGGTCCCTGTAAATATAAATGGAAGATGAGTCCATTTTGTGCAGCCCATGCTGGGATGATCATGCTTTCAGTACTCCAAGGGATATTATGCCTCATACTTGGATCATTTCTACTACAGGAACGGTTTCTTCCCTTCGGTGTTCCCTGGCAGCAGGGAGAAGGGGGAAGAGTCTGTATGAGAATACTTAATGTCTTTGGCTGGATTTTATTTTGGGCTTTTAGATCTCCTCAGGGTGAACGAAACAGGTGCAATTTTAGAATTAATTTTTGGTTTTGAAATAGAGCTTTCTTCCCATTTTCCTCTAAAATTTAGAAGGATCCTAAAGCTGCAAGTCAAACCCAAAGGAAAAAAAGCCAAAAAGAAGCATTGAATTCTGTCCCCTTCCATTGCCAACATCAGCCCTCCTGCCTCTTCCTTTAAGCAAGAGGAGACACACAGGAATTTATTCTGAAGGCACAGACACATCATCTGTAGAGCACAGTAAT
Organism: Pardalotus punctatus; assembly: GCA_013400915.1. Taxonomy (NCBI): domain Eukaryota; kingdom Metazoa; phylum Chordata; class Aves; order Passeriformes; family Pardalotidae; genus Pardalotus; species Pardalotus punctatus. The sequence continues at coordinate 294,321 of VZTX01011995.1, forward strand.
AAACAAATTAAGTGTCAAGGATTTGGAGCTATTTATTCTGCTACAAAGACTGATAAAAGGTGTAACTACACAATTAGCTGATTCAAATTACCCCTAATGATAACCTCAATGCCAGGAACTTCATTCCTCTACAATTAAACCCTTGTGCTCAGAGACACCACACACTTCCCGTCCTGCGGAGCTGGTAACGACACATGGATAAGGACACACAGGTCCTCCAGGTGGCGATACAGCCGTATGTTACCATATGGTTTTATTTTTTTTTCATCTCTGAATTTGATGGAAAAGCTGCTTAGGTTCTGGACAGCAAGAGCTTATGATTTAAATTTATCTGTAAATATTGCATTTCTTTACACTATTTATTTATAGTGACAAGTATTCAGTGTGTGTATATATATATATGTATACACATCTATTTAAAACATATGTCTTCGTGTATATACATAGATGTACCCACATCTACTTCTCACTGTAGCAGTCAAGCTACGTGTCTGCATTCTGCTCAGCTCTGCCTCAGCTGAACTCCACCACAGATGAAGGAGGAAGATGTCCTGATGAGAAGAAACAAAGAGGGAAGACAGCAGTTTAATTTCTAATTAATTAATCCATCATGATTAACTCCTGACATTGAAGCAGTCACATTTAGCCTCCGCTGAGTGTCTGATCCAAAGACAGCTGCAGTCAGTGTTGCAAGGGAGAATGATCCAGATTGGGTGATCCAATGGAGATGGTGCCTCCGTGTTTTTGCAGCAGGGACTCCTTTGGGTGCACAGGGTGGCCTTCCCTCCCTCACCATTCTCCATGCTGGTTTCTGCCAGCTCCAGAGCAGGAAAGCAGGGAGACAGGCTAAAGGGAAATCAGGTTGGGGCAGAAAATTACAAGGAGTCTTCTCTTTGCCTCTTGCTACTTGTAAAATATAAAAGTGTGAGCTGAAAGCAGGTGTAGTACTACTAGACTCAAAGAAATGTGAAATTTAAATCAAGTTGTTCCTTTGCAGTGAACAGTATGTCTTGGCTGTACTCACACTGAAGTGGATCAGGAATTTTTCCAATGCATTCTAGCTTCGATAGCACTGTAAAATACATCAGCTGCAGTTTAGATTTGGAAGAATGAATGACTGACAAAGCATTATTATGAGTTTACTTCTTCCTGTAAACCGAAGTGGCATAGTTAACAGCATGCATCTTTGTCTCAGGATGCCATTTGGACCCTGACATGCCTCCTGGCTGGCTGTCACCCACAGCACACTGGGGTTTACATTTGCTTTTCTGAATCTTAGATTTCTGCAGACCCCCCCAGAAATGTTCTGATTCACTGTCCCTGTGGCACTTGCTGGTTGGTGAGCAGCCAACACGAGACACTTGTGGTAGAATATGGCGATCACTTTGATGAATAAATAAATTATATAGCTGACCTAATATCTTTGAATATTAAAAGTGGAATTCCAACTTGAACATAAAATGTAAATCAATGGTTGAAAAAATATTCCAAAATAGCACCACGGAAACCAGAGGAAATGAATTAATGTATAATTCAAACAGTTTAGCTAGGAGCAACAGTTCTATTTTAACACTATGAATGTTTCAAAATCAAAACCAGGTTCTGATGTTTGATTTCTTTGAGCCTATTTTTTGTTGTTGGAGATATGAATGGTAATTAAAAACAACAGTGAATTATGAAGCTATTAAAAGCTGAGATTAAAAATTAAATAATGGAAGTGATTTATGTTACTGAGCTCCTAAGGCACATTTAAAGCTAACTCACTGAGAAATTCATGCTACTTTGACATCAGCCATTTCATTCAATACAAATCTCATTTACTGAAGAGAGCTCACCAGGTTCCAGTTAATACTCAGTTAAAAATTTAGTTTGTGGTATGGGTCAATGTGTTAACTTCTGAGACCTATATTAGTGGCCTCAGGTGGAAAACTATGTTAGAGCTTGCTGAAGATTGGTATTTTATCTTGCAGAAGGAAAAGGGATGTGTTTGGGGTGAGCTCTTCAAAGTCAGAGATTATTTTTAAGAGAAGTAGCACAGCCCATTTATGCAGCCCTTTTTGTGAGACTGGTAGTGCCACTTGCCTGACAATCATGAACTCAAAACTCACTGTATGTAAGAACTGATAATCTGCAGTGCCTGGTGGAGCTGGGCTTGCTCTTAGGACTGCAGAGCAGCAACGCCCCCTTCTCTCCTCAGCACACCATTACTATAGTTTATATATTACATGTCTGTAAATATCACAAGGGGTTACTGCTACAGTTAATGACCTCTGCCTAAGCAAGTTGTTGGCTCTGGCTTGGTTTGAGGCTCCTGCCTTGGTAGCCCAGAATGTTCATGCATAATGAAGTGCATTTAACAACAGGATCTAATAGAAGAGAGTAATTAAATACCTAATTGCTGTTGCATAAGTGCTTTGAAACACTCCCATGTTTCAAATTTATGTAAACCATGTGGGAGAGAGTCCCAGGCCCACAGTGAATTTCTTCAGGTTTTAAATAAGAATTTTAGACATGAAGCTCCCATAGTGTTTCATTATTTTAATTGATGCAATTACTGTAAGAAACGCTATCATTAGCCTGCTTTCTGTTATTTATTTATAAAAAATTCAGGGGTAGCACAATGATATTTTTCTTAGGCCTTGACATGATCCATTGATAAAACACAATGATTTAAACTACTCAGCAGCATAGAGACAAGGGCGATTACTAAATATCATCCCACCTCAAGAGGTGAGCAGATAATTTTCTGTATGTTGATACAAATGACATGGATATTTTGTTGAAATGCCATGACGCAGAAAGAAAGAATATATGTGTTGTGGTTCTATTTTTTCCTGGGAATCTATAAAATCAGGATAAAAACAAATGCACATTCTCTTTCGGTTAACACTGAAACCCTAGGGGACAGATTTATAAACTGCTGGAGAGCATTCTGCATCAGACTAATTCAGTTCATTGCTCACCTTCAATGAATTACAAAAATGAGATAGGTTAAACCCCGGTTTTTGCACTGTCACTGCTCCCCAGTGGGACAGATGGGTTGTGGGGAGACCCATGGCATGAAGGGAGCAACATTCAACTGGCACCAAATGAATGAAAAAGCCACAGGAACAGAAACCCTGCTTCATCACCTACAGCCTTCTCCCTCACCTACCACAAAAGCAACAACTCCAAAGGAGTGCCTTATCAGGCATGGGTTGCAAATTTTCACTGACACAATTACTTTACTCCCTTTTCCTTTACACTTAAAAAACAAAATGAGATCAGTCTACAAGCAGATAACAAAACCTAGATGAGGAGATGGCCTCACAAAGAATAGAATGCATACCCATGCTGATGTTGCAGGGGTTGAAACTTATTATACTTTATGAAGCATAATATTAACATGCCTCTCTCATCAAGTGATGTTTTATCTTGGAGTGCTGGGCAGCTGATGTTTTGAGGTTTTCACATAAACATCTATTGAAAGGAGAAGTAACAGGTCAAACTGCACCTTACTGCAGAAGAGAAAGCAACAGGTCAAACTGCACCTTACTGCAGAAGAGAAAGCATCAAGGTTCAGCAATAAATTTGAGGATACAAACTGACCCAGGAAGGAACTTGGTGAAAATCGAAGTCAGAGCAAAATAAAAAAAGAGAACCATGGCTTACCCCATGTATCTTCTAGCTCACATGTCATTCAGCTTCTGTCCCCAGGCACCTTGAGAAGGGGAAATGGGATTTATTGACACAGAGGAGTGGCTGGAGTTTGTAAAATAAAGAATCATTTGTTGTAAAGCACTGCTACCCTCCCTTTAACAAAGCACTCTCTTTGCTGTGGCTGCTGCTTACTACATGAAAGATAATCTACCCATTACTCTGTTTACCTGTTCTTTGTACTTCTCATCGAGCTGCTGTTTCACCTACAAGCAGTTTGAAGCAAGCATGTCATCTTTGGACAATGTACTTTGAAAAGATTCCATTGCTGTGAAGTGCAGGTGCCCAAAGGCAATATTTATGCAAAAATAAAATGTAGTGACAAAACATAGGAGTGCAGTCACAAAATGTTAAGGACAAATACAACAGTCTGAACTGTTTCCTTCTGATTTCTGGGCTTTGTTGGTCCTGACTGCACTGATCTCTGGGAGATTGCTTGGGTGGGAGTGAGAGCTAACCCACCAGTAGCTCTGTAGGAGGTCTATCCTGCATAGATTGAAGATAGTAAAACAGTATATAACCTTTATTTTATTTTCCTTAATTAAGCCAGAGTCCTGTAGATTCAAAATCTCAGTCTGCTGCATTAAAATCCTGCTACAGGATTTGCCTAGATATATCCTTAATTATAATATGTTATTGACTTCACATTGATGCAGCTTCCTGAGTTCATTTGTACTGACAAATTCGAGTTGTAACAGACAACCTGGAATCCGGGAAGTTACAGAAAAAATATCAGCAGGGAGGCAACACGGCAGAGGCATGTCTCTTTTACAATGCATACAATGCCTGGAGTTTTAGCCCAGAGAGGTGGAGTGATGGAGCAGGAGATGGAGTGATCAAACATTCTTTACATTGTCTACTAGAAGTTGAATCTGTCAGGAGATGACCAAAACATAGCTAGAAAAGAAAAAGCAATATTCTCTTAGCTTCAGTTATTCTAAAAGGAGTGTGAGCAGTAGGATAGGAATTAAAAATGCTCCAAACAATTACATTGTTGAAAGTCTGAAGCCTGCACCAGCCCTGAGGATATATGTTATTGCTTCTATTGTTATTTCTAGTAATATTACTGGAGAAGTAAATAATCTAAGGTGATACTAATGAGAATTATAGCAGAGATTGTAGGTCCAGAGGTGCTGCTCTCATATAGGATCTGTGCTGCATAGGTAAAAAAGCAGTAGAACTTTTTCTAAAAGCATTGATTTGATTATTGTTCATTTTGCTCACAATATCCTATCTTTTTTTTTTTTAAAGAATATTTTGTTTCCTCTTGTTAATTCTCCTTGTTTTCCTGACCTCAGATCTTGTTTATTGACAGGCTTTGCTCTAATCTAATTCGACTAAGCTGTTCTGTGTCCATTCATACTCTCAATTACTTTGCATGACATGCCCTTTGAAGCAAAGTATCTTTGCCTACTACAACTCTACTGCTGCACTTTCTTTGCGTGTCACTGCCATAGTTTGTTTCTGTGTGAAGTATCAGTTCTCCACGTGAGCAAATCTTAATGGATTTGGTGACAGGCTGCTCCTCTCCAGGCATATGAGACTTGCAGAAGTAAAGCTTGGTAACATTCCCTTGTTCTTATTCATAGTGTTTGAGTAGAACTAAAGCACAGGCATAGAGGATTGTGCATTTGCTCAAAAATAATTCCTGATCAAGTAAAATTAAGCAAAATTTATTACCTTTTATTTATAAATGAAGGTTCTTTTGTCCTGACTTTGGGAGTTTTGATCTCCCGCACAAGTCACTCTACTGTTGTGACTTTCAGTAGCAGCAAACTGATTTTGTGCTGTAAAACACCGGGATTATCAGGTGGATGTTGTTGGATAACTGGAAATCGTGTCAAATGCTGGCCACACTGTGCAAATCTTTCTAAATCACATTCACATGAACTCTAAGGTGCCTGTAGCAGCATACTGCTGATCTGTGCCTTGGTCTGTATCAGCAGCGCTGTACAGGTGTCCTTGCAGGCTGCTTTCTTTAACCTGAGTGTTAATAGTTACAGAATGGGAATATTTGTCATGTTAACAACTCTTCTGACAATCTGAAGAAGCAACAATATTATAAATAAGGTGGTTTCCATGGTTAAGTATCCAGATTATACAATCCTTATTCAGCCAAATGTTTATAACCAGTGAGTAAATGTATTCCATAAGAAAACCTGGCTGAGGAAGCTTTGCAAAGGTAGGTCAAGCAGCTCCAATCTGAAGGGTATTTCATGATGATGAACATTGTAGCAACTCTCCTTAAAAAGATATAATTGTCCAGATGTCCATTCATCAGCTAGTGCCACTCTTTTTTTTTTTTTTTATATTATAGCTACAGATATACCTGTCTCATATCTAAGGGTAGCCCAAAGATCTCACGTTTATTAAATGTTAGACTTGTAGAACCCATTCACATATATGAAAGACTCTTTTTTTGTGCTGGACATGAACATTAAAATAACATGTATGCCATCAACAGCCAAGTTAGTAAAATGCAGTGAGAGAGAGAAAAGAAAATTAATTTATAGAACTTTGGAAGTGGCTTCTGGCCTCCTGAGATTTTCAGCTTCTCAAAGAGCTGGATTAACACCCTAGGGGTCCTGTCTTCTCCTTAATGGAAATGCTTTAGTGACATTTTATGTTCCCTTTGGAAAATCAGACATCTTTGAGAATACTGTCTCTGAAAATATAGAAAACTCTATTTAGCTATTAAGTACTTCAGGGAGATTAATAATCCAGTTAATACAAGTGCTTGTAGCAATTCCTGTCAGACAGGACATTTTAATCCTCTCATTGAATCCCCTGTATTTAGCTAGTTAGTTGTGGTTAGCATGAATTCCAACAGAAATATCACTCACAGCACTCAGTATTTTCAGGTGTGGTATGTTCTTGTTCGAGTCTATGAGATCTGTGTGACAGGATTAATGCCTAAACAGACATGCTGATGCAAAGCAAAACAAACCTCCAATTAGCTTTAGGAAAAAATAAAATAACAGATCTCCTCTAGGGTAGATACATTTGCTTCATTTCAAAGAAAGTCATGCTTCAGTTATCTTATCAGGGCATAACAGCTCTGCCCCTGGGTCAAATTTGTTGTTGACATTGTAGTCAAAATAGGGCAGAAGATGACCTGTTGTTCATACAGGAGAAGGAGAAGGACTTAATGTCGTTACAGAGAACAAAATGTACCACAGATGTGGTACAAATATGTACCACAGAGCTCCCAAATATTCTGAGCTATCAGCTATTCCAGCTGAGCATTGAAGGCTGCTGCCTGAGAGGTCTCAGGTATAGTATGAGGGGGAAAAGAGTATGCAGGACCTCACGGTGTGTTCTATGGAATAAAAAAAAAGGGGGAATTCAGCTCAGAGTAAAGTCCTTGTCTGCAGACCCCTCAGGGAGCACATCCCGCAGTGGCTGAGCCCTGCTTCTTATCCCGAGGGTGTGGACACTGACCCTGCCCACTTGTAAGGCAATTCCACAGCCGCAGATCCCTGCTGGCAGCAGCACCCCGGCTGCAGGGGTGACCCCCACAACCACCCAGAACAGGAGCAGGGCGACAGGGCCGCTTTTATGGACACTAAAAGGCAACACAGCACAGGGTTTACATTATCTCTTTATCAACAAAATTGTTTTGCTCTTTTATCTTCTGCTCTTTTCTATGATCTTTTACCTTCTCATGGTGAACGGAATTCTAATTCCAGTTTTCATTCAAATTGCTTTTAGATTCAGCACTTAAAAATGTGCTTCTGTGTTCAGCAGATAGCCACTGGGTTTATGGGGCCAGGCTCTTGCACAGAACTAGATGATTGTTGTAGGTCCCTTCCAACCCAAACCATACTGTGTGCTTATGATACAAAATTGGGTGGGGTTTAATTATAAATACAGATGTAGCACCAAAGTTTATGCCAAAGCTATCCTCCCCATAACCAGAGAGCTTGGATTAGTCTTTCTATCATTGACAACAAACATAAATAACAAAATAAGTTTTAAAATATTTTCTAGGTAGCTTCTGCATTCTCTCCCTTGAACAGCACCTACTGAGGTGTGACGAACAACCATGCTAGAGAAACAAAATTTTAAAATTTCTTTTACCAGTGTATCTAATGGATTGACTGCAGAGCTTCAGCCCCTATAACCTAGTATCTCTGCAGTGACTTCAGTGATTTGAAAAGCAATTTTACCTGCTGCAAAGCTAGATTTGCAGCATTATGACTTGAAAAAAATCTAAAATGAAATTTTATTTTAATTTTTAGGCAAAATTATCTTTCAAAATTCACTTATCACACAACACAACAGAAAAGGAAATACATAATTCCTTTAGAAAAAGAAAAAAAAAAAAAAACCCAAACTTTTAAAGTTAGCATCTCTGTCAAGAAAATTGTTGCTCTGTGGCAGTAGGTACTGCTTCTTTCCCTAGAACAGTACTCTAAAAAGTTCTGTGGTATGGTTATGGTGTTTCCCCTTGCACTTTACTCTGCTGCTCAATATCCAGAACATAATGAAATATACGCATCTTGCGAAAAGGCTGTTGCTATGGAAACCTCATATATTTAATTGGAGAAAAAAGAGCTGAATAAGCTTTCATTTACAAGCCAACAAAAGGTGCTTTGGCAGCCTTAACTCAAGGAATGCTTTCTTTTCGCTTGCTTCCCTTATATTTTCTACTTTATTTTTGTTACGTATTCACAAAACAAATGTTTCCACTTGATTTTTTATCCTGTTTCTCTCTGTATTTGAACAGAAAAGGTTTTTAGGAAATTCAGAATGAGGACTTAAACTTGAGATGGGAATGGTGGCCTTTCTTTGTTTCTTGTTAAGGTTGTACTAATGTTTGAATGGGCTCATTTGGTGCTTTAACCAGGATAAATCAGTACCCTGAGAACACATATTATAACTGCAAAAAAATAGTCTCTATTTCTCAGTTGTGAGTAATTATTCTCCCTTGCAAATGCCTTCAATGTCTAGGACACACCTGATGAATTTGAGATAAGGGAATATACTGCCTTCTAAGGATACCCCAACAATTATTTCTCATTTACACATAGATGAGATAGAACAGCTGGGTTCAAGTTAAATGGGGTTCTTTAAAAGTCTCAGCTCCAGCCTACTTGTTTTTGGGGAAGTCTGTGCACATTTGACCTTTGCAAGAACAGTTGTGAAAATCAACCAGAACCATCAGCTTTGTTTACACTTTCATGAGTTTCCATTTTTTTTTAAACCTGAGCTGATTCAACTCTTCCATTTGCATTTCTTCCTTTCAGAAAAATTCAAATACACTCCCTAAGTAATCTCTAGAAACCAAAACTATGTTTCTTTCAGGGGTTTCAGAAGAAATTCTGTTTCCTGGCAACCTCTACACATGAGGATAGGTAGAGTTCTGCTTCTCTCCTAACCAGCAGCGTTCTCTTCTAGAACAGTTGGTAATTGCAGCATATCTGCAGCAGGAGAGAAACTTCAGCAGAGTTCTGGTCTGGATTGCAAACCCTCCAACACTGAGCATGGCAAGTCACTGCAGCCCTGATTTAGCCTCTGGATAGGTGGCTAATTGGGTAAAGTCATGTCTCAGCCACATGGTAAAGCCTGATGGTCATATGTTCTCCCATATGCTTTAATACTGCTTGTAAATATCCTTAATAAATTTATAAAAAATTAAAGGGATATCTTGGTATAGCTAAACACAGAGTTAATCAGTGGATTGGCTGATTTGCCTCACTGCTGTTTTCAGTTCCTGGATAATTTTCTTCCAAAACTACCCGTAGTTCTAAAGAATAAAATAACAGTATTTGTACTACCATAAAAATCTGAGATCACTGAATTTCATTGTACTTACAAATGCTCCAACATATCTAAAAGGAATTCACAAGTGTCACAGAAGTAGAATATTCACTTGGTGGTTCCTAAATGCTTAAGAGATTTCTAATGTTTGTTCAATTCCTCTGTGATCTCTTTATTTGAACTATCTGTTTAATTGCTTAACATCAAATAGAATAAAAATTATATGAAATTTTACTAACGCACATTGTATCAGAGGATGCTTCATACCTTTTAGATGGGATTTTGAGTTTTGGAAACAACCAACTTTCTAGGTGAACTCACTGACAATTCCAGAGCTGATTTCACAAGGCAGAGGAAGCCACAGCAAGTATTGAAATTAACAGAGAGCCTTAGAAGCAATTGTGAGGATGCAGAAGAGATGCTGAAAGCCTTCATGTGGCTTCACTCATAAAGAACTCTGCAACTTAGTGAATTTGCAGGTTGCTTTGGTGCTGTATCAATGACAAAAAAGGTTTAAATCCCGAGAAAATGAGTACCAATGTATCCTGACAGCTGCACCCTTAGAGTGACTCTAATAATCATTAAAAAAACATTGACTTATCCACCAAAATTGGGTACTTATATGAGACATGGGGTTCCCAATCAGTTTGGGAAAGGGGAAAAAGGTCACAACACGGGAACTTGTCCAAGGAAAATCAGGCTTGAGGGACTTACCACACGTTGAGGCTCTCCAGTCACAAAAAACTTTCCTCCGGAATGGAACTGTGCTTATCTGTTTTTCAGGGATTTTGAGAGCTGTGTGCATTCACTGTGCATTCACACTGCTGTGTTGAATATTCCATCAGATTCTGCTGTATTCCCTCATGATGTGTTGGAAGGAGTAGTTCTTTTTCATTGTTCTGTTTTTGTGATTTTTTAAAAAGAAATCCACAACTCGAGCAAGTGGGAACTATGCTTCCACCGGTACCACCATGGGAACTGTTGATGCACATAGACAAGCATTGGGATAAAGGGTAAGAAATGTAAATAACCTGTGAATTGAATAAAAAGCATACATCAGCTATTCTGCATGGATCTCATGAGCAGCTTCATTTGTCTTTCATGAAGGGTCCCTGGTGCCCAGATGGGTTCATCCATGTCTACGAGAGCTTGAACTGCATTGTGCAAACACTGGAGGTTCGTGCTGTGGTTCTCCTCGGATTCCCCAGAGCAGACACACTCCAAATGAGGCTAGGAGAAAAGGAAAACTTAAAAATTAGCTTGACTTCTAGTAGTGTTTAGTAGTGGATTTATGGGATGGGGAAAATACTGGGGTTTTAAAATTGTTTTTATCAGATTAAAACCAAGAAATTAAATGCTCTAAATCTATTCTGCTACTATGGTATCTCTTTCTACAAACATACTGCTTTTTAGCAAGAGTAACCCTTTTTTTTTGATAACTTGTTAGTTCTAGGGACTCTGAGGGAAAAGAATGAATATTATTTGGATAATTTACCCCCGGAAAGTAATCTTCGATTTTGTAGAGAAAGGGAATAGAGACTGTATGTTCTGCTGCTCAAATTCTTCTCCATGGTCTTTCCTTTGCCCTTCCCCTGGGCACTGGGCAGTTGGCACAGGGATGCTGAGCTGGTATTTCCTCTATCTAAAACGTGATTTTGATTTCCGTTTTAAAATATGCATACCAGAAACTGTAAAAACTACAAAAAAGAAAAAAAAACAAACCCTGCCCAAAAAACATAACTAGAAATTCTCAGCTGCAAATAACAATATTAATTCCTAATTGAGACAAATTTAGATGATCTAGCAGACAGTTTTAAAGGACTGCTCTTACAGATCTATTTCCGGATTCCTATTTTAGGTCTCAATGCCAGGTGTTAAGTACTTTGCTTTATTTTCTCAATTTAGATAGTCCTGCTGGCTTCAAATGAGCCTACTCTTGTGTTTAAATCCCTGGATAAATCAGACCCTTAATCTATCCATATTAAACAAATTGCATTATGTATAAGGAAGCTTTCAGGACCTGTACTATTATCTCTTGTGGAAATATTTGAGTTAAGTCAATGTCAACAAGACCCACAATTTAATGCCTGTGTAAGACAGAGCTTTACAGAGCAACAGAGAATAATTTTAGCTGCAAATATGATAATAACCTGGAATAAGAGTTCCAAAAGGTTATTTATCAATATAAATCTTATGCATCTTCTATTTGCTTTTCATGTACATTTGAAACTGATATCTGCATTAGTAGTTTTGCAGTGTTTTATGTCACCAGACTAAATTAGTTTTAATGAACTGACACTCTTTTCAAAAGGCCTTTTGCAGTGTGCAAGCAGACATTGTGCAGACTTTTAGCATTTTAAAATTTTTTTTCTGTTTATTTGGTTGGTTTTGTTTTTTGTTTTTTTAAGATATGATAAGTTGTCTGGACTCTGCCATGAATTGTGGGGTTTGCCTACACTTAATTTGGAAGCTATACATTTAATCTGTTTGGGGTACGGGGCAAAAAGTTACTAATGGAAGTCCTAAAATAATTTTTATCTGATCTCAGTGAGGAAAGTTTAGTTTTAGAAAAATTGTTCCATTTTAAAAGAGCCCTGGCCCAAGAAAGCATGAGAACATAATGTGTTTTTGCTCAGCTTTACATAGCCCCACTTATTTCAGTCCCTTGACAAGAAACTGAGTGACAATTATTACACATATTATAACTGAAGAAACTCAATTTCCTTTACTCCTTAAAAGCTGAAAGAAAGTTATTCTAAATTGAAGTAATTTACTCTCAGTCTAGTCAAAACTTTCTGAATAATACAGGAGGAATGGCCAGTGCTTATGGAAATGATAGAAGAGAAACTGTAGGAGACAGGGGAGGGTTAAAGACGTTCCATTAGTGTCTGTCTTTGGCGACTCATGGAAAGAGCTGATGGTGCTGATTCAAGATGCAGTTCCCCACAGCAGCCAATTCACATGGAATATGTCACTGTAGCACTTACTTTAATGGCTTTTGAGCACAGAAAGACCTCAGTTAGAAGGCTCTGAAATGTCACTCAAAGTAACCTGGCAGTAAAGAGAAATTCATACTATCAAAAATACCTGCTATAATTTTTTTTCTCCAAAGATGCCTCCACTGCAGGCAGTGTTCTATTAATTTGGTTTTCTTCTTGGTTCATCTGCTGCATGGTTTTCATAAATTTCTCATGAAAATGTTCCATTTGAGGCAGTTGTATTTTATGACAACTCAGAAACAATGGACCTACAGCAGCACATTGCATCTTGATCGCTTCAAAATGGTGGAAAAGGACAAACTGACAAAAATAAGTTCTATCTGCCTCCATTCCCTACAATTCTGCAAACTACCAAACATAAGCAGTTGTTGACTTTCCCTAGTATTGAATGTGGAATCTTAATGAATAAAATCTAAGTGAGATAAAATGGAGTTAAACATTTACCCATGGGGCAATAATTTCCAGTAACTGTTTGGCAGCCATGTCTGTAATGAAGAATACTTTGCAATAAAAAAAACCACTGCAATCTTTTCTTTAGCTGCAATAAGATTTGGCTGGAGCTGTAACAGCTTCAGGAGAAGAGAAGCACCTCTACATTTGAAGAGCAGAGAATCTTGTAAAGTTGTACTGTTAATCCAAGCTGGTTTAGAGCCAGTCAGCCCTGTGTGAGGCTTTTATAGAAGAGTGCCAAGACAATATATATTAAAGAGAAATCTGATGGTGCCAAAGAGTCCTTTGTTCCCTTCACTGCTCTGTGATTCCAGTTAAAATAGATGGCAATATGGTACTCATCCTTGATCTGAGCTCTGCACAGCTCAGATTTATTAGGACAATAATCAGCAGAGCCTTTGGCTGTGAGTTCAATAACAATGACACAGTTTGAAAAGTTGTTTATACTCCTCAAGTTTGTATCTAAAACACAGCCAGTTTTCAAGGTGCCCCTGGTGCTCCTCAGTACTCAAGCCTCTTGACTAGTCAAGTGAAACAGCTGTCATGGAAAGAAATCCTTTGACATCAGAAACACGAAATCTGGGCTTCAAGAATGTGAAGGAATATGCCTCAACCCTCTACTCACTTCTGCATTTCGAGGTTGCATTGCACACTTCACAGCAGCTTTCTTTGCACAGGTCTGGTATTACTTCAAGCACTGGGCCAGTCAAAATAGCTTAATCCTTTCTTCTCTCTACAGATTACTTAAAAGTCTCAATAAATGCACTTGTAGTTCACAATTGCAGCAGAAAAATATTTTAAGGAGTTTTTAGTTTCTTAACAGTGTTTATCTAGGCACTCTTCAGATGGTTGGCTCACTGGCCTGTGCTGTTACTTTTATGGGCTTAGGTGGATGTACGGCTATTTTTGCCCAAGGATGCTGAGTGGACAGCTTATGTGTTTAAAGCAGACAATGAGCTACATTTCTATCCCTTGGTTTCCTGAGGCTAAGGAAATAGGTTAATAGGATACAAATACTCATCGGGTATAGGCTAAGGAGTATTTTTACTTGCAGCCTGCCATATTATTAACACATTTTAAACATGGAAACACTGATCCACTTTTGGTTTGACACACAAGATGGCTTCGAAATGAGTTTAAATTGTCACTGTTATTCTTTGGGGTTTTTTTACAGCTGTATTTTGTTTGAGTAGAAGTGGCAGTTCTGGCCAAGCTGAGGGGCTCAGCATGCATCCCTTAAAAATGTCAAACAAAACATTTTGTGTGTGTCCTATCTATAGTGGAAAATAAGAGTTTAAAAACAAAAGCAGCCTAATAGAACCAGAGGCTGATTAGCCTGTCTTTAATTTTCTAAAATAAAATCAACTTCTACACCTTTCTTTATAATGCAGAAGGTTCTGAATGTTTTTTTATAACATTATTTCTTGCAAAACATTACAATTTTACAGTTTATAATAAACCTGGTTGATTCGGTTTTTTGTGTCTTTTTTTTCCCCCAGAAATGCAAACACTGCAGATTAAAAGAGAAAACTTTTAATATAATAAGGTTTATTCAGCACACATCTCTTCTTCCTGCTGTCAGCTGGAATTGACTGTCACAGGAAAGCATCCAGAAGAAAATGTGCTCTATATGGACTTCTAAATTTGGAAAATCTGCATCCCTCCTTCAGTACAGGGCTCTGAGTCTTAATAATTCAGACAGGAAGGTATCATGACAACTTTGCACTCTCTCCTGAAACAACCTGTTCTCTCATCCTCTTCACACACACACAGAACATTCTAATCCCCCGTTTACCTGAGACGCCCTCTTGTTTGTCTCTCATTCCATCTTCTCTTGACTCTCAAGAGCCTATTACTCATTTAATTGACAGGGATTGCTGGGCTTTGTATGAAATGGCAGCAACAGTGAATTAGTGAAAGTATTCATTCTTTGGGTGGAATCAACAGTGTGATGTCCTTCACTGCTAAATGCTGGGCATGTCAGGGGCAATGTCCATTTCTGTACCTCTGCTGTGAGATACAGTGCCTTCAGTCACCTTTATTTTCATCCCTTCCCCTCCTGCTGTGCAGAAGTGATTATCCACTAAAATCCACAACCTGGAATGAAATAACTCTGGAGTACTGCGCTGAGTGACGGGTAGTGCTGCTGCAGCCTCTGTCCAAGGCACCGCCACCATCAACATGTGTTAAGTGTCAAAGCTGTCAGATCCTGAATCCTATCTAGAATCCTGCTGTCACTGCATGCAAACCTCTACAGCGATACCCCAGCTGGTGCAGAAAAAGCCTTGACACTGTGCTAGGCATGTGCTACAAAAACCACTGGGGTTTTATCAACACTTCTAATGACAAATCCAGACCCGTCACAGGCATGATGGAAAAAACTCAATCCCAGCCACTCCCAGTACACTCAAGCCCTGTGGCTTTTATAATGGCTGCTCAGGCACACAGTTCCTCTCTTTAGAGGAAGGCCAGAATCACTTCTTCTGCTATAGAACTGTATATATATTAAAAACCCCTTTCAATAAACCCAAACCACTGCTATGGCTCAATTTCAAAGCTGAAGAGTAAATAGAGTTAATTTTCTCTAGAGACATAAAAATACTAGTAGTTTACAAGCAGAGGCTTCCCCACAGCATCTTCCAAAGCAGGAGTGTGAAGGATAAAGTGAGCAATAGTTGAAATCGGATGAATTAATATAGATCAGTTTCCTGCAGTTTTCAGAAAAAAATGGATTGAGACAAGTTGCCATCCCTCACCGGACGACTTCCAGGCAGAAGTTTTTGCACAAACAGATTTCTGCAAACACAGAGCCCCCTGCCTGTTTTTGTCCCTTTAGCCTCTGCTTACAGCCTCCAGCCCCTTTGGACAACTGGTTTATTTCCAGCATCCTGCCCTTTCGAGGACTTCAACCCACTTTTGGCATCTACTTTTTTTCCTGTCTCTGACTGACTACTGTCCCCCACCTCCTTTCAGCCATGATTTTATTCTCGGACTCCAGTGACTAAACCCATTTGTTTCTACTCTTTCTAGCCTCACACAAACTTTCAGCCTGCCACCCCTTTCAACTGCTACATATTTTCTGGCCTTGTGCCTTTCTCCCAGCCTCTACTTTATTTTGGGCCTCCTTTTGGACATTTTTTTTTGGCCAGTACAAGATATCAACAATTTGAAAGTGGGACACAGACCTTTCTTCCTTTTTGAGCACTAATCTGTATAGCCAAGGGCAATTGCAGTCCACTTTAAAAAATGGTTTGTGCTTCCCAAGATTGGTGAAAAAGGCAGATAGCAGATATAAACTAGATTTCTCATTTCACTGCTCTCTCAGAAGAATCAGAAAGCAGTTTGTCTCACTAGGCCAAATTCTGCTGTTTTGAATTAAGAATTTGTGTTTATCTCAGTGAGAATACTGAGTACTGAGAATACTGAGTGTAAGAGTTTGCCTTATTTGTTATCTATTTTTCTCTCTCATCTCCAGTGATATGAATTTTTTGTTGATATCAATTTGTTGAGGAATCACTACAGCAATTCATAATATGTAAATCTGGAAAGTTTTGATGAAGGAAATTTTAAAGACTAATTTTACACCACTGGAGTCAAAGGAATTTTTTTTCTTAATAATAACCAGTGCAAGAGCAAGGCAAAAAATATCTTTGAGACATTCAAGCCTTTGAGAAACATTTCAGATAAGAGACCAGAAGAGACATGCTTTCTGCCTTAAAGATTTTTGAATGAGTAGCATTTAGTAGGAATGTTTGACTGGGTTGGAAGTATTTGATCATTGCCCCAGCTTTTATCAAAGTTTTATTACTTAATAGAAAGAACTTTTCTTCTAATTTATTTTTCCCATTGACAAGCAGGAAAACTTAGAGGATTGATGTTTCCAACAGCCCTGCAAAATCTGCTGTGTGCAATGTCCCAGCACCCTCTGTCTATAAAAGAAGGCTGAGCAGAAAAGACGGGAGCTGGCAAGGAGTGTGACAGGGACCCTTCGCTCCTTCCTTCATCCACTTCCCCAACAGCAGGCACCCTCACATGCCACCTGCTGCTACTTCTCTTCAAATATATTCTTTAAAGATTTTGAGCCATTTCTCACTGCTCCATAGACAGAAACCAACAACCAGAGAGGTCTAAGTGCTTGAGAGTCTCATCACAGCCCCATCAGACCCCGCTGACACCACTGAGAAACTCCCCCAGACTCCACCTTGCATCCTCTAAATTGTAATGCCCGTGAGGCAGAAGCACACTGGAAGTCCCCAGCCCCTTTCTAAAAGCAGCTGTGTTACTCTTCACTCATTTGTTTGGTATTTTGAGGGATTTAGCTGGTCTCTCTCAGCACTGCAATTAGCTCATCAGGTATTTTGGGACATGGTGGCTGCTTTTCTTCAAAATCTGCATGGTGTTTAGCACAACAGGAGCCTGGCACAGAGGTAGGCAAAACTATGAAGAGAAGGGGCACCAGACCCCTGAGGAAAGGTGTTGCCTTTTATAAACAAGTTCTAGGTGGAATATCAGCCTGTCATTTTTACTCTGCTGAATTCAGAGTGAAAGGAGAAATATATCCTCAATTTAGACTTGACATCAAATGTAAATATTTATGTCTGTTGATGCAGCACAGATGAAATGTCTTTGAAAATCTGTCATAGGAGGCTACGGTTGGAGAAGAAGATGGCATGGGTGCAGTAATGGGACACCAAGGAATTCAGCTACACAAACAGCAGCATTTGGAAATGACAAAGCACGCTGTAAGTGTCTTGATAGGAAGAAAGTGTCCCCTTTTTAATGGAAAAATAGAATTTGATACTGTATTGGTATATTGTGTTGGTGTTAATGTAAGTAGTTTTTTTTAAATCTAAGCATCCATTATTATCAGAATTCATCATATGTTTTTTTTCTTATTTACCTTAATAAACTGAGCAGGATCAATATGTAGAAATAAATACACATCTCATTTTCTGCAAAGTGCAGCAGTGAAATAAGGAAAGACTGGTTATATGAAATACTAATCTTGATGTGGAAAGGCAAGGAAATTTTAAACTCTTCTAGCTCACCTGTTTTCCTAGCCTGATGTATATATATATAGCAATATCATTCTTCTGTTGCCTTTAAATTTCTGCTTTCAGTGTAAGATCTCTTTCCGTGCTGTGCCTTTCTTGCCTCTGAGTCTGGATGTCATAGAAAAAAATGTCATGAATTATAGCAACTTTGATAGGGATATTAAGTTATATTCCTCATCCATAAGCCAATCTCTTATGATTACAGACAAATGACATAATGGGGGAAAATGAAATCTTTTATCAGAAGAAAAAGATTCTTCTCTGAGAGTCACTATGAATTTCTTTATTCTAAGAGTGACCAAGTAGGACTAAAGCATCCTAGCAACAGAACAAGGGACAATGGATACAAACTGAACACAGGAAGTTCCACCTGAATATGAGGAAAAACCTCTTTACTTTGAGGGTGACAGAGCACTGGAACAGACTGCCCAGAGAGACTGTGGAGTCTCCTCTGGAGATATTCACCACCTGCCTGGATGCGATTCTGTGTAAACTGCTCTCGGTGAACCTGGTTTAGCAGGGGGTCGGTCTGGATGAGCTCCAGAGGTCCCTCTGGAGCCAATCTGTGACTGTGATTCTGGGATCCCTGCTTTTATCTGCTATAGCTGTGTGTTCCTATGATATTCCTCATCAGATGGTCAATGGCACACGTTTCAGAGAGACGAAGACAGAGCAGACAGAACAACAGAAAAGCAGGCAAAGAAAGACAAATGAAAAGATTCTGCCCATTTCATAAGTTTAAAAAAAAAATTGTAGGAAGCTTCACATTACAGATAGGGAAATGGAAGTGGAGCACTCAATTAAGTGTAAACATTACCTTCTACCCAGTAAGTGCTGGTAAGACCTCAAATGTGCTGCAATCAGAGTCACAGCCTCAGCATTAATTTGAATGACTCACCTGTAAACTGCAGAAGTTTGTGCTGGCATTAGCACTGTCATAGGGGTGAGTCAAAATGCAGGCCTCTAAACTTTTTCTGCTATTGGTTTTCATCAAATCTGGTTATTTCATAATACAAAAAACAACAACAAAAAACCAAAAAACCAAACAACAACAACAACAAAACCCTATCCTTAGTTTTAAATAAATAATATAACTTTAGGGATATAAAGATGGATAGCTCATGTTTTTTGATCAGGTCAGAAACATTTTTCACAGAATTGTCTCCTATCTTCCACTCTTCCATTCTGCAAGTGAGCTGAGTGTTGCCAGAGAAGAAGCATTAGAAATTAATTTACAAAGAATGACTAGGAAGCACATTTAGTGAGCCTTCTGTCCAGCTTTTACTCATCAACATCCCAGTCTCTGTCTGATCCCAATAAAACCCACTGGGATTACCAACAGGGTCAGCGTAATTGAAGTCTATTACAAATTTAATTGTCCTTTTTTGTTTGTAGCACAGCTATTACATGTTTTGCCTGAAGCATCAATAATGCAGATAGCATTTCAATAACTAAAACTGAACGATTCCAATGCTAAAAACAAAAAATGCTGGCTTGCTGTATTTTCTATATTATCCTTTTCTTTCTGTAATAATATAATGAGAAAAGGTTTATTGAAGTGAAATGAGAGCTTTGGAAAATTTAAAAATTCTTAGTAGAGAAGTAAAATTGCACAGAATGATCACCCCATAGTATAATTATTCAAAAAATACAATTAAAAGACAGCACTGAGCACTTTCACAGTGCCCAAGGAGACTCAAGTATGTGCTTTTGGAACTGCTGGGTCAAAAGAATATTGTTATCCTCAGCAGTTACTGGAGGTAATAATTTAATCTCCTTAATAAATTTCTTAATGGTCTAAAACACTCTGTCAATGGAGTTTTCATGTGTCAAAGTGATAGAAGTCAAATTTTCCATTGTCTTTTAGTGCAGCAAACTAGAAGTTAAGGATCTGGAAAATATCCTCATTTAAGAAGCTAATTTCAAGGAAATTAAAAAATTATCCAAAATTATTAAACACATTATGATAATAAAACAAGCCTGGAAACTCAGAAAAATTTTATATTCAAATCCCTACTGCAATCACAAAGGCATGAAGCACTTTGCTAATAATGAATTTAAATGCTTTGGAGATCATTATACATTCTTGAAATTTACAGACATTCACTTTAATCTCTTAGAAGAAGATCTTATCTTTAATGTTCGTAGGAGTAAAGAATTGAAGGCCCATGCTTGTCAAAAAACAAGACTGAAATTAAATAATAGAACATTCCCTGTAACTGCACATACTTTCTTCTTTAAATTTTTAAATATGGTTCTTGTTCATTGTAGACTCTCAAAGTGTTAGGGATTTTAACCTTTCTTGGAAATGGAATTATTGGTTTCAGTGATAGTTTGCATTACCAATATTTGAGTAAAATCTACAAAATTTCACTCAAGATCAGGATATAGATTTTGTTGAGTAAATCAAATTAAATACTAACTCATAAACAATCCCCAAGCAATTTATTTGAAGAAGTTTCAGGCAACAAGCTCATAAGGAGTCATTCCCTTCCTTGACTTGTTACTCATTCACTTCAACAGTTAACCTGAACAGATCAGATTTTGGATGTCTGAAACTCTAATAAAAAATAAAATCATAAAAAAAAATTAACTTCCAGGCACAGTTATAAAACTATAGATTTTACAGTTATGGGATTCAGCAAATACTACAGCCAGTGACTATTACACGTTAAAACTTCTATAGAGACTGATGGATAAAATTCCCAGCCATTTATTTATGCAGTTTCTCATCCAGAAGCTCTGTATCAAAAGCCCTTTTAAGAGAAAACTATCCAGGACATCTCAATTAAACAATCTGTCTTACTGTTATCATACAAAAACTTAGAGAAATGATAGGGATCTTTTCAACTCTCTGTTTCAACTCTCAGGCAGGTGGGATTGAGTGCAAATACCATGACTAATATTTCTTTCTTTGTTGTGAAATTCAAAGATTTCTATGACATGGCCATCACCTTTCCTCCAGTCTTCAATATATACAGGCATTTTAAAAATAGCACGAGCTAAATCTCTCTTGCTATGGAACAGCTACATCCACACCAGTTCATGCCCATGAACGGCATTCCCTGCTGGAGCCTGTTGTCATATGCTGAGTGGGTCTCACAAAAACCTTCACGAGTTCCAGTTCAAATATACATCCATCCCCCCCAAAACCCCACAGTGATCTCTCCATTCTGCTTTTCAAATGCAACTATTTTTACACAGGAAAAATTTGTATCAAGTTGAGCGAGACATTTCTGATTGTCCATCTTCAGAGAACACTGATTATATTCCAGACGTCTCCTACGATCAATCTACTGCCAACATAAAGGAAATGGTCTCCGCTCTTCTGAAAATAAGAAAGGAATTATGTTGTGGTCCAACCTTTTCAGAATTTATCTGCAACTTATAGGTATGAGATAAGTAGACAGATAGCTCTAGATGTAGTAAAAGTGTTTAAAATTGTCATTTAATTGTAAGAAAACTCCCTTTATGAAAAGCAGCAGTTATACAAGCTCTGAGGACTTTTTTGCCTTATTACTGGAGATTAAATCTCTTTTAACTTTACCATTGTACCTTCTAAGAAAGCTGACATAAAAATCTCTAGAATATGGAATATGATAGTTTAATATATTTGTCCAGTCACCAATACCAATTTGCATTTCTTTGCTATTTCCTACTTTTTATAATCTTTTATTGGCATTGAAAATAATGGCCATAACATAATAATGTTCACCATAACACTTTGTGCAAACAGACTTTTAAGCCCAAGATGAAATAATAAAGAAAAAAACCAACAGAAACTGTAACTAAATATGAATCGCACAGAACTAAGTGGATGAGGGTGGCCAGCTTCTGAATATTGTTCAGTTTTATTGCTAATTTAGTTTTAGCTTTTCCTTCAATAACTATATGTAAAAAAGAAATAAACTGATCTGGTATTTAAACACAGAAAAAATTTCCAGTTCTGAAGTTCCATTGCCTCAGTAAGCAAGATTAGAATGAGATCATTAAATATGCAATTTGTCACAACTGTGAGGAATGACAGTATTTTGAAATTAGCATCTGCAGTAGTTCCCAATATTGCAGCCTTGCTTCTCAGTAGGTAAGAAATCAATTCTTACTTCTCCCTTTTACTTATCTATTTTTGTAAAAAAAATAAACCCAAAATAATATCTAAAGCAAAGACAAAAATCCTAATGGCTAAATATTCTCTTGCCTTTTTGCTGTAAAATGTCAATGTGAGCCATTAAAAACTTTACAGATCAAAAGGCATTTTAGCAACGTTCTTTATGGCTTAAAATTAAAGTAAGTCAAAAAGACTGCTATTTCCTATGGAAACAGAAAAGGTTTCAAACCATTGAGAACAGAAAACACTCAAAGTAGAGGTTTAATTTTAGCAGTTCATTTAATTGTGGTAAAAATACACAATACTTTGTGCAAACATTTTTCCTTCAGATATCAGCAAAATAAACCATATCTTTGTTCCTTCATATTATATTATCTGTCTTTTCAAAGTACCAAGTGAAGTATCGCCAAACTTTTCCTATGAGGACATGAGGTTCAGCATCTACCTTTTGTTAAGTCTCTTGAAGCCAGCACTGAGAAAAGAGCCATACACTGCTGCATGTGTTTATTGACATTTCATTCCCAGAAGCATTGCCATGAGTTACACTGGGATAATTGGGGCTATTTATCAGCCTATCCTAGACAAATGGGTTTGTTACATTTTAAAGAGACTAATATCATACAGCCTATGCTTAATGAAATAAATCAGAAGAAAATGCTGAAGGTACTAAGAACATTATTGGAAAATATAGACTTTTCCAGCAGAGTTAGAAGAATGCCTGTGTAAGAGCTACTTATAAGCCGGGACTCATCTTCTGTGGGGAGCTCTTGCCAGGGCTGCCCTTGGCTCAGGGCTGCTCCCAGCTCTGCAGCCAGGAGAGCCAGACCAGCCCTGGCTGTGCAGCAGCCATGGAGCTCGTGGCCTATTGCCACTGATGTCCTTGATGTCCCCACTCATCCACCTCCTCAATTCCAGGCCATGAGGAGCGACTTAGCTAAAGGTGTAATTCAAGATATAGCCAACAGTGAAAGAGTAACTACAACATTAAAGGTCTCTGACTCCCATAGCTGCAGAAATAAATGAGCTAGACCCTGCAGACACGTACTGACATGGTGAGCACTGGCCAGGTGGCTGGATTGAGTGACAAAGGCTCCTGTCCCAGAGCTACAAGTGACTGCTGCCTATCCTGCTCCAGCAGCTTAAAATCCAATAGAAACGGCTAAACAAGATACACTGGAGACTTCTAAAAGGAATCTTAGAAAAATTACAGTTAGAAGTATTTTATTTTAATAGAAGATGAGCAGACAAGTTGGAACAGTGGGTTGCCTTCCCATACCTGTGTGGGAGCTCTGCATGGAAAAAGCTCACGGCCCTCTGGACCAAACCTCTTCGTTGTGTTGCGTTCTTAGTGAGCATCAGAAAAATGGGAACACCAAATCCAGAAAGGGAAATAACAAGTTTAGGAGAGAGGCAGGCTCACACCAAATGGCTCGATTATCTTCCAGATAAGCTGCTTTTGTTTTCCCTCTGTACTTTACAGTTCAGATACAAACCAGAGCTGCTGCTGAGCAGGGCTCTTGTCACAGCATCCTCCCTAGCTCTGTTTCCATTTTCTGCATCTATTTCCAGTGTGCATTAAAATAACTCAAGCTCATTTGCAGCATCAGCTCTGATCTCTAACTATTGTTATTTTCATATCTAAAAATAATTCACGTTTATTTATGGCATTGTTTTGACTACCAAACTGCTGATGTCAACCAACATCATAGAAAGAGAATCAATGACCAGGCTTAGATTATTTTCAACCACAGACAAGAAAATTTGAAAAGATTGATGATAAATCAGGATGATTCTGCAAGAAAGCCTCTGGACTGTACTGGCATTTCAATTTTATTAAGAAATAATGAAGAGCCTCCAGCAATAATATGTTTCCACAGGACAGTTGGGCTCTAGCAAGTATGTGTGTGCCAATGATAAGAGTTATTTACACACTTTTCTTTGGATGTGAAGCATTCAGGCCTTGCACTTGCACAGCTGAAATGGCATGGATACATAAAGCAGTGCTGCCACCCCAGCACCCCAGATTAGGCAAAGAATAGGTTTTTCCTATGTCTTCACCTTTTCTGTAGCCATCAGAAACTGTATGAATTTAAACTTTATTTTAGGATACAAAATTGTCTCAAGAATTCAGTAGCTGCATTTGGAAACTGCTTCTGGAAATAAATTCTAGCATAATTTTCTTTGGAAAGTACTTTTCATTTCGCTTTTAAAATCTTTCTTATATTCACTTTTAATAGCTTAGTTTTAATGTGGAACTTTTGTCTCTCTGTGTCATAGCTGGAACAGCAGATCATTCTTAAAACTACATCAGTGAATTGTGGCTGATTCATCCCTGACTCATTTTGCTTAAGTTCTTTAATATATCTATTTTCTGGTCTCACTTCAAGTAATTTATTTCAGGGGTTTTTTTTTCTTCACATAGGTAGAAATCCCTTTTTTCATGGCATAGCACAATTTAGGCTGAAAATAAAACACAATCAAATTTAGCTGCTCAGCTCATTTTGAGAGTGTGAGTAAGGCCAAATGTTGGACTTATCTACGTGTGTAAGAACAAAGCCAAGATGTTTGTCCTGGAGGCCCTACAACAGTGGTTTCCATTTCATAATCCACTATACTTTTTATCCCAAAACTTTTAAATTGTCTCTACCATGAAAAGTCAGAAAGTCTTGGCATTTACCTTTGAAACAGANGATCCACTATACTCTCCCAAAACTTTTAAATTGTCTCTACCATGAAAAGTCAGAAAGTCTTGGCATTTACCTTTGAAACAGATTTCTTTGAAAGAGTTACATTTTGAGCTAGCTTGAAAATACTGCCATTTTCATTTTTAAAATGAGAAACACTGAAGGCATGATCTGAATCAGTCACAACTCTCCAGACAAGAAAGTAAACTGGATCTTCCATCGTATGAATATATTTAGAATTGATGTTCAGTTCCTCTGTGTCATCTGCTTGAAACAGTCTGACTGGGAGAGCAAAGAAGCTCTTTCATAATTGGTATTTACTATTCTATATTGAAGATAATGCCATAAAAAGTTTATACAAAAGTTTGTATTAGTTATGCAAAACAGTCTTTCTCTAGAATCAGATTTTTAAATATGAATGGCAAACTTTTCCATCAAAGGAACCCCAAATATCTCTGATCAAAAAAATTTTTAAGATGAGTGGTTTGCCAGGGTTGATGTTTGTACAAGTACCCACAGAAGGATATTAAATGCCATGGAATTTATGGGATTTTTTTCTTGCTATTAAGAATTCCTCATTTATTCACATCTACACATTGATGAATGATCTTTTGCTGCTAAAATGACCTTGATGTGGATATCAGTAAGCTAAAGAAGAGTAAATGCATATCAAAGGTAACATAACAGTTCACCAAATTAACATATAAGAAATGTTCATATCAGTAAGAAATCCTTTAATAATATTGCACAGGCTTAATCCTTAGGGAGGAATGAAAGGGCATAGCAAGGCTTATCTCAAATTTGAAATGGATTTGCTAACTTCAACTCAATGCTCTCAAACAGTAACAGAGTAACAGAAAGTGGATCCATAGATTTGTTATTCATCAAGACTTTTTACAAACCTGAATCTTTTATGACTAAAAATCTGCTATTAACTCATTTTTCAATTGACTAATTCTGAAGGAGCAGAGCAATTTACATGAAAATACTCATTTAAAACATACTTTTCATGAAATGCTTATCAAGGTCAAGCACTATAATTTGAAGAATAAAATATGTTATTTCATTGTAATACGTTTAATTTTATGCTGTTCAGAATCATTATTAAAAAAATTCTCCCACAAACGTGCATTAGTTGCAGACGCTTTGTTTTCTTCTTCCTTGTGAAAACATAAGCAACCTCTGCCCACTTCTATCCAGACACGTGGGACTGCTGCTGTTCCTTGTGTGCCGCTCAGAGGAGCCTTCAGCACCAGCAGCTGCTCCTGTGCACACAGGGGCCTTGGGCGTTGCAGGTGTCTTGGCAGCTGCAGAGCACATTGTGCTGGGAAGGGCAGAGCTGCTCTGCTGCCACCGCTGCCGTGGCTCAGCTCCTTCGGCCCTGCTGCCAAAGGTTTGCCAGCACGGGCACTTTAAAGAGGTTTATGAACAAACAGAAATAAAAACAAGGGCACTGTTGGTGTGGAATGTCCTCACAGATCTGTATAAGGGAGTTTCAAACCCCATGTTTGTACCATACGTGTGCTGGAAGCTTGGAGCTTGCAGTTTTCCACTCAATAAAGGCATATTCCTACAGAGCTGGACAGAAGCCATGGTCACTCAACTTCTGGCCTGCACAAAAATACAGCTCCTCCAACAACCCTCTCTTCCTGGGACAGAACTGTAAATCTGCTTGTGTCTATTTGACCTGAAGCAGAAGCCATCTGGAGACATAACATCAAAGAATTACTGATGAATAGTTTTGCTTGTGGTTGAAGCAGTTTTACCTTTTTTCCTAGCTCAAGCCTAGCTGAAACTACTTCCAGCAGGAG
The DNA here is from genome assembly GCA_013400915.1 of Pardalotus punctatus. Taxonomy (NCBI): domain Eukaryota; kingdom Metazoa; phylum Chordata; class Aves; order Passeriformes; family Pardalotidae; genus Pardalotus; species Pardalotus punctatus. The sequence continues at coordinate 320,886 of VZTX01011995.1, forward strand.
ACACAGCTATCCAAACATGCCAACAAGGACCTGACTCAGTTCGAACTCTACCAGCCCATTTTGCATGGTCTGACCCCAAACATAACTCTCCTGCTTTAGAAGGGAAGCAAGAAACCTGCACAGAAAAACCTTCAAGCATAAAGTGTCAAGAGGTTCCCAGTCCTGTCTGAATCCCTCATGTGCTTCAGATGTGTGCAAGGCATGCACCTTGCCAGTGGGGTGTGGCTCCTACGCCAGGGCAGGCTGGAAACAGGGTGCACAGAAACAAGAGGGATCGCAGGTGAAAAGCAACAGAAACAGCAAACTTTGTGTGTCTGACACTTGACCCATGGGACCAAGTTATCTCGGGTAGTCACTGAGTAACATTTGATTACATTGGTAACTAGCTCGTGCACATACAGGGAAAAAGCTGATATGTGAATTCCTAGCGTGTTTGTACTAACATAGCTTTTATGATTAGAACTGGGCCAGAGCATGGTGCCGTCCACGACAGAATTTTTGGGTGTGGTCCCAGTTATAAACAGGTACTTAACCCAGAGTACAAGAACTGTGTGTAAATCACATTTATTATAATACTCTGCCCAGCTTTAAGTATTTTGCTTGAGGGATGTTTTTAACTCACTGCAGTCCCTTTGTTATTTAGCAAGCCTCAGTGATTACATTTTCTGAGGATGTATTTTGGGGGGAGGAGTTCATGGAGACTCAGCCCTTTCCAGGTGTTCTGAGGCTGGCTGCTACATAATAAAATAGAGAATTCATTTGGGTTTTCTGTAGTGGCTTTACCTCCTCTGAATACTGCCTTTCTGCCATGATCATCGGTTGGCCTTACAGACTGGCAGGCTTCCTATGCCTGATGTGTTTGAAGATTTATCTTTCTAGATTTCTTTTGCTTGTGTTACCACAAAATTATTGGCAGGTTTTTTTGACCTGCAACTTTGTGTTGAGAGGAGGTAATAAAATGGTGGTGCTTTGGGTCGGTGCTCTGTAGCACTGAATTTCCTCAGGCCTGCACACACCATGAAACCCTTCCTCTTTTACAATATCACATTTAAAGCTTGAGTAAAATATATCTTTGAGTGCCTTTATATTACCCAGTCAGGCACCTACTAGAGAGCCTTGCTGTTTTGGAGCACGTGCCCTTGTGCGTGAAAACTCCTTTTGTTACCCTGGTTTAGAGTAACTGTATTTCTCCAGTAGGGTGTCTAGAAACAGAAATAATTACTTTTATCCACTGTTTCCAGTGCATTGTTCTAAGTTCACACGTTACACTCCCTGAATGCCAGTATCAGTGAGAATTTGCCACAAGCAGCTGCCGGCAGTCCCTCCTTGTTTACTGTTCACTGCTCTCTCAGCGTGAGGAATGTAAATATGGGGAGTCCAGTGGAGATCAGGAGATGATTACCTTGGTCCCCAGCTCCTGTCCTGAGGCTGTAGCAGGGTTTTTCTGCCTCTTCCCAAGCCGCTGCCCTGACTTTCTGTCTTGCCTACCCCAGCTATAGGCTACATCGTGCTTTCCAGACCTCTCACACTCACCATGCAGCCTCTCTTTTGCCAAAAAAAAAAAAAAAATGCAGTTAATGTTTTCCTGAACTGAATGCTTTAGGAAAATAATTAGGTAATTTTTTTTCCTGTTTAATGCCTCCCTACCATCCTAAAACCCAGTCCTGTAAATGCACAGGAGAGATCCTGTCAGAGGAATGAATAATTGTACTCCAGCTCAACAAAAGATTGCTCAATCCTCACTTTCATTTATTTCCTGGCCTCTCTCTTCATGGACTTTCTGCAACAACAAAAAAAACAAAACAAAAAAAAACCAAAAAAAAGAAGGATTTTTTCCTAAATAGTCACTAAATGCTGCATGCACAAATGCTCTTTAACATCTCGCTTCAACCCCCTGCTGCTACTTGGAAAGCTTTGCTATGCCTGTAGCAGAAACATTGCATGCATTAATCACCAGGGAAGACGGTGCCAAGCAACTAGGTAATAGCTTTACTAATATTTCTGCCTTTAAAGATTGGGAAACAACAACTGAACTTTAAAAATCCCTGTTAAAATTTAGTTTTCTGAAGAGACTTCATTATTCCAATGTATGGCAGCACATCGATACAAAATGTGTGTATCAAACAGCAGGCAAAGCCAAGGCTGCCGGTAACTCACCACTGTCTCCACATCAATTTAGGGTTATTTACCCTGAAAAAGGAGCCACACGGAGGTTGTAAGTAGGTGTGCATCCAGAAGAGGCTCCATCTCAGGGGGCCAGACCCACCAGCAGGGGGAAGAAGGGGAGGTTTGGCACAGCTGGGAATTCCACAAGGCTGGACACAACTGCTGATGAAGTTGTTTTCTCTGCAGCAGAAGACAGGCTCAGCCCCACCTGGAAAATACTGCCTAGCAGAGGCTGTGCTGTCCTGGTGTATAGAAGAAATTCAATTCCTGCACATACTGCTACCTTCTTCTCATCTTTTCCAGATGTACCTTTTCAGGTCTCTAGCTTCTTGCTGCTGTCTTATGCTCTATAGTTCCTGTCTTTCTTCATGGATATAATTACTCTATTTTTTAACATTTAATTTTGGATATATTTGGAAAACAAAGAAACGCCTATTGTGTTCATCTGTACCATCATGCTTAATATCATCAGTGGAAGGTATCATTTCCATTCCATAACAGAACATCTCCATTGGAGAAAATTAATGGAATTGCTTGTCCATGTATTACTTTGTGTTCGATTTACTAGCAAACTGCTACAGACTTAAGTGATACAAAAAATTTGACATGTAAATACAAAAATCCATAAGGAATTAAGAATGGCTATACTTGAACAGAAAATGTGGATGAATGGAAGGAGAATCATAAGGAAAGTGTAATTTCTTTTTGATAAAAAGCTGCGATTTGTTTTTCATGCTTTGATCATTAAATTCACGGCACAGAACAATCTTGGATTTTAAAATTCCCCTTACACATCCTTTTCGTATGTTGTGACTTCAGACGGTCACTTCTCTTGTCTCACGACTAAAAATAAAGGGAAAATAAATCTGGAATCATAAAACTGTTACCTTCTAGCTGAGTTCACATAAAGGAGAATAAATAATCAAGACACTCCATCACTAGAAAACCAGTAATGGGAGAACTGTTCCTTTTCAAAAAAGAACTACTTCACATTTTTTGTTCAGTGATATGAATTACAGTGTGTAGCAGTTACAGTTCACACTCACTGAGTTCAGAAACAGTCACAAAAAGGCAAAAGATTAATATTGTGTTCAGAATGGTAAACACGGAGCTGTTGCCTTCAATCTGACTGAAAAACTGCCTGAAATTCTAGACACATCCTGAAAAACTTTCAAGATTTTTATGCTTGTTTCAACCTTAATATTTGCAAGTAATCTAATAATACACTCAGTAGCAAAATTCAAAGAGTATGGATTTAAAGAATTTAATTTCTTAGAGATAAAAATAGTGTATGACTTTTTTTTGCAAGTTAGTACAGTCTGTTAGGATGCAGCATGCAATGCTACAGCATTTCAGTCACACCAAGGCATGTGTGACAAAGAAAGGCAAAAAGAGTTCTTGTTTAGTTCAGCAAGCCTGATATCATGGTAAAATATAGAAGGAAAAGAAAGTTTTTAAACAGACTCCTTTTAAATACAGGGGTAAACTGTTGGTTATGTGCACTACAGTTCTTATCTGGGTGTTGTTTTTCCAGCCTGCCTTATATTCCTTCCGGGGAACTGCTGCCCCAGGCCCATCTCCAAAGTGTTTACCTTTGTTCTGGGTTATTCCTCTAATACTTTGTGACAATAAGATCCACTAACTCATTCTTGCTTACAAAATTAATATCTAGAAGTGGTTCAGAGCTTCCTCAGGATCACAAATCTCAGCTCCTTCTCTGCTCCCCTGAGCCTTTCATACACGTTGTTTTTACTGTTCACTGCTGTGGATGAAACCCTGGGTCCACCTAGCACGAGGTCTTGCTGTTGCCGTATCTCATAACACGGTCAGGTTCACCTAGTAAGTCACTGAAACCACTTTCTTTCCCAATTAGTCACTAACTGTGTATTTCTCATTTTGGAACAGAAAGTCTGATTTGAAAAATGTGGGGGTTTATCTTGCTTTTGGGGTTGTCTAAGTCTGAACACCCTTGTCTAACTGAAATCACTGTACCCTGCAGTTCATACATTTGAAAGCCTAAGTAAGCAATGGGCCCTGTAAATCTCAGTTAGATGGTGAACATGGAAGTACACATTTCCTTACTTACTCTTTTAATTGGTTCTGTACTTGTAAAAGATCATGCAATGCTTCTTTGCCCAACTTTCAGAAAAGGAATCTGTATCCAGGACAGGGAGCAGCACCACAAAAAGACCATTAATAAATAGCAATTTTGTTCTTCACACTAGGGTTGGAATCATTACTAGTAAATGCACAACAAATTGAAAAATGAAGAGATGAAGTACTAATAGCTTTGTTGATTTTCTGACTTAATGAAGCAGGAGACCTATAAAGCATAGTACAATTGTGCTTGATTATAATAATGAATGATATAATACATTATACACACATGAGCAACAGTTTGGTTTCATGCAAATGGCCTGACTTTGAAGAACTTGAGTTTATGACACTAATAATATAATATAACTTACATGGGCCTCACAATCCATATTTCTTCCTCTCTGTATGAGAAAAGGGAGACTCATGGACATACTGACATTATATGAATCCTGTTGCAATGAACATGGGACCTCTTCTGGGGGAAAAGTGACAGAGGAGAGCGACTCTGCCTGTTTCTGCAAACCCTGGAGACCTCTGGGTAGAGAAACTGGACCAAAAATTCTCTGCAGCCCCATAACCTTCTTTTTTCCTAAACTGAGACAGAAAAATAAAGGAAAATTAATTTTCTAGGACTCTTTTTTCCTAAGTGCTTAATTTCTTCCATGGAGATTTCTATGAAAGTATGTAACATGGCCCAGGCAGTGCCTTCTGTACTGTGTTCCAGTATGGATATCAACCCACACAGGCCTTCACTCACTGCTCATCCACACATTTGCATTTGTGGAGCCTTTATGTTACAGTGCACAGAACTTGCTGCAGTTATCTGGGATGTACTAGCAGAAGGAATAATTAATGAAAAATAAATAAGGCATATGACTTTTCAAAAATCTCGCGTCCTAACTGGTGCAAGATTGTGCCAACCTTCTGAGATTTTTGTCCTGCTTTTGCTTATTATAGCTTTGAAGCGTCTTTTAACCAAATCAGTAAGGAAATGACCTGAGATCCTGCTCTAGTCCTTTCCTGTGAATAAAATATAGGTACAATTCTAAGGCAGTTGAACAAAATATTCAGAAACTTGGGTAAGCTAATTATTTCAAGGAAAAAAAAAAAAAAAGCTTTGTTTCCCCAGTTCTTGGAAGAAAGAAATCTGCTACATGGTGTAGAAATTATTTAGCTTCTCTCACAAAATAGATGTAATTTTCAAACTGATTTTGCGTGGTTAAAATAGGAGTTATTTTCCTTGTGTTTTCTTTCCCTGCCAAATTTTATTTCTAATTGTTTAGTACTGGTCATAATTTTGTGAGCATGTACAGCACTGCTGTTGAGGATATTGGATATTATATCAACTTCTGGTCATAACAAATGGGGCTCAGAACAGTTTTTGCTCATTTTCTTACAAAACAAACTGTTTTCTCCTTTCCATTCCCTTCCTGATGATTCTCAGAGCCATCAAATATCATGTCCATTTTCTAGCCGAAATACCATTTTCAGAGAAACAAGCAGTAAGAAATGAAATTGCCCCTTGCCCCTCCCTGCCCCCACTGTGGCCTCCTGACAGCATCCTGTGGTTAGTCTGTAGAGAAAGCTGAAAATATGGATTGGCATTTGGCTTCACAGCAACCTCACTCTGTCAGGACAAATGTCGTGATAGGGCCATCACTGTAGAATGAATACGAACCAAAAGAGCCTGGAATGGAAACACTGCTCTGTTTTCTGTGTCCTGTACGGGCAGACAAAGGACTTGGCAGGTTCCCTTCAGTGCAGGGGCTGGCACTGCAGCAGCAGGGGTTTTATGAGATGCTGTGGCATAACTTTCTCACCTGAAATCCTAAGTGTTCTTCCATGGTTTGTGCCCATCAGAGCCGCTTGGAGGGTTGAGACTGTCCTGCAGAATTAGTCTTTACATTTGATCATATTAACTTGATTTATTCCACACTCCTCACATTTCTTTGCACAGAAACCCACAAAAGCCTAAGCCTGCAGCTTTCTTAACACTGGGAACATAGGAACAAACCCAGATATTCTGCCTCTGAAATCTCTGTCTATATACTCCATAAGAAACAATTTCCAGTGTCACCATCCTGTTTAGCATTCAAACACAGCAATAAACTCATCAGCTGCAGTTTGCTTACTTGATTATTTGAAAAAGAGACAAATAAATTTAAGCAATTTTGTCTGGCCCAGCAGAACTGACAACAGAAGCCACTTCACCAGGGCAACTACAACAGCACATGATGAAGATGCCTGAAAAATAGAGATCTGGCACAATCTCTCAAAGGTCTGACAAAGCCATAGCTGAAACCTCACATCTCACAATCCTTCTTAGGCTGAGAAACTGAAGGAACCCAAAGCTGCATGTAGCTGGCAGCTAGGATCTTCTTTCACAAAGTGCTCCAAAACATGCAATGTCCCATCTTCCTCTCTTGACCAGGGAGATGGCTAATTACCATTTTCCATGGCCAGTTCACATAAAATAGTGTCCTTTATCACTTCTTTGCTCCTCTAATATCACAGTTGATTTTATTGATAAAGGATATATCCTTCATCCAAAATAATACCTAATCCTCCTGCTTTTCAAATATGGCAAATTGGATTTATGCTGTAATGCAAGCAAAGGCTGCAGTATTTTTGGGTCTTGCCTCTGAATAAAGAACTAGCACTGAGCTGTCTGTTCCAGTATATTCTTCCACTCATTTGGTCCATATGTAGATCTTTTGCATTGTATGGATATGTTAGATATCCTGGAACAAAATGCTTATTCTGAGGAAGCTATCTGGAGTCAAAAATCTTCAATCTGATCCTAAGCAGTAACTTCTACAGAAAAATGAAGTTTTTTATACCTCCTGTAAAGTCAAAGTTCTCCTCACTAAAATAGAGGTAAGTTCAATAATTAACATAAAGAAAACTACCCTTTAAAAATCGACCAGCCCATTATCTCACTCATGCAAGTGTATTACACAGATTGATCTCTGCAGACACCTACACCTCTCTGAAAAAGGATCAGAGATAAATATCTTATTTGCAGTTCATTGTACCTGTATGTGCCCATGCCTCCACTCTTGCTCCCTGTGAGATTTCCAGGTTACAGGAGCAATTGGCTACTTCTGTTTATGTGTCAGTGGCCAGTGGAGCAGGGAGCTTTGTGATAGACCTTTGGATACTACAACAATAATAATGGCCATTAACAATTTTATATTAATTAGTGATTAATTCTTTTTCCTGTTGTCTAAAGCTGTATACTGACATGAGACGAGACATTTCTGCCTGCAATGGTTCTGTGCTGCTCCAGTGAGAGGTCACCAGCCTGGCCCAGATGAGCAGCTGTGTGCTCTATGCCGGCGCCTCTCGGGCAAAGCAGCCAGCAGCAATTAGTGTAATAGTATAAATTAGTATAACAATACAAACAATTTAATCAGCCTGCCTGAATTAGAGCCACAGTTTTGTTTAAAATGGATTACTAGAGAGCATGCTGTCCTGAGAGCCTGTATCTCCAGCAACCAGGCACCATGGGCACATCAACTTCTTCACCCCATCAGCCTTCAGCTGAATCAAACCATGTCCAGCGCCTCATGCCTCTCTGGCACTTGTTCTGCTTCTTTGTGTTTTCCTCCTACTTCAGTTCCTTGATATCCTGATACTAAGCCCAAGAACAGAGTTGAATATTTTTGCAGGTATTTTTCCACACAACCACCTTGTGTCTTGTGCTCCACCTGTGTCCATGGTAACAACTTCCATCTTTCCTTTCTGTGCAAAAAAATTTAGTTTGGTTGCAGTTTATATTTTTCACTGCTGTCATGCCCATTAAGATTTTCTAAAAAAAATTAGTTTAAAATACAAAAAAACCTTCCTTGCTCATGGGAAAAGACTTAACTTAAATGACTGTCATGTGTTGAAATGTAAAATGGATTATTGTTCAGATCTGCACATCTCTTGAATAGCATGAAAAAGCAGTCATCAAAACAGACCTGATTTCAAAAGCCCAAATGTAAGTCCTGGAGCATTCACATCCCGATAAAATTGGAAGCAGTCCTCATTATCTGAGCAAACTTTAAAGAGGAGTAATTGTAGTAAAATAATGTCAACTGTCAGACACGATTGAAGGAATGAGAAATTTTCCTGAATCTGGTGTTCAAATGGTGACTGATTCAGTGTTCCTTTTCCAAATAGCTTTCGCTACAATTTAGTAGTGCATTTTTCCCTCTCAATGGCTAGATTGAAACCAGGTAGCAATTGCACTTCTGTGAAGATAAGCTCAGTTTCTAAGAGCAATGTGTAAAGAGCAGTTGATAATGCTCACTTATAAAGGGAAGCTCCTTAAAAGGTTGAGAGAAGAAGAAACTAAAGGCATAGAAACCAAGACAGAAAACATTAATTTTGAAAAGTGTCCCTTAAGACAGAAGCACATTTCATATATGTGATATAGCAGCATGCTGTTCTTGGATGGGTAACCTACAAACTATTTTGTTTTGAAGGCTGATGTTCTCTCCCACCTTTAGCAAGCTCTTTTCACTTTGTTTTCTTGCACACAGCTGTGTTTTACAGAAGCTTCAGGATTTATATACGCTTGTCTGATGCACAGGCTACCTTGCTAGAAAGAAAACTGATTTTCTGCTCCCCGGGATTTTATGCTGGTGTTCCTACAAGAACTATAAGCTGTTTACCTGTTATCTAGCAGTGTAATACAGGCAAAGTAGGTTTCCCGTTTGTATTGATTTTTCTGCTAGCTCTTTTGACTGCACAAAGTAAAGCTTTAACAACACGTGCTTGAAATGATATATTAGAAAGTATTGCCTTGGTTATTTAGTTCTGTAGAAATCATGATGGAACCATATGCACTCTTTGAGTTCAGAAATATAATTCATGGGAGAGCAAAATTCTTTGTTTTGGAACCTCTCATCAGAGAAAGGCTCCAACTGTCAAAACTGAAATAAACTGAGGAAAATGAACCATAAAAAGCATTTTGGATTTCTGATTGCCTTTGGCCCAAAAGGATTTTTAATTGAAAGAAAATGGTTATTATACTACTGCTCAATTAAAAACAATTAAGCTTTTTCACATTGCACTGAATATCAATATCATAAACCACTTAAAATCCCAATTACTCCCTGTGGTATTGCAGATGAGTTAGTGAAGGATAAATGGTGCACAATCTATGCATGACTCATCCCAAAAATTCTCTTTGAAATGTGCACCCAATGAAACCTATAGAGAACTGCAGCATTTTTCATATGAGCAGATCCCTTCCAACTGCAGGAAATCAGGGACCATCACTGGTTGAGAGATAAACAGCTCCTGTAATATCATCATCGATGCTCCTCTGTTCTGGCATACCAAGTACAAAACCAAAAGCCATTTAAGCAGAATAAAAAATGAGTTTTGCACAGGAAAATGAAGGCTGATAAACTTTAATAAGAAGAAACCTGAATTATTTGAATGTATCTCTGATTGTCTTGGTGAAAAAAAGGAAAAATTAGGTAAATTTCCAACTGTCTAAAAAGTCACATTTCTTTTTATTAGAATAGACTTAACTGTAATTAGATAAGTCATTTTGCTGCCCATTTTCAGATAACCTAATACAAATATTGGCATAAAGGCCCTATTAGATTCATTGATTTCTATATACTCAAGACTTATGAATAATTTTAAAACCAGTGGACTAGAAAACCACATTTTTGTGAACAAAATCTTTTCATTTCCCCAAAGAAACAAATGAAAAATGTGTGTATAGAGAGCCCCTAAGAAACCATTATTTCTACTTCATACCCAAAGCTTTTTCATAACCGCGATTAGCACCTTATGCAGGACTTTTTAGTTAGTAACCAATTTCTCTCTCCAGTTTGCCTCTTGTGCACTACACTTGGTAAAGCTTCCTCCAGGGTGCAGGGATGAGAGGGAGGTGCCTACATGTTTTATCAGAGCCTTTTGAATTTATTTGGCACAGAAGAGGAAGTGTTTTTGGAGTACAGCTGTGGGTCCAGCTCTCTGGGGCAGTCAGAAGAAGCACTCATTTGGAATCCTGGCAAACACAGCGGCCACTGGTGATTCACTGACAGCCAAAGTGCTGGCAGGGACTACAACAAAGCAATAGGGAGATAACACAACATCCACCATCAGGAAACTCTGTCATGTTACCCAAGACATAGCCTCTCCAGCATGTTACACTCTTTTAGAAGAGTCTCTCATCAGTGGTTTATGGAAAGATTAAGACATTACTTGGGTTCACTGTTAACTTTCTGTGCAGACATTGGAAATCCCAATTAACCCTGGGAGAAACAAGGTTTACAAATGGCCTACCTGCCCCTGGTCTAACTTTAGAGCCACAAAAGAATGAATGACAGGAAAAAGAGAATACAAATAAAGTCACTTTCCCCTCCCACAGTGCTCGTTGTGTTCTCAGCACATTAGTCCTGCAATGCACGACTGTTCAAAGGCACCCAGAGCATTTGACTGGAGACATCAAACAGAACCTCTCTGTACCCTGAACTGAATACAAACTGCAAAGAAGGTTGCTCCATTAGGTAGCTGACAAAGGTGTCACTGTGTCTGTAGTCAGCTAAGGCTGAAAGATATAAATATGCTCTTTCAATAGCAAGTGCAAATCCCTATTGACTCAGAAGCAGCAGGAAAACAAGCCAAGGGAGACTGCCAAAAATAACAATCAAAAGTCCCAAGAGACACAAATTCCAGTCTCCTAACAGGCATGCACACCCAGAGTTTATAGTTGACATAAAATACTAGAAAAACATCTTAAAATTTGCATTTCTATTTCCCTAGGAGTTTGCAACGATTAAAATACAGAGTTCAGCCCAAGTGCAAGCCATACGTGCTGAGGGGAAATATGGTATTCCCTTGGGCCTGTACTGTTCCACTCCTTACATATGCCCAAAATGTCATTCATTGCAAATGAGATAAACTATATTATCAGGATGAGCATTAAAAAAACTAAACAGGGTGTTTGTTGCTCAAAGAAAATCTCATGCATGATCATTTCAATAAGATGTTGTTTCAATTTAGAACTTACACAAGAGCTCCTCTATTAACAAAGCACAAGCATTCGTCAGGACCATATTGACCAAAATCTTTTCCATTTACCCTAAGCACTGAACAAATGATGTGCAAGATGAGCAAAAAGCAAATTGGAGAGCAAGAAAGAGACCAGCAGTTCCTAGTTGGGACTATTATTAGTGGAAACCTTCCATTGTGCAATTGTTTTATTGCCCCATATTGTGTTCCAGAACCAATGTGACTACTGACCTCTCTTTTCTGAATCACATCATAAAATAATAACTAAATAGTCTATAATATCTGTTTTTGTGGATTTCTTAAGGCTGAACTGAGTCTCATAATAGCATGTGGTGGGCTTTTATCAGAGTGTAGTTAACTAACAAGTTGTAGTAAATTAAACCAAACATAATTCAATCAGTTGCATGGTAAAATGGGGTTTTAGGAACACTGGTTACCTTGAAGTCACAGAACCATAGCACAGAATGGGTGAAAAGTTTGGGCTGACTCACTGCTCAAAGTGGGCCAACACAGAGCAGGTTACAGCAACATACAACACTTTTGAGTAACTTCTTATAATTCATTTACGTAGAAGAAGTATATAAAATTTGGGTGGGGGTAGAGGTGGCATGTGAGTCTGAAATCCACCTACATTATAGCAAATAATTACAGTTGGGAACAGAAGATGATTTTCCAGTGGATATCATTTGGAGGTACTACTATATCAAGATGACCAAAAAAGAGCACTACCTAGTAAAAATGAAATAAAAATTTTAAGCAAAACAACAAATCTGTTACAGATCTTGTGCTACTCTGATAGTAGCCCCTGAACTAAATGTTGTCCTGTACCTCACTGTGGAGCCTGTGAAATCTGGCAGATGCTCACAGAACATGCATAGAAAAACCATAAAACCATTTCTGAGCACAGCCACATTTGTACCACTCACAGAGGGTCCCAAGAGCCTCACTCAGGACCTGAAGACAGAATTCAGCCATCAAATTTTTACACCAATTTTCATTAACGTGTTTATATTTAACCTCTGAATTTGAGAGGAGCTTAATCTTTTTCATACCCTTCACAAAAACTCTAGGGAAACCCTAAACTGATTGTCAATTAAACAAGTAGAACAAAACTGCATGAATGAAGTGCAAGAAAATAAAGTATTATCAGTGCTTCCAGAAGGAATTATGGTTTTCCAGTCCATTATCCATTTGTTTGATGGTTTTATTCTTAGATCTGTATCCCTGGCACATAGCTGTCAGGAACTCTGCAATGTTCCTTGCAACCTTGGGCTACTCACACCATGGTTTTGGCTACTCTATGTCTGGCTAGAGCTGGTGCAGGTGAAGAATGGAGAAAATTACCTTTTGAATGTATATGATGTTACACATATTAACAGTAATGATAATTGCCTGAAAAAATCTCAAAAATCTCAGAGATTTAGGTTTAATAAGAACCCAGCATGGAAGTAATGATGCAAAAAATATCCAGCTACTATCAAGATTATGTTTTGGAATCTCTGTTCATTATTCTTCACTGAAATGTCTAATGTGATATTCAAGACTTCATTCCTATCCTCCAGAGATTATAAATTATTTTTAAAAGGGATGTTTTTTTGTTAATTGTCTGCACAGTAATGTTCAGACCAAATAAATCAGTATTATGTAAGGTGCTGTTAAAAGGGCACTAATACAAATGCTCTTATTTTGCTTGGACCTCAGGGCAGTAAGCAAAATTGCATTCTGCAAATTCAAAATTGTTTGCTCCTAATTAGTTCAAGTAAAAGCACAAATCTAGTTTCTACCTTGGGGTATAGCTATATGGAGAATTTGCCATGCTGATGGCTACTGGTTCAAGTGAGATTATGAAGGGCAAAATTTATTCCAGACTGCTGGCAATATTACAGGTTTTTGGAAGCTTGTCTGCAATACAACTAAATCTGAGCAAAATTTGGTCCAAAGTCAGCTCATGAATTTCCCATGCATTTCCTTCTTGAATTAGAAATAAATCTAATTTTCAGGAGCAGCTTACAAACTCTGTGTTAGCAAACCACAGGCCAGAGATGTAAGAGCCTGGGAAAGCAGGACACTTCTCACTCTCAGGCTTTCCTGCCATCAGCTGTCACAATAAGAATGCATTGCAGCTACTGCCAGTGGATCTACTGTCACTGTAGCAAGAAATCTGCTGGCTTTTAGGACATCCAACAGCCTTCCTCTATTATCTGTGACCTAAATATGATTATTTCCTTACAGCAAACACTGAACACTTTGATCTATTAAATCTTTAAAAACCATCAAACCAAAACCCAAAGCTCATTTAAAGTCAGGAAGTAACCTGCTTTTTTTTTTTTTGGAAATATATATATACACGCATATGTGTGCACACACACAGATCACACCTCTGATTTCGACTCAGAAATTAAAGCAATTCCCAAAAGAAATTCCTATCAATCTGTTCTCAGAGATTATATCAACCCATTGCAGTTTTATACAGGAATAAAATTTACAGTTCCTTCACGTGGCAACAAATACTTTATACCAATAATCTACTCTGGCAAATAAAGCCTTTGCCAAGAAAAAGGAAGGAACTTCAGAACAAGTTATGGTGAATATGCCACTCCATAAAAGACTGAAAATATTTGTTTCCATGTTGTCCTCAGAGTGTCATATTTACAAGAGTAAGTGCATCACCCTCATATCCTTCAAAAAGTAGGCAATGTGATTATCAAAACCTTCTGTTTCCTCAGATCAGCTATTAATCTTATTTCTTCCCCCCAGTTTGTAACCTGGTGAAGTCACAGCATTGCCATTCTGCATCTCATCTCTGCCATAAGGCGGAGACCCAATAACATTGGTCCCAAACTGCTCGATGACCTGAGTTCAATTCTGCCAGATCAGCAGATCTGAAGGCATCTTTGTCAATCAAACAGAGGAAGCAAAACTGGCTGTGGGTGGATTTGAGAAAATCAGTATACATTAGCATAATCCAGAAATGTCACATCTGAGCTGGCAGGCAACTAAATTAGACACAGAATGACAAATAAAAAGGAATCAAACCTATATCTAAAATTAGAGGTGACTTCATGGGAAAGAAAACCATTTTATTAAGATAAAATAATTAAAAGTATTTGTCATACATCCCACAGTAGCTGAACAAACCACCTGGGTGAAAAGTAAGAAGTATTAAGTAAATAACATCTGAGAAATAAAAACGAAGTTTGCACACTTACTGTAAACAAGCAGAAGCGGAAGGAGTTGCATTTGGATGATTGCTTTCAAACTTTTCACCCTTTATCTTTCTAAGGAAAAACAGCACAAAGGAAATCTATCAGGAATCTCTACCTTTTGTAATTTATGAAGTTGTGTAATTGGGAATGGAGAAGATTTCCCTTTTATCTCCACCTCTGGCCCTTTTTTATATCTTCCATGTCACTAAAGCTTCCTCTCAAAATGGCCTCTAAAATGATGCCACCAGTGAATAAACATATTACCAAATTTCATCTTGTCATAGGAAATTGTTCTGTTCAAGAGTGGGCTTAGGATGACAGACTAAGGCAGCAGCTAAGCAAAGAAAATAGGCTTACACCATAGATTTTCTATTTCATTCACATGTATGGGCACAGTTCTTTGAAAAGCTCAAAATTTCCGTTGTATTTCTACAGCATTTGCATTAATTGTGTGTTTTCTGTCACTCTGGAAGGAGCACACATAGCCCTGTCTACTCCAGTTCCATTCTCCCTTTCAAACGAAACCGTCTTCTGCCTCCAAAAACAACCACTCATTCTCATGAAAGTTGAATTAAGCCAAAGAATATTACAATCTACTCCACTTTTTCCCATATAAATGAGAAAAATATATCCTTCAGCGTTCTGTCACTTGGTGGCAAAGAGTGCAAACTCAGACTGATACAAAAATTAAGGTTCTTCAGTATTTTATCTGGACACACTAGGAAAAAAAAGATGGTAGAGATGTTTCTAGGAAAGAAGAAAATATGGTTGACAAATTTTGAGCATTACAGAGAGGAGCAAGGGAAAGAAACAAAGGAAAAGAGTTGGTGAAATGAAGACAAAGAGGAACATGGAAGAGAGTAGAGTTCAGCAGTGGATTAGGGTAGGGAAATGAGATTTACTAGTCATAGTAAGAGGGCAGATTTCCAGACAGGATGAAATAATTGAGCTTGCTTGCAAGACTGATTTTTTCCCCTGCTGCCCGCGTATCATAGATTTGTAACTAGTGTACAATTCCTCCAAGGAATACCTACAATGTCCAGAGCCTGATTTGAGTTACACTGAACCCTGTGGGCCCTGAGAAAGAAATACTAGGGACACGTAAATGTAGAACAGCAGAGTAGATACAACCTCTGGAACAGCACTCACTACCATTGCACTAGTACTGACATGCACTGAGTTATTTTTCTTGGATATAACCTCCTACTCTCTAACTGATTCTTTGTTCCTACCAGAAACCCACTTGGATACCTGCAGACAAACAGACTCATGTCCCAGGTCCCTGAGGAATTTACCTAAGAGCAGTCTGTATGATTTAAAGACACCAAAATGTACAGTGGTGGTGCTCTCCTTACGCATTTGCAAAGGTCTCTGCAGTCAGACACTTCCCACAGTAGCATTTAACTGCCTTCAGATTTAATGAGGTTGCTATTTTTTGTTAGAAGTTGTAGAATCCTGTGACATATTTTTGCAATAACTTAATCTTTCATTAGTCATGGAGATGAAAGAGTTCAATTAGCTGTTTTGACACTTTTGACTGTACTAAATAAAATCTTCAAGTATTTCCCAATGACAATGCCTCCTATCTAACAGATTTTCTGGAAAGATTGCACATAATGAAGGCAAATGGGAACATAATCAATTATACGGACAGTCCACAAAATGAAAGGATAAAGTCACAGGAAGAGCCTTGATAGAAAATGAATAGTTGCTCGTTAATTGATGTTTAAAGTGCTTCAGAATCAGTACCGTGGAGACCTTTTCTAACATGAAAAACACCCACCAGAGATAGAGGGGAAAAAACCCTCAGAAATACACCTGAGTATCTCAGCAAATTATAAAACACATTTTGAACACAAATGGCACACAGTAGTGACACAGATGACAAACTTCCTTCCTTAGAGAAAACTACTATATGACACACAGCAGTGGCTCCTTCCATCCTGGCTGCACCTACAGTTCAGATAAATCTGATATCCTTCTCTCAGTAGCAGCATTTATGAACTGGACAAAAGAGGTACATAAGACATCCATGAAGATCCTTATGGGAGAAACCTGGAAGGTGTTTCATGAGCCAGATGCTGCAAGTACTCCAAGGCTAGAGGAGCTAAGTCACTCCGTGGTGAACACTACTCAACCAAAGCCCTTCCTGCAGTTCAGCTGCTATTCTAGAATCAGAGGAGCTTCTCCAGAGCTTGGTTTAATCAATTTTAGCATAATTACAATTTTCCATCACTGAGATGAGCTGGTAGTATCTCGTGTTGAGTGAGTCATCAAGATGAGCCTGGATCCCCACACAAGCCTGAGCTTGTGTGGGGGGAAAGGTTGTGTTTGACTCTGCTGCCATCCATGCACAGTCACCGTGGGATGGCTTCCAGGCTGTACTGGCACCACCTTCATTGCACACCAAAATAAGAAAGGGAGGCACAGGAACACAGGGGCTAATGCATTCACTGGGAGACAAACTGACAGTGTCTTTAATAGGAAAGGAAAATCCCTAAGAGAGGAAACTTTTTTTTTTTTTTGTACAGCAATTCTAGTTCAGAGAAACTGATTCCTGTGTTTGTATTTTCTGAAAAATTAACCATGTTCTTCTGAGTGGGAGTTTGGCTTTTTTGATGAAGGATTTTTTTGCTTTATTTTTATTTTTAATTTTTTTGGTAAGTTGACATTTTCTTTCTTTACACTCCAGGAATCTTTGGGCAACACTGATGTCTGCTAGACAGTAAAGGCAAATATGGGCACTATTGGTCAGGAAAGTTCTTCAGGAAGTCTTCAGTGCTGCCTTTGGTTGGGATTTTTTAAAACTGCAAAATAGAGATTTCAAAATTTGAATCAAGAAACACTAATGTACTTGTATGTTATATTTTGATTTGCTTTTCCTTTTGATGTCCACATTTCCTAAGATACTTTGCATCAAAAACCATGCCAGCACAGCTGAAACAGAAGAGATTTTTGGCTGAAGGAATAAGATTAGAATTTAAAATATGAAACAAGTTAATTCTTCAAGGATCTAACCCTACGGCTCATGTCGGTGTTCTGAAGTCAACAGAACTCAAGGCAAGAATACATTTATTTGCAGGATATGTATGTCTAGCCAGGGCTAATTTACTTCGTAGAAAGCTTTTTGCAGTAAGAAACACAGATAAGGACCACAGTGAAAAGGCAAATTTTGAAGCAGACCCCCATGTTATCACTGGAAGTCAATAAAACCTCCAATACAAATATTTAAGGGTCAGAAATGTGCTCTGTCAAGAAACTTACTGAATTTAAAATACTTTGTCATCATAAGACTTTCCAACCACCATCTGACCAGCACCATCCCTACTGAACCTGGAGTGTGTCCACAGCTAGAAGATTTCCCATACTCAGCAGACAAACATAAGATTATTTCTATTAATCATTAGGAAAAAAGTATACCATAAGCCTGAAGAATATTAATAAATATTGAAACAACAGCACCTTTTGAGGCTAAGTCCCTTTTGGCTTGGTTTCCTTCATCCCTTGTTACACTACTCAATTCACGCTTTTCTGTAACTCCAGCTTCTTTGTTCACCTGCGCTGTCTTTGTCCATCAGAGTTTAAATCACTTTTACCTAAGGGTCTGGTTTTGTTTATCAACAGCTACCTTCCTACTTTTCTGCCTTCTCACACCTTCTCTCCATTAAGCATCATCCCTATGATTCTCTTTCTACATCAGATTTTGGAGATCACTTTGTGTGTTGATCTTCCCAGCCAGTTAGCTTAGCAAATCATACTCATTTTCAAAGAAAAACTGAATTTCCTGTAGAGAAATGTAACCTATAGCACAGCGGGTTAATGCAAATTTTATTATATGTCTTGGTTAATTTTCACACCATCCAGAAATAAATATGAATGCTGCGAAGACACCTGAAAAAACCCTAGTTTTCAAATAAATTCAGTTTGGTTGAAATCAGCTATTTCACTTTATCAAAATTACAAAATTATCTTTGTGATACTGTTTTAAATCTAACAGTATGTTGAGGAAGATAACTAGTACCTTTTTTTTATTTGTTTCATTAAAAATATAATATATAATAAGCATGGGTTTGGTGTCATTTTTTTCCTTAAGCCATCCTTCCCTTTCCCCCTGAAAATGTGTATACTCTAATCTGCCATGAGAGAGGCACTACAGGCTAAAAGAGACTTGATTGCTGGACACACAGAAATGTTCTCATAAAAGTCTGAGTTGAAGACTGCTGAAAACCTTGGGCATTTTCCACTCAACAGGCTTTGGATAATGACCAGACTGACCACAATTAAACAGTTTCTATCAAAAATACTGTCCTGATCAGTAATGTCAGCTGTAGTTGAACATACTAATGAAATATTAATTCTGCCCTTTGAGAATATTTTATAAGACTGATGCAAAAAAAAGTATTTGATCAAAAATGAAATGCAAACATAAGGGCCACAAATTTAGTAACAGTGTTGAATTTTGCATAAGGAACCACAAACAAGGTCTAGAGACTGAATAATATAGATAAATCAAAGAAATGAGTAAGCCTGTCTTTGAAGGCAGCAAAGTTATGTCAGACCTGAAATAGCAGACTGGAAAAAATGTGACTTTGTTTCAAGTCACATCTCCCTCCCAAGGCTCCCACAGCTGCCTATTCTGTTATGGAAATGTGTGTCATTCATCAGAGTGGGCTGATTCCAGAGGACATGCCTCTGTCTCTGGGCATTCATTTTCATGAATGCAATTGCATGTTAGCAGCCTAGAGTGGGAAGCTCCTCAGTCTCTTGAAACAGGGCATCAATTCACAGAGACTATTGAAGGGATGAGGACATCAGCAGCCTTTTGTTGCTTTCCTATGTGGTGAGCAGGCAAAAAAGGGAAAAGTCTGCTTTGCAATAATTCCAGGTTTTCATTATTAGACAAACAATATAATTGAAAACACAGGGAGGTCAGCCTACTGGGGTTGTTATGTTACCAAGTCTCTTCTCTCCCAAATGAACATGGACACATATGTTAACCCCCTGGGTTGCCAAATAAGAACAAGTAGAAAGGAGATGACTGGAAAAAGCATGGCAAATGCCAGGACTGTCATCTCTGGTCTGGGAAACCTGCAGGGCTGATAAGGTGAAGATACAGTGAACGGTTCTTAAGATACAGTACTTACAAAATCTTGTGACAGCTTAGAGAAGCCCCCAGGAAGCACCCCCTTGGGTACATTTGCATTTTTAAACAAATCCATTGAGCAAATTAGTTAGGTAACTGGTGAGGGGAGAGTGACCATCAAGGCTGTGTTTGGTAAAATCAACCTTTTCTCCCAAAATTACCTAATTACCTATTAGATAAAGGACAAAAGGATCAAGAAGAGAAGGGAGAGATAGGAGACGTATCCCACTTACAACACAAGGGACACAAACCACAGAGATGTTTCTGAGAGGGCAGTAAGTGTGAAGTGGGGAGGACAGCAGACCTTTAAGACATGTGGTGTGTGCCAAGGAGTCCTTCTTCATCCAGCACATTTCTTATGATACATTATTTAAAAATATTTTAATAATGCAATACTTCTTCCAAAACTGAAAAAGAAAGATTGTAGAGAATGAAAGGTGAGGGTCACACTGGCTGACAATGGAAGGATTGCTGTGAGCTACAGAGGCAGCCCTGGCAGTCTGTGCTTGAAGCAGCTCTTCCAACCATTGATGTCACTGTTTTATCTATAAGTTGTAGCAAAGCTACAAGGCTGTTTTCCAGTGGAAGGACTACCACTGAGTTGTGCCACATACAGAGCGCTGATGATAAGGAAATGTAGGCTGTTACTAAAATAAAAGCAGACTCCCTGAGAGGTATGCAGCAATCTCACACCTGACTGAGCACGGAAATGAAAGGCAGAGGAACAGGAAGTACAAATGGCTGTTTGCAGAGATTCAAAGCCAAATTATATCATCGGTGGGAATGCATATTCAGTCAAAAGCACACCTGTGCAAGGCTCACCACAGGGTGTGCAGTCTGAGGTGGACATTCCAATACAAAGGACCTGGCTACAGTCCTAGCTGGGACCAGAGCTTTTCTGAGAAGCAGTGCCTAAACATATGGAGCTATGGACCCAAGCCAGGACATCGACCACATAACTGACCTCTGGTTATACAACTGATCAGAGAGATTTGTAAGAATATGTTCTTAGATGCTGCTGCATGAGCAAACCAGCCATAAGGATACTCTGTTAAAACTGCACAACTCTGTTTATATATTTACATTACACATTTGTATATATATATGAATATATATTTGCATGCAAGAAATCAGTGGTAACAAAAGTCTGTGATTGAATGACCGACAGCATTTGAGTTACAAACATCAATCTAAACAACCTGCTTGTGCAGCTTCAAATAGCCACATTTGAAGGGGAAAGTGTCCCCAAATCAGCCAGTGACAGAGAACATTCCAATCAGGCCACCTGGGAATGTCTACAGAGACTGCAAACACATCCCTGAGTTAAAAAGCACCAACAGCAATGTGAATGTTTCCACCATGTTCTGGCACAGTTGTATAAGATAAATAACTGCACTGTGTGGGGCTGAGTTAGGGTTCTAGTCTCCTTAGTGTCCTGGGGAATCAATGAAGAGGGAAAAGCTCATTCAGGCAACAGTTTGGATCAAAGCCACCTGCACTACCTGTGTTAGCTCCTTTGGAGAAGGCACAAGAGAAGCTGGAGAGCCCAGAAATAGAAGCCTTTTCTGCATCTTGGGTGCCTAGCACTTGGTACCTCAGCCAAATAAATGTTTTTGAGGATGCAAATACCTGTCCCACACTCAGATTTCATACCTCAGCACAGGTAAAGGGATGTGCTGGCAGGAAATAATCATTAGCATGGATTTATAATAAATAAAATTCAACAGGAATGTGTTCTTTATTCTTCTACATGTTCATGGTGGATTTAGACAAGTAACAAGTGAAAACCAGAAAATTGTATGATTCAACACTCTGAAGTTAACTGGATTCCTAAGAATAGGAAATGTGGTGCAGGAACAGTTTTCAGGAAGGGTTAGTTCCCTGAGAGGGAGGAAACTACTGGTACAACTCAGTGAGTGCATAGCTGAAGTTTGATAATCTCCAGAAAAAGGGAAAAAAACCCAAACATCTGATCTTAAAGCTCGTTTATCCTAAAAAAAAAGAAGATTGTGATAGAAAAGGCAGCATATTTTTAGAACCAGAAAAATGTTGAGTAAGTCCATTTGTATAGACATAGCTTGTGTGGCTAACTGACCATCACAGGAAAAAGAGGTGCTTATCAGCTTTCTGGAACACAGAGGAAGAAACCTAGACAACCCAAGTACTTTAAATACTTCTGTAAGACAGAGAATTCACAGTTAACTCCCCTGATCTGAAATTCATACTAAAACTGCAGTGTGCAGCAAAAATTCTCAGACTCAAAACAACTATTCTGTGTTTGCAAAAATAACACTGTTTTCAAAGGCTTAAACAGCTATCTAATTTCTTTTAACCAGTACTTGGGTTCCTATTTTGTAAGTTTATGTTAGTGTATTAACATATTGTTTTGATTTATCATACTTGCAACTTCCAAACTTATATAAATCAGAATGTTGTGATGGATAACACCAGTAAGCAGCCAACATCTAGGGAAAGTCTTGGTATTTAGGCAAGCAGCACGTGACAAGGACTTACATCCAAGAGTTAGCAGAGGGATACTGGAAGAAAGAGAATGATTTTGAATAATTCCCTCGATTTGTTCATGGAATAATTTAAGAAACATGTAGAGTCAATGCCATTTGGGTATTATGTATCTTTGGTGAGTCAAAGAACCAGGATTGTGATAGGTACTTGATAATGGCATGCCCATTTTCAGAAGTTTGCTGGTGTTCTTGGAATGGAATTTTATGTGCACTACAAATATATGAAATGGTTCACTAAGGTGCTTTCAGGCATAAAATCTATTCTTGTAATGGTCACTGAATGCAAAACAGCTTTAATATCAGAATTAAAATATTCCCATAATTTTTCTCTTTATGTGTTCCATTTACTCCTGCATGTTAGGAAGGATGAGGTTCATTCAAGGGGTTGCCAAGGATTTTATGGCCTTTGGAGAAGAGAAGCAGATGGTCCCAGAAAGACGAGCACTTCAAACATTGCAGTAGATTTGGGAAACAAACCTACAGCTGCCTGGGGATATAGATGAGAATTTTAAAAGGTTATTAACTGAACTACCACAAGCTGGGAAAATAACTCAAAACCAGATGCAATCACTAATTGCTCACTTGAACTTTGCCTATGAAGTTATTTCAGCAGGAAGAATATTTTTATGCTGACTCTAAACAAAAGTTAGAAAAGGAGATAATTAATAAGATTAAGAAGGCAATTAGAGCTGGTGATGCTTGAAATTCTCTGTAAATGCCGCACATTTGAATTCATTAGGTGACAGTAACTGCGCAGATTCGTTATACATGGAACCCTTTTGTCCTGGAACGGACATCAACAAACTCACCTGTTCATTTTTATTGGTTCACACACAGGAGAAACCACAAATACCAAAACAGCTTTCAAATCCTCCAAAGAATCTGAATTTTAGTTCTCTCTATCAACATAAAGAGTTTTTATCCTATATGCTACACACATAACATAAAAACTATGTTACCACCACTGATAAGAGACTTTTCATCTTAACAAGATACAGTAAAGCCTTTTGTCCATATCTCCAAATTAAAACAGAAAAATAAATCCAATCAAAACAGAGTAATCATGGAGTTCTGACAGAAAAACAAACCCAACCTTCAGTCTTTAAAAGACTTAAAGTATTTGCAGTGGAAACACAACTGGACAGAACAGGCTGAAATATCATTGATGCCAGTGCAGAATACACAAGTGGCAAAAATGGTAGTGTATTCAGCTACAATGTAAAATCCCACCAAACGGGTTTCAGAACTATTCTGCTGCAAGATTTAAAGGAAAAGTTAAGAACTTTGTACTTGGTACCACTGCAAGAGCTGTAAGAGTACAAGATATCTGTTACTGTGTGAGGCAACATCAGCACTCATGAGGTATTACACATCCCTCCAAGCAGATGCATAGGAACACACAGAATAAAGATTTTTTAGGCTGCCAGCAGTGTTCAAATACAAAGCAGACAAATGCCTCATTGCTTAAGCAAAACTGTGTGTTGGTTGTAAAGAGGAGTGTACACACTTGTCCTGTGCAGCCAACACACAGCTGCTCGCAAACACCAGCAAAATGGGGTTTTTGCCAAGTGGTTCAGAATTATGCCACGACTGCAGACATGAAGAGAAGCTTCAAGGGATCCAAAGAGAACACAGTTCTGTTTTCACATTTGAGGTCCTCCTTTGTGCAGCTATTGCATTAGGGAAGATTTCTCCAAAAGGAATACTGAGTGGAACAATAAAAATGCCCACATTTTAGCAGGAATGCCATCACCATATCATTCAGAGTAGGAATTTACTACTACTATCACAGCTTCTACTTATAGTTATCCACTGCTAACAAGTTCCACAAATCTCCCAGCAAGGGGTTATCAAGCAATACAAATTACAATTGCTATTACCCAAATATGAATTGATAACCAGGTTCAAAACTAATTTTGTAAATTTATGTGAATAGCAGAAAATTTATCCATAAAATATCACAATTTCCCTTTCAAGAAATCTAGGAATAGAGGCAAGTTAGAAAAGTGATTCAAATGGAATAATTCAGCTGTCTGCACTAGCCACTATGCTGTGGTTCCAGGGCAGGATGTGAAGCTGCATATCAGAGAATTTTTGCTCTGTTAGGGAAGTCCCAACCTTCCTTTTAACATATGCAAAAATGCATGCATAGAAAAGCTCCAATCCCACACTGTCCTTGCTTATACTTCCAAATATACTCAAAAACCTGCAAGTAAATGCTACTAATTTTAACACAGGGAGTTTTCTCCTCTATGAGCTTTAAAATGTGTGCCATTCCTACCAATCTCCTTTTCAGCAAGAGCTTAAACATTTGCAGATAGTGCAGTCAGAGCAATTTCCTATCTGTATCTATTCTCCTGTCCAGGACTTCCAGACTTTACTAAAAAATGTTGTTTTTTTTAAAGCCAGCTTTCTTTAAAATTTTTCTTTATTCTCTTTTTATAATGTCCATTTGCCTCTATGCGGAATTACAGATGTATATTCATTTTGTCACATTAAAACAATTTTTTTACTGTGTAGCCTGATCTTCTAATCACCCCTGAGAGTTGTTCTTCCCCCTTTTTACATACTAGAATTAATTATCTGAATTTCAAGGAGAAAAATTAAAATTTTGCTCTCCATGAAAGTCAGCCTGATTGTTCCTGTGTTTGTAATGAGATGTCTATATAAACATTGGCACTTTAGTTTGTACTAAGGTTTTACAAAATACTATTATAGAGCTTATTAAATATTAGTATTTCGGATATAATTTCAACTAGTTTTCTTTCTCTCCACTCAAGTCACATATACCATTCCTTCAGTAAAATATCAAATGATGTGGGCATGCATCCCAAAAGGAGAAATGCCCCCTTCAGTGTTTTCCCTTTCTGTAGCAGTCTTGTTCCTTCTGTCAGTGTGATCCAAGGATCTTTATAACACCTTTAACAGGAAAATCTACCAAAAGAAATGGTCCAGCATCTCTACCTTTGATAAGCAAGCCAAGAGCTGGCACAGATTTAATCCCTGCTTGAGCATTAAAAGTACACAAAGATTTAAGCAATTTTTCCTCCAGGGTCAGATGAGTCAACTGCTGCTTGGCCCGATAGGATGTCAGGGTTGGCAGCTCCATAAAGAACTGAGCAAACACACACTTCAGCATAATTTGTATTCCAAATGGAGATGTAAATAGAGCAACAAACCCAGCTGTTTTCTGTCCCTCACGAAATCGTTTTATCTTTGACGATTTGAGATTACGCATAAAGATTGAGTGCCATATTTTGCAGACTCTTACTCACCCAAGAGATTATAAAATGTGTGGTTTCATTGCCCAGTAACATGTCAGTGGGGGTTCGCCAAAACAAGATACTATTTTGTTAAACATGGAAAGGTAGTGCATATTTATTATTTGCATTTATGTAAGCAAATGATAATTTACATTCTTAGAACAAAAGACTGCCATATATCCTATGGCTCTCCCTCTACTGTTCTTCAGTTTCACTTATTTAAAAAGAAAATAGAGAGAAACACCTGAAATCCTAAATGCTGCTGTGATAGCGCCTGGTTATTCTGCAAAAGAGAAAGTGTTTCTTTTCTGGACCTTTGGAGCCACTGTGGGTCCTTATTCTACACCTCCCAAACAGCTCTCCCAGGTGCTGGGCTGGGCTGTGCTCATTGCCATCAGCCACTAAAATTATTCTTCACTTTCCACGTCATCAGATCAAAATAGAGAGAGACAAACTTCCTACATAAAAATTTAGATAATCACATCCAGTTTGGGAGGTTTGTAACCCTGCTCTTAGCACTTTTCTTTATGATCTTTATAATGCATCCTTAACACTGTGGTTAAACTGAAGGTTTCTTACCAGTCTTTTGGTCAACTAATTTATTTTCCATCTGTAAATTTTTTTTTTACAGAACAAATATAACTACCTGATAATAGTCCCTCCCCCCATCACTGCCAGTATCATCTTGCCAAGTTTTCCTTTACATTTGGTTTAAACAGGTACATGCATCTGAAGCAGAGGTCAGAACATGCACAACAGTTCAATGAAAATAACAACGTTGTTGAAAATTTTGACAATTCCCATCTCTCCATTTCCCAGTCATCAGTAGTGAGATGACAGCAATAGCTTTATGCATTATCCTATTAAAAAGTCAGTGGTGCCAACCATACTTTGCAGTGATATTTTGTTTCACATTTAAATGTCACGTTTTACTGTCTGTACAACAAGTGTCTGTTCTGAATCTACCATAATAAAAAAAGTTCTGTGCAGTTTATTTTGATGTAAAGTTTGCCAAACACAAAAAACTCATTTCAGAAATACCCAGGCACCTGCAATATCTAAGGAGCTGGGGCAATGGGGAAGAAAAGGAATGTTTATACCTGCTTTGCTCCCTAAGCAGATTTGGGACAGAGGTGGAAGCTCAAATTCTGGCCTCAAATTCTGCTTTTCTTTGTGAATAGGCTATCCAAATTAGGACTACAGTAAATATAGATCACTCCATGTTCTCTGCAGGTTCAGCTGATGGAGTTTTGCAGGGATGAGTCACCAAACACAGACCATGTTCAGCTCCTCCCAAGCCTCCTGGACCAGCTGGGAGTAGCTGCTGTGGGAGGCAGGACACCACGTTAGAGGGACATCTGGCCTGATTTTGCAATGCCTTCTCACATCCTTAACAGGCAGGGGGCTGGTACCATCCTGCCCACCCTCTGTGCCTGCCCTGCGCTGCAGATCCTGCACAGCTCCGAGGCGCCCCAGCCCGTGGGTGGGTAAAGAGAGCTCACAGTGAGCCTGTGCTGGGGCAGCTGCAGTCAGCTCACTGCCCTGCACACTGAACACGTGCTGAACAGAGCACTCAGCTCACCTCAGCAGCGTTATTAGTGCTCTTCACGGCTTGGCACCGCTCTGCACATCACTTAATAAACCTTTCTGGTCCTCCTGCTCTTGTGCCTTACAAGACTCAGGGCTCCAACAACTGTTACTGGGCTAACAGACCCATCTGGGGCATTGAGAATATGCTTGTACTCAGCTCCATCAGCACAGTGGAGGTATCTCAGCATATCTGCATCCATCAGCAGGGCTGGTGAGCCATGCTCTGCACCTTGACATGGCTGTGCTGCAACTTCTAGAGCCCTGGCAGCTGCACTAAAGTATTCAGTGTGCTGCATCTCAGGCATGAAAAACCTGCAATCCATCTTATTGAAGACTGGCCTTGTAAAACCCAAATCTTGTTGTTTCTTGTACTTCCAGCTTTCAAAGAGCCTCTTTTACTGCATCTTTCCCTGCTGTTCCCATTTTGCTACCTTGTAACACACACTAAAACACTGCTGATGGTGTAAGTCATAGCAAATGCGTCTGGTAGCTCATTGACAAACATGATGAGACCAAAAGAAACCCACCAGCAAAAAAAAACCCACAAACTTTTAGGGAGGTAACAAGACCAAAGCTTGACTGTGACTTAGTACAGACTCTTTGCACACTGAGTGCTGCTAACCCACTGGGTGATTGCACCATTTTCCTGCCACTTTCTCACAGTGACCCACACACTAGGACTCTAAGACTCACTGAACTCCTTCTTCCTCAAAACACCCTTCACAAAGGCAGACTAGCACGGAAATGCTCTTTTCTTTTCACCCAAAACCTTACTCTCATATATAAAATTGCAATTCCATTTGAGAGGTGATTT
The DNA here is from genome assembly GCA_013400915.1 of Pardalotus punctatus. NCBI lineage: Eukaryota > Metazoa > Chordata > Aves > Passeriformes > Pardalotidae > Pardalotus > Pardalotus punctatus. The sequence goes on from VZTX01011995.1 coordinate 348,710, forward strand.
GTTCTGAGGCAAAAACTAAATGATTAAACAGTTTTTGCAAATACATGTTTAATTTCTGGGAGCTGAGTTATTTTACAAGACAATGTACAGTTGTTTTGTTTGTTGTGTTCTTGAAGTAAAAGAGACCAAGTAGGAGATGCCACATCTTTGAATTATTGTAGATGATGGACAACAGACTGTGGGACCAATTTAGTGATAATGTCAGAAGCAAGCTCCCAACAGATAAATAATGATGCCTATGTAACAGCCAGACAGCTGAAATGTGTCCTGCTCAATGCACTACAAAGATAGACTTTCTGTACTGTCCCATTCAATTATTCTCCTCTTGTTTCTTGTTCCCCAGCAGATAATTAGATTTTAAGAGAAGGCATCTCCAATTTCCAGGGCTTTATTTCTCTCCTGTTTTCCTTCTGATTTCACACAGACTCTTATCCCCACATCCTATACAGAATCAGACAAAGCCTTTCTAAACTTCTAAGCTACTCTTGAAGCCAAAGTGGGGGAAAAAAATAAAAGGTAGCCTTCAAAAGTTAAGGATTTGATCCTGCTAGGTGTGGTGGGGTGTTCCTAACGTGGTGAAGGCATCACTGTTGCAACTGCTGAAAAATCTGCAGGAACACAGGTCTCCACAGAATCAGCCTCTCAACAAGATCAAAATATGATTTAACTGAGAAAAAGGAACTTCAGCATTATTTAGGCACACAATCAAAATGAGAGTAAGAAAACCGTGTCTGTTTCTATCCTAATATTAAGACCATTATTCACAATGCATTCCTGTAACAGCCTTCCTTCCATAACAAAAGGAGGTATTGTAACACACTGCAGGAAAAAATATACATTTATTAAAATATGATGAAGAAATTTCTCTCTTCAAGGCTCATAACATGTGTACAGCCTGCAAGTTTTCAGTGATTTTTTTACTGTTGTTTGCTCAGGTTTTTTTCTCCTTAGCAGAAAATAAATGCTTGTAACAACTTAGAGAAAGACCTGAGTTGACAATAATGCTGTATCTTCTTGGGTGGACAAGAAGTATTCATTAAACTACCCTCTCAAAGACTGAATTACCAATTGTATATCATCCAAAGAAAAAGTCTTGCTTTCAGCCCAGAAAGCCACTACTGTTAAAAGTCTTTGGGCAATTGTTTCCCAGCAAGTACTTTCCCATCAACTGAACAAGCTGAGCCCACCCCTGTCATTTCTGAATCTGTGCTTTCCCTTCCCACACCAAGCAAGGTTGTGATACTGCCTACATTTGCTAATTCTGAGTGCCATGTCTACAGATGCCCAGTGAGTCATGCTGGGAACAGCCATAAACTGATGAGCACTAACCCAGCAATAGCAGCGGCACAGCACTTACGTGATAGAAGACAGAACATCAGCAAGTGCAGTGCTTCATAGCTTTGAAATTCTAAGTCTACTCAAACTGCTTTTGAAAAGCAAAGTCTCCAGCTGCAGATTCCTCTGTACACACCAGCTACACCAACTGCTCCAGTCATTCTGCTGGAGGGTTCATGTTTGTAGGGTTTCTGAGAATGACGACAGAAAGGGCACTGGAAAACTACATCATAATCTATGCAAAGGATTTGAGAAACAAGCAGGACCTTCCAGGAGTAGCCCATGGAAGGACCAGAATGGTTTTACTTCATTCTTCCCCTAAAGAGTTCATCAAATTTCATTTTTCAGAAGCAGCCAGGGAGTTTCAGGCTGCTAAAATAATTCCCAGGAGCTGCTTGGACCTGCTCGAGTGCGAAGCAAGAAACCACGAACAGCTGCCCACCTCTGCAGTTAATCTCTGCAAACTGCTTGCCCTCTGCAACACAGGCAAAGAAGCGCCAGTGCCTATTTCTACCAAAGGTTTATGTGGCATGCTTTGACACACCGTCCAGACAGAACACATAACTTGTACCTTGTTATCATCTCTTTATTCTGCTCCCCTCTGTAAATCTGTGAAGTAGTACCTTTGCTAAAGCAGCACATTAGCATGTGCTACATGAAATCTCAAATATGGTCAGTAATAGTTATATAACAGCTACAATAACTGCCTTGCTCTAAAGCTTAAATAATGAGCTAGGCCAGAAGAAACCACAATGGTAAGTATCTCACCTGGTGTACTTTTTCAAATTAAATGACCCTTATCCCTTTTGACAGGTTCAAAGCCAGCCCAGGACACACAGCCATCTGCGCACAGGACAGCAATAAACGTGACTTCTGTTTCTGCCTGAAGAAGGTGCCACCTTCAAGCTGGGAGTAAACATATGCAAGCCAAGGCACTCCAGGAGAATTCAGATATTTTCAAATCACCCTTGTGATTTTTTAGCTTTGGAAAGTATCTTTTCAATTAAGCTGTTCTCATCTTCACACTTTATTTTCTGTAAGCCTGCTTAACTCCCTTTTGTGGTTTTCTCCTGACTATAAATGAACAAAAACGTTGTTTTCCACAAAGGTCACATTTTCCCTTGAAGGGCAATTTATACAAAGCTTACGGCAGAACTCTTATTATTGCCTAAATGTATCTGTAATTCTGGTTATGCCCTTTGCTAGCATAATGCAATTGGCATGATATCGGCTGACCGAATAAAAATATAAATACATTGTCATGTGCTCATGTAGTCAAGACTGATCTTTAATTATTTATCAAGCTTTTATGACTAGGGCTGTGTAGAACAAGTATTATTAACTAGGATTACTTGATAACTTATGGGACACATCTATATCAGTTAAATGTTACAACAATTATCTGTTACATATCAGAAAACTACATCTTTCCCATTTAAAATCTAGGCCTGTTTTATTAAACAATATAATATTATCAGCTATTCAGAGAAGTAGAAGGGTTAATAATGAGAGAGATGCACACTCAAAATGGGGCTGATGCACATCAAAATCAAGTTCTAGTTTGATTTCTACCCAGTTCTGGCAGAAATTACATGGAATAAAAGAAGTCCCATGGCAGGGAACAATGTACAAGTCTCTTCTGCAACAGCAAGCAGCAACTCTTAGGCAAAAAGGGTTTATTTGTCCCCACTGACGGGGAGCATAATTGGAAATGTTAATATGCTTGACACAGAAAAAGTATATAATCCTTTCAAAATACCAAAAAAGAGCTTCAAAGAGCTCCTGATGCATTGAATTTTTTCCCCTGACATTAAAATAAAAGCAGAAAAAAAAACTAGTATGGGCTCCCTTTGTAGTACAGTGTCCTGCTAGAACTGAAATAGAGCCTGCAGGACAGAGATCAGTCAGGAAGCTTTACATTCATCTGGCCCCAGCTGAGATTACTTCAGACCAGCGTTGTAAAACTGTTCAGAAACCAGCCTGGACACAATGCCCTTTAATTCCAGATTCAGATGGAGCAAAGCAAGCAGAGTAATTCCATTCATCAACCACATGAATATCCTTAAACCCAACTAATTTACCTAGCTAAACATTCTAGTTTACACTATTTATTTAAACTTTAAGACATACTTTAAGTAGTTCATGGCACTGCTCTTATCAATGCAGTATAGATATATGAAAAAAATGCCTGGGTTTAGGTGTGCTGAATTTCTCTCTTTATGCATCTTCAGGGGGAATTTTAAAATGCTTTTCTTCAATCTTCAGTCTGCTGAATGATGGGCAAATCATACAATTAGTTTCATCCATACCAAATGAGGGTTATCACATGCTAGTGAAGATAAGAAGAAATGACATTGCTACATCCCAGAGGTAGTCCTTGAGAATAAGCTAAATATAAAAGGTCTAATTGTCTACTTACATAAGTTTAAAAACTTCAGCTTTTGCCAACTCTTTGAAGGGAAGTCAAGAGTTCTCATCAAGAGACAGATTCTCTACAGGCATTGGCACACCACCACTTAAGGCTTCTACCTGCCTCATATTTATAGCAGAGAAATGCCACAACTCAGATTCCTCGCCTAAGCAAGGAGGGTGTGCAATACTCAAGAAGTAGGTGATTTTCCAGTTTCACATCAATTCTGTTTTGCCCTGTAATGGCATCTAGTATGTTCTACTCATGTAGGTCTATTTTCAGGCCTTTCCCCCCTCCTTTCTGTTTTCTTGTCTCCCGTGTTCAAGTAGTCTGTACAGTTCTCAAAAGCACTGATTAGCCAGTGACACTGACACTCTCACACTGCGCCTGAGGACCTTCCCCCGAGTTCTCCCCTTTACCTCTGAACTAATGATACATAAATATCATCACTTCAACCTTCATAGCTCAAGAAAACCAAAGCATCCTGAGGGCAAATGTAGGTATAAAGGAAAGCCATTTATGTCTTCACTCTGTTGAACTCACATAATAAGACTGTGCCTCAGGCATTTTATCTGTCATTTTAATGTGTCAAGTGAACGGGTTACTGGCTTATTTCAGAGGGGGAACTGTCTCATTGGGAGGGGACATCTTGACTTTTACGTGACCTGGCTTTCTCCCTGAATAGCCAGCCTTTGATTCAAATGCAAATATCTTCAGGGCAGCTTTCAACACGATCAGCGTGTAAAAGCCGTCAATAAAAGGAACAAAGAAAAAGACTAAAAATAATAAATGTCAAGCATGTGAGATGTCCATTAGTTTCCTCCTGACCTAGATCCATAAAACAGAAAGCAAACAGCAGGTGCCTGGCAAACTGATCTTGCAGGAGTGCTTAGAAAGCTTAACCTTCTCGCACTTAGTCATCTACATCACTCCACTGCATGTTTAGCCCACTGAACAGTGCCAGCTCTCTGTGCTTTTCACCTTTTTATTTATGAAAAAGAGCATCTAATTGACCAAACTCTGCTCTATAGTTCTCATTACTCCAGCTCTGTTTGTCAGGAGAGGGATGTGAGAAAACAAAGAGCTAGGCAGAACTTTAATCTTCTGCAATGCTTAGGGAAGTTTATGCAAAATTAGAACTAGTAGCAGAGACAGTTTTTCAGGCAAGTTCATACTAGAAAATTTTGAAAATCTCTCTGTGGTGTGAAGAAAGGTTCAGGTGGGAGCTGAAATCCTTGGCTTGTACCTTGCACAAGAGTTACCAGGAACACTGTCATCACAGACAGCCCCTATCCCTTAAAGATTTTAAAGTGTTAAATATTTTGCAGGGTGGACTGTACATAAAGAGGTACTGCATTGTCCAGTGTGAAGCTTTCATTTTCCCGTTTTAGTGAAAGCATTAAAGCTCTATCAGTTTCCAATCCCTAGGTAAACTGCACAGGCAGAGTAAGTCCCATCTTCTTTCTGAGCTATTTCAGCAGGCACCATTAGACATAGCCAGTCTGGCTGCCATCTATTTTCTCAGACAGAGATCGCCATGTGAAGGCAGGAACGGAACCAGGATGCCAACTCCTTAGACTGCAGACAGAGTGGCAAGTTCTGTTCTCAGATATGCACAGGAGTTCAGGAGAAGTTCTCCTCCATTTACAGTGCTACTGTGACCAGAATCTGACCACTCCTTTCCAGGGTACTTGTCAAATAACATAAGCAAGAAAGAGATGACCTAAATATCTTCTTGCTTTCCACTCTCCAGTGCCAGATTTCTTCAAAACAAATTGACTTTTGTGTGTCTACACTCCATAACAAATACTAATTTATGTACAAAAAGCTGTTAAGTTGTAATCTGTGAGGTCTGAAATTTGAAAACTCTCCTTTGGATCTCAGTATCAAAAATTAACTTTTTTCTGTAATGCTTGGCAAACAAAGTGGGACTTTCAAATGGTCTTCTTTGCACAAGAGATCCAGGAAGGTTTTGCTTTTGCTTAAAGGGGATTTCTTGTATTTCAGTTTGAGCCCATTGCTTCTTGTCCTGCCTTCAGATACCCCTAAGGAGAGTTTGGTTCCATTGCTTTTACACCCTCATTAGACAGTTATACACATTGATAAGACACTCCTCATGAAGCTTCTCTTTTCCAGACTAAGCAAGGCAAGTTCTCTCAGCCTTTCCTTGTATGAGAGATGAACCAAGCCCTTACTTATCCTCATGGTCCTTCATGAGGCTTGCTTCAGTAGGTCTGTGTCTCTTAGACTGGAAAAACCAGAACTAAACCCAGAATTCCAGATGTGTCTCAGCAGTGCTGAGTGGAAGGACAAGGATTGCCTCTTTTAACTGTGGAAATGCTCTTCCTGCCACAGCCCAGCAGGCTGTTATCCTTTGCTGCCACAAGGGCACATTGCTGCCTCATGGTCAACCCAGTGCTCATCTACACCCTCAGAAACTTTTCTGACAGGTCTCCTTCCCACCAGTCAGCCACTGGTGCACTGCACGTAACACAGGTATGTAAACAGATACAGGGAAACAACCCTCAATCCATGTCTTTTCAACGATGTCAATTAATTGGACAAGAAGCAAAACCCAGTCAACAGATATAATCCCAGGATTACAGCAAATGCCTCCTGGTAACCTAAAAATGTTATCAGGAAAAAAAAAAAAAAAAAAAAAAAAAACATTATCAGGTTGCCACCCCAATGAACAGAGCTCATTCAGGAAGAAAATACTAGATACCAAAGAGATCTCTACTGTAGCAGGAAGCATCATCACAAAAAAGCAGTACCTGGAATACAAACAAAGCAAACCCAAAAATTAGATAGAAAATTTAAGTGACTGAGACAAAGAAAAGGATTTCTTTCATCTGTTGATGGAGGCACGGACACCACATCCTTGACGATAAAAGGTACAAAAACCTTGTCACAGCTACTTTCTTCAATTTATTTCATGCCCTGATCCAGTCTGATCATGTACATTTTATGTATATTAGTCTGTGCTTAGACCCTATTTTTAGGTTGGATGAACCAGTTTCCTCCTAGTGCTGTAGTTCATCCAGGGATACTCTGTATACAGAATAGTCCTGGGAACAGAGTATGCACACTGAACACCCGTTGCTGTACACACTAGCTCGACAGCATCCCAGCAAGTCCTGCACCCTCAATCACTCCTTCCCCTCCTCCAGGCTGTGTTCCAGCCCCTTTGAGTCCCAAGCCTACCTGCCCAAGTTCTGAGGCCACAATGAACAGGCAGGAAAAGACTTCTCTCTCCTGACAGTGACCAAGCAGGTTCCTGTAACACTTGGTATCATTCCAGCCAACACACAGCACAAACACATTCTGCATGCCATTAGCAGAAAATAAAAGATACTTTGTGTGTATAAAACCTACCTAGTAGAGGCAGAGACTGAAGACAGTGAGAAGAGTAAGGACACAGCCCTGCCCTCTACCAGTTCACACTTCAAGAGAGCACACTTCGATACTTAACACTGCAACCTCCGACTCCACTTCACTGGAAGTGGGGATATATTTAAGATGTATTTACACTTCACTGGCTGCTGTCACAAGCTCTGCAAGAAAATCAAGAGACAGTAAATCAGTTGATTAACAAAACAAGTGGGGCTAGTAAACTCCTTAGAGACAGTTCCTTTTTGGGAGAAGGGAAAGAGACAATGGAGTTCTCCCTAGAACAATGGTGAAACAAGTGTCAAGTGTAAATACATCTTAAATACATCTTAAAATAGTTGTACGGAGATCTGTCTCTAAAAATATTTTCATAGAGCACTTTTTTCCCTAACTTGACTGACAAAAGCTGAAAGGTAAACAAGAGAGGGATGCAGACACATTATTCCAACACTGGCATGAACAGTTGTTCCCCTTCATTATTTGTTTCCTACATTATACTCTGCAGGATTCTCACACATTATCAGTTCAGGTATCTCTGCCACCACTGGAGTCCAAGAGGTCACACACATAACTTAGGTGCACAGTCGCTGTGTTTCAGTAAGGCCATGCAATTAGCAGCCTAAAAGTACTTCCTACAGCTGGTTTATTAATAAAGATAAAATAAGGCAAATATTCATAAGTCTCTTTTTGCTCTGCTGCAGGTAAAAGTTGATAACCTTTGAGGAACTATGAAATTGAGAAAGTAAGCTTTGCAAGGTTCACCTGAGAGGAATGCGTTGCAGACCCATAGAATGCTCAATGAAACTTCCAATTATAAAGCAATGAATGAAAAATTAATGTAAATGTATATTGCCAAGGGCATTACAAATCTAAACATGAAGATTAAGATCAAAGTTTATTTCCCTGGGAGAACATTCATTGAAGCAATCAAGAAATTTTTGCATAAATCCCATTAACTTTCTATAGCAGAACCAAAACATCCAAATATAACTTCCTAACCAAATTATGATCTTGGCTCTTGAACAAATAAGCATTATCACTTAAAAAGAATGACAAGTTTATGGGTGGAAAATAATGCTCAGGAAGCCATATGAAGCAGCATCATTTTTTAAGCAACCATCTCTCTTGAGCTGAACCAAATGAATAATTTAAACTATTTTTCTTACAATACATTGATCAAACTTGCCCTCTGAACACAGCAAGGAAAAATTGTCCAAAAGTCAATATTCTTCTGGCAGTATATCTGAGGGGCATATCCTCCTACACCACAACCTGTCCTTCATCTGTGGAAAAGTCTGACTGACTTGCAGTAGCTGAATAACATTATGTCTCATCTAGTATTATTGAAATGTGTTTTTTTAATAACAGGATGGCATTTCTACAATACTGAACACTGCATTCCAAAGTTCATTTCCTACTGTTGAAACAGAGGTTTAGTTCATATGCTTGAACTGATGTCTGACAGCTCAGGCTGATGGAAGTCAGTGTCAGTCCTTTAGTATTCAGCTAACGGCTGTGAACAAGAAACTGCAGCTGACAAAGTACATATATGAAACCTTATTGTTTGCTTCCAGTTCTGTCAATACAATGCAGACGATGATAAGCAAGAAATGGTTTTCTAAAGTGCCTATATAATTTTCATGAAAAAAACCCTGCCAACTTTTAAACAAACTCCTCTAAGACTTAAAAACCTTCTTTTGAAGCTTTCCACACCTGTTTTTCCCCTCCTGTCAGATGAAAAGAGGTTTGCTTTTAGAGAAAAAGGTGATGACTATTTTTTGTCTGCTACTTGCATTAATACATAACCACTTCTACAGACTACTTATGGCCTTGAGCAGGCCACACATCCTTGAACTCTTTGCAAAACTGATTTTACACAACAAAATACCTACAGAAATACACTGAAATGGCTCAGTTACACAGACACACACAGAGATATCTGACTGAACTGAACCATCTCTCAGGATGGGGGAACATCAGAAATTGTTCCATGCTGTTTACTGGTACACTCAGCAAGACCTTCCTCAGTAACTCTGCCAGAAGCCAATGGCCTGGGAGCCGAAGAACATCAGTTCCATACTGTAAAAGTTAGAACCACGAACTTTGTCAGTGACACTTTACTTCCCATCATGGCAATTCTGCAAACTGCTTTCAAATTAAAGCAATGATGTGTGTACATTACTCAGATTGTAATGAGCAAAATACAACCTCCTCTAGTAATGCTGCATTCTGCCTTTACCAGGGGAGAGTTAAAAAAGAAAATAAAGAAAAAACATCCTTACTGCAATGAAATATCAAAATAACTTAAACATTATCTTGTAGAAGAGGCTGGAGAGGTTTAAATAGGCAAGATAATTAGGTACTATTTACCCCCAGGATTTTGAAGGATTTTAGGGAGATACTAAAACTTTGTTTTCATTTCCACCTGAACTTCAAAGTACAGGAGTTGTTACCCTTTAAAAATAATTAAAAACAAGCCCAAAAGCTAACAACAACAACTGAAAAAAAAACCCCAAACCAAAAGAAACACCTTACCAGGAAAATATCTCAGCCCTTGCAAAAGGTCATTTTCATGGGGGAGAAATGAATATCAGTTGCTCCAGTTCTGTCTTCAAAGGCTATTTGGAAAGACTTTCATGTATGTCTGATTAGCAAAGGTGGAATACAGCACCCGAGGCACTAGCAGGGATTTCTAGCTTGCTATTTCTTTAGAGGCTTTTTTAAATCAAAGCAGAAATTCAACTCACTGTTTCATTTCTAATATTTTGGACAGAGATTGAAAAAGATCCAGACCAACAAACTAAGAGAAATTAAGCATTACTGTAGCATGCTCTAACCAGTTTGGGATACTCACTTTCAAAAATTGTCCCAGGCACAAAGACAAAAACATAATTACTTGCTCGTGCACAAAGGCATTTAAAACCTGCAGAGAGTGGAAGCTGGCAAAGTAGGATGCACAATACAAGAAATGTCCAGAGGCTGGTGTTCTTTGAACTGCTTCACTGCACTCTGCTCCCACAGCTCCAGCAGCTCTCAGGATGATCAGCCAGAACTTCAGGAGAAAAGGAGCAGGAAGAAGAGAAAGAAAAACAAAACCAGTGAACTTTCTTGTTTTCCTGTTCAACTGCTTTTTTCCAGGCAGTTCAACAAGTAAGTTTCTGGATAGCAGATTTTAAGTCTGAATCAAGTCCTTCCGTTGAGTTCAGTTAAATTTGATAAGGACCAATATGACCCAGCCTCTTTAAAAGCACTGGGGGGAAAAAAAAATCTGGATCATAAAATGGTCAGCTTACTTGGTGAAATCATGAAAGTAGATGTGTTGCATTTCTTCTTAAGACACATCTGGAAACAGCAATTCTCATGTCCCATTGTATTATCTTGATAGGAAAAAGCCCTAGTGATGTTTATATCTATCTCTCACAATTGGATTTTCTGCTTGGATTAGAACTCAGCAAAATTACGATTGTCACATCTTAAATTACCATCCAGTATGAAAACCCCATTGTCTACACAGTAAGACCTGTAATATTAGTTCTTAGGGCAACTGAATTGAGTTACAGCATTTCTACACCTCAAAAGTGCCACAAGAATACAAACTTATTTCTGTAAACTAAGAGGTGTAGATAGTGATTAACTTTTTGCTTCACCAGCACCAGACTCAATAAACAGGAGTGAGTTCAGTGGAGGGCAAGCTGAGATGCTCAGGGCTGGAATATTTTCCCTATGAGGAGAAGCTGAGAGAACCTGGCTTGTCAAACCTGGAGAAGAAAAGGTTTGAAGCAGCACTTAAGAGCATTCTTCCAGACAACCTTATCAACAATGCACAAGCAGCCTCTTCACAGTAGTGCATGTTTCATGTGGGAAGCATGAAACAGCCATAAATTGAAACAAGAGCACTTCAGACTTAATATAAAGAAAATCAAACAGTGGAACAGGTTGCCAAGGAAGACTACATGGCTTCCATACTTGCTGGTTTTCATGACCAGACTGAATAAATCCATGAGTAATCTGATCAGATCTGTAGCTGTCTCAGCAGGAGGTTGGATAAGAGACCTCCTGTGGTCCCTTTCAACCTGAATTACCTTATGATCCTATGATAGCAAGTTCATATGTTCAAGGTTAATAGCATTTTGAAAAAAAAAGAAGAAAAAAGATACATCACTACTTAGGCTGCAGTACATACAACAAATGAAATTGTATGTAACAGGGCAGAACTGAAAAACAAACTACAACCTTCTAGAAAGATTAGAGAAAGGTTTAATTTAGATGCTAATTCCACCAACTAGCATGTTTATTTTCAAGAGCAGGGCTGTTCCCTCAGCTTATTAGTAGTACATTTGCATGAAAATGTGATCTATGTTTCTTCACCACTCACTCATCTGCTTGTTCTGATTATGCCTCATTTGAAGCCACAGTCTGCAAATGACTGTTATGCTACAGAGAGATGATGTTGAGTTCAAGTAGAGAAAAGTTGCAGGAGGAGAGAGAATACTTAGAAAGTAATATTATTTTTTCCCAGGAACATCTGTTCATGCATAAAAACTTGAAAAGAAAGAGTACAGGAAAATAAAGCATAGAATAATTTTTTAAAAAATCCCACAGTCAAATAAAAACCTTTCCAGCAGGCAAAAGCAGCTGGACCAAACAACTTCCAAGAAAGAACTTAACAAAAAATGGAGAAAGACTTTTGTGACAAGAAACAAGGATTTGAAACTGAAAGAGGAAAGATTTAGTTTGGATCTAAGGAAGAATTTTTTTTTACAATGAGGGTGGTGAGACACTAGAACAGGTTACACATAGAAATCGTGGATGCCTCATTATTGGAAACGTTCAAAGTCAAGTTATAGAGTGTTTTGAGCAACCTGAAAAGGTGAAAGGTGTCCCTGCGCATGGCAGGGGTGTTCAACAAGATGATCTTTAAAGGTCTCTTTCAACCCAAACAAATTTATGATCCAGTGAAGAGATGGGATTAGAATTAATCTAATTCTAGAGAAATCTCCTTACAAATGCACTTGCACTGCGCCCAGTGACATGGGCTTACCTAAAGCACACACTTGCTAAAATGTTTGCTTGTATGAAAGAAAATTCTAACCTCAAGGGGAAAAAATATTCCTTCTTGGGTGGAATACCCTAAAGTGACATTAAACCATGTAATTTGAATAAGAGCAAAATAGCTTTGATCCCTTCAAATCAGATGGTAAAAATTAGGACTACTGAGCAAAACAGTCCCTCCAGATCTGCAAAGCTTTCAGAGCCCTCAGAAAGTCTTAGGGTAAGCTTGGCTACCAGTTTTACAAAAAAAGGGTTTCCCTTTTCTGACTGCTCTGTTTGTTGCACACTATAAATACATTTAGACAGTAAAAAAGTGCAAGATGATAATATCTTGCATGTTATGAAATACAAAGATTTTTCTGTTCCATTGATGTCTGCATTAACAGTCGCAAACTTATTTGAGAATCTGGGGGTTTTTTAATTGTTCTTTACACTTAATTTTTTAATAGAATTAAAAATCTGCTGGAAATATTTTTTCAATATTTTCTGGTGTAAAAAAAAAGTTGGGAATGTACATAATAATTAAAGAAATATTTGCAATGGAGACATATCACCACCACTACTTTCTAGTAAAAACATATAAATCCTAAAAGCTTTCATAAGTTTTTAATCCAGAAATAAAACTTATCTCACCAGTATGAAAAAGGCAATCTTTATTGTCTTTCAGAACTACATTTTCTAGTGTTACAGCGTATCGTTCTTCCCAGTTTGCCAAGCAAGCTGACCTAGATTTTGAAACAAACAGGATCTAAAAATAGACTATTTGCTAAAATAAGTGTTGCACAGAGACCTCTGCAGTCAGCAATACTCTAAATCTCATAAGAAGGACATTCTGCCGTAAAAACATGGCATTTTTTTGCCAAACTTCAGCTTAATGCATTTCATTTATGAAAAAGCGTTCTCTTTATTTCAATTTGGAAAAGTGAATAAGGTCCTAAAATACACCAATAATGTTGTGATATTTATATTAAAGATTTACCAGAATATATAGAGTGAAATCCTGGCTTCACTGATATTCACAGAAATGTTGCCATCAACATTGAAAGAGCAAAGTTTCCATTCAAAGAACTAATTCCCGCAGACAGATTCCAGAAGCTGGCCCTGAAAGCCAGAACCAACCTTCAGGTCCTATCTTTTTAGAAGTGGGGTCTAACTTCTTCAGCCCCTTTTTTATTAAGTGCTATCTCTAAAACTTCTGAACATAATCACTTCATTTTTTCCTTTGCGTTATCTTCAGGTTTGGCCCTTGGGCAGCTTAGAAGCCAGAATTTACCTCAACCTTCCGAACACTGAAGTCAACAAAAGCTCTGTTGGTTGGTCTGTGTGATGGCACATTCAGAGCCATGATCCACACAAGGACTATCCTTTGAAGAATCAACATCTTAACTCAGAGAGAAATGCAGGAGAGGTGATTCTGTTTTCTCAAAAGACATACTTTCATTTGCAAACCCTTCACATTTCTTGATCAGAAAACCCTACTGACATTAGGGCTTGACATGAGTAAATATTTAAAAGTTTACATCCCATATTACCCACTGAAATAGTGGGCAACCACAACCCAGGGCTGAGCTACAGAACTTTGTTAGGTCTGTTTCTCTTCTAAGATAAAAGAATGGCTTCCTTTGGTGCCATAGGCAGAATTTATTATTTCTCCTTCCACTGGCAACTAAACTCTTTATTTTCCAGTGACTTGGAAACCCATCCAAAAATAATACTAACTGCACAAGAACTTCAGTTTGTACAAATTAATGTGGCTCCACTGACTTTATTGAAGGATCAACAAGACCCAGCAGAAAATTTATCCTGGCTGCTTTTGATGTTGCATTTAGCTGAGCATTAATGTGATTATGGCCAATACTTTTTCTTGCTGCCTCTCAGTTCCTTGCTGTGAGAAATAGCTGATGCACACTGGTGGTTTTAAATGAAAATGTCCACCATAGCAATAGGTGTAATAAAGCCAATATCAGAGGCTGTCTGCTGATTCAACCAGAGAACATCTGAACCCTGCTGCCAAATTGGCTTTATCTTACCTTTTCCTTATTTATTTTTTTTTAAATTACAGTGTCTGCTACATTTAGAGTGACCAAAAGAAGTCACAATATAGCAACAGTGTTTACATCTTCCTGGCTGTATATGACTAATTTTTTCCCACGTTAAGGTAAGGCCTTCCCCCAGGAACTTCAGCTGAGCCAGCTCTGTAACCAGTTATAGCTGGGACAAGATGGGCAGGATTTAGCCCAATATTGTTTCTAACAGACACACAGGACACCAATACAGTGGGCTGAGCTAAATCACACAAGAAGTTCAATCTATGTCAGTTCTTTGACCACTGTGGCAATTTCACTTTAATGTCTAATAGCTAAATGATTTTATGCTAACCTAGCAATGATTTAAAATAGGAACTTCTTTCTATCAACTTATACCTTCAGGAAAAAGAGTAGTCCGGACAGTAGACTGGGCAAATCAATGCCAAATTCAAATTATTTCATACTAGCTGAAGCTTTGACCCAAGAACTAAATTTCATTTTCAGAAATTTCAGATTATAATATCACACAAAATATCACACAGCATCCAGTGGGTGCAGTGAAAGAATAAAAGATCCATGCATGCATTACTCCACGCACGCATTCATGCATGCACACAGGCACTGTAAGCACAAACAGATGCCTTCAAATGAAGTGACATGGCAGTGAACAATCCAGACTGGGATCAAGGTAGGGGCCCAAATAATCCTATGCACATCTGCAGATTTTAGGAAGCTCCAGCACCAGCACAGAAAAACATGGGAGAGAACAAAATAAAAAAAGAAAAAGCACTGTCACAATATGATTAAAAAAACCCAACCAACCAAACAAAAAGAGCCACACAGAATTACTCTTTGTTTCACAGTCAATCTTCCTAATGTGAACCTTCCTAATGTGAATGAAAGCCCTAGCTTTCCCAAGAACACAGGCATCCAGTCCTTTGCAAATCTTTCTGATTTTTCCAGGTGGAATTACAGACTGTGGTATGTTCAGATATGTGTGGAATAGCAATACTGCCAGGGATCTTGCCATCACCAGCTCAGCTACCTGGGAACTTTGTAAGCCTTGCAGAGAGGATATTCCAGGGCCAAGCACCATAAAAAACGGAAGATAATCCAGTAAATTTGCACCATGGTGTGGCAGCCCCTTTAAGCTTTGTGCAAATGAAAAGGCTGTGATGATGACAGGTTGAGCCCTGACTTCTGGGTGCTGAGATCTTATTCAGCAGTTTTAGGGATGAATTTTTTCTTAAATGTTGACCCTAGGCACTAGTTTGTCTCTTTTTTGAGATTTCCCATGCACGTTTCAAGTCCTGACTAGATCCATTATGGACAGAGCAGTAAATGGTAGCTAGAGATAACAAATGGCTGAAGCCAAGCCAGGAAATCTAGGGGGTCCAGAAGGGTAGGTAGGAGAAGGGGAGCAGTGTTGGGTGGGGGAAAGCAGATTCAGAAGAGGACCAAAATTCCAACAAGAATGAGAAATAAAGGCAAAAAAGGAAGCAGAGATTTTCACTCATGGAGTAGTGCCTCTTGGATACTTTTTGTGTCCCCATCAATGACATATGCTAGGAAACCAAGGTTCTGAGTCTAACCATTCAGTACAAAAATGGCAGAGTATCAGATTGGGTGCTAACAGCAGGTAGAAATTCAGATTTCACTTATTTTAAACATAAGCGAGTTTTAAAATTACGTGTTCCTCTGGGAGACACCAATTCCACATTCTGTTTAGGGACATAATTGCGTCAGCTGATAGTTTCAGATAGCAGTATCTATTCTTTTCGCCAGTGTCTTCCTTGACAATTTATCATTTTAACCTATGAAGTTAGGATGAGAGAACATTGAGTATTTTCTAGATTTAGTTTCAAAACAGCTTCTAAGTAGGTCATGTGAATCATAGCGTCCACCAAAAGGTCAAGTTAGTGTGATTTAATCAAATGTGTCCAGTGGGGACAGTTTGCAGAAGTCACATACAAACACTTCACCACACATCAGCACATCAATATACTTATTCTGAAATATACATCCTTTTTCAGCCCATGAAAAGAAAACCCGCAAGAAAATAACATTAATTTTAAAAGAATAAAAGATTGCCTGCTACATGGTGTTGTTGGTCAATTAATAAAACATCTGAATCCATCCCATACATCTATAAAAGCAAGCCAATCCTGACAAATGGCCAGAACCAACAACAAGTGAAGCAGCATTATAACAGATGTTCTCAGAGTTGACACATAGTTGTTTATTTTAAAGAATCTGGTTTCATTATAATATAAATATTATAAGTTTCTCATTATGTATATAAAAATCTGAGAGATAAAACAAATGAAAATTCAATATATACAAAAGTATCAAATATCCTATTTTTCATATTTTTCCTTAATGGATAACAAAATGAATGTTTTGCAAACCTGCTAATTTAGAACCATTTATGTGAATGTGTTTCACAAATTACACCTTAAATTATTTACAGTATGATATACCAGCTGCTGTGCTCGTTTATTTTCTATAGGGAAAATTCTCTAAGCACCATCAATATGCATTATGGGTTTTAGTCACATGCAAGTTTTTCTTACCATAATTAATTTGGCATTACAGTGATAATGAACACGTAGCTGCACTTGCCACCTCCTTACCTACTATAAAATTAGCTACTTACCCAAAATAAGCAAAATTGCTGATCCTGGCATTATAAGTAAGCAATTTTTAAACTCACTCTCTTGATGGCAATAACTGCCACACATTCTTATTTATCTCCTTTAGATAAAAAACAGAAAAAACCAACTCCTCAATAAACTCCTCTACTTTCAGTAATCAACCTCTACTTTCAAGTAATCAACATAAAGTCATGTCCTGAAGTTCATATTCAAAGTCCTTTTTTCACATCATTTAAGTTTAATGAGAAGGAAGGCTGCCACATAACCTACTAAAAGCAATGCATTCGTTCTCCTTCAACACGTGGATTTGCTGCAGATATTCCAATAACCAATAGCTAAGACCTTAAAATGAAGGACCTTGTCACTAAGTGTAATCTAAGCAAAGAACTAATGAATATGCTCCAGATGGTAACCACAACCTGTATAAGTAGGAAGCGTAGTAAATCAATAGATTATGATCCAGGATGTCTCAACACAACAGACCCATTCTGAGATGCCACAAGAATATTCCTCTGCAGAAAAATTGTTTCCTCTGAAGCAAGGCCAAGCACTAGATTTTTGAGAACAGTTAATATACTTCAGTTCTAGGATTTTGACTTTGAACCAAGTGGCACCTCTGCCTGTTTGCTATGCTCCCTCTGTCCTGAAATGCATGCCAACATTGTCCCTGTGTTGAGGTCAATACAGTCACACCACCACTGACTTCAATAGATGTGTGATTAAATCCCTCAGGCTTTTTTCATAATACATTCTTTACATCAGTGAAAGAATCAATGGGGGAACACTAATTTAACAACTCTCAGTACAGCCAGCACTTTTTTTAATAATTAAGAAGCTCGGCATTCAATTCAGTGCTGGTGGAAGGGCAAGTGCTCTGAAAACTACATACACAATTTCTGCATTAAATTCCAGATATTTCTTCATCATGCATTGAAATTTAAGTTTTCCTGCCAGCAGCTAGAGGACATGTTATATACATACAAATAGGTGAAATTGTAATTAATATCAGATCTAGCAAAAAAACTATATTTGTGAGGATTTTCTGGCCTTGACATCAGCATGAGTTGGCAACAGAGGAAACATATTTAATATTTTTTTATTCACTAAACTATTTTGATTCAGAAATTCTGCAAAAGATCTGATGTCTAATTACCATATTTTAACAATAAATTCAATGTATATATAATGAAGATATGTTTTATTCAACAGAGTAAAAACAGACTCAAAACCACATTAAAAATAAAGGGCAACAAACAAGTCCCCAGACGAGTCTCAGCACATTCTGCAAACCTGTAACTGCGTTTTGCATATGTCTATATTTCTAGCAATTCAATTTCACCTTTAGAGAGAGAGAACAGCTTACCAAAGTTTAGATCTGAAACTCTTCACACAAAGAAACCTTTCTGTATTTACTCTATCAAGAAAACATCAGCAGCAATGGTTTCTATGATCCTCATCATTACATAGCATTAAAAAACACAAACAAACCAGAAACATTTCACTGCCTATCCTTACAGTAAACAAAAATAAATCCCTTGTACCACTTATATACTGCTATCAGAAGAGGTATTTCAAGTTGGTGCAGTAAAATTTTTCCAGGATCAAAGCAGGGGTTAAAAAATACACAATGAGATATTAAACAGTATTTTTTCACAACACTGACCCACTCGTAGATCAGCAGAGCCCAGCAGACACACAGAAGAGTCTGGCTGCACTCGTATGTGCCCGTGACCTGAACTGGGAGCGCTGACTGAATGTACATTGCTCAGGAACAAGCACTCCGTGTCACAGCACCTGCCATTCTGTAACCATGTCTTTTTAAGACCTCCAGTTGTCTGCGTGGGTAGATTTGCACCTATTTTCTCCCCTCCCTTCCCTACCACACCTATACCCACACATTTTAGCCAGTTGTGATTTTCTGCACTACAAACTACAGCTATTGGGACATTTATTTTACTTCATCTTTGCGCATTAGGGAGGGAGCAGGTAATAAACTTAGGCATTAATCCTTCTTCTGATGAAAAATGAAATTTGGTCTCATTGGCATCATTGGCTTCATGGTGTGCAGTTCACAGGTTCCTTTGTGCCTGGGAAACTGGTAGGAACTCCCAGGGGCAAACAGATTAGGCCCAGTTCAACAGGACAGAACAGATTTTAATAGTAGTGCAGGGAAGTTTCAAGAAAGATGTAAAAGAATGATATGTAAGTAAGAGTGACTAGTGCTTAAAAGTTTTATCAAGAGGCAAACGCTGATGTGTCTGAAGTCTTCCCTGCATAGCAATTTTCATTTGTCAGAACAGCACTCAGGACAATTTTAGCAATAAAATGAAATCTCAAGAGGAATGTTGGGGTTTTTTTCCCCTAGATAGGCAACATGATTTACATAAGCAGTAAACAGCATCCTTGACTGTTTTCAAGACTGTTCCCAGGGTAGTTGATGAGCTTTTAAGCAGTTCAGACTACTAGGGAAATATCAGTTTTGGTTTTGGGGTATTTGGGATTTTTGTGTGTGTGTGCGTATATAAATATATATATTTCTATAAAGCTGCTTTGATTTTACAATTATTCTGGCCTGTACTCTATCTTAAAAACACAAATATTTGTATTTAAGCCGGTGACATTTGTCATATATTTATTACTCAGTACAGCTGGCAATGGCTGCATGAGTGGAAAGTAAAATGCAAAAATATTTTCATCAGTTACACAGCAATAAACATAAAACCCACAGATGCTTCCTCACAGCTTTCTTCAATGGGAAAACTCTGGCAGTTTCTTTGACCCCTTGAGGCAGAGAGATGACAGATCATTTTCAAATGTGTAGACCTGACTTTTGTGCCTCTTCTATTAATTTCCATCATGACTTGAAACTGCTTATTTAGCCTCGCAAGATAGAGCTTTTTTGGAAGTCAGGTCACGTGATGCTTCTGTTCTCAAGACTAGAGGATCAAAACCCACTCACATACAGTGAAAAACTAAGAAACACGAAACATAAACACTCTATTTCACAAACTGAACTTCTTCTGAAACTCTTCAGCATTACTTCCCTGGCATTATACATTCATTTATTTTGTTAGAAGCTCTGAAATATCATAATGGGTGGAACTACAGATGTGAACAACTACCAACAGAAGCAACATAGAGCATTTGGCAGAACCTGGAAAAATCAGACTGTAACTTGCAATGCTGATTTTTCAAAATTGCCAATAAATGCACAGTTTCCCTAACACTGTGTACAAGTATATTTGATTCTGTACTCAACATTTCTGCTGTACATTTGATCTAAGCCAATAAACACAGACAAATAGGACAGTTTGAAGCTAATTTTTTTTTTTTTCAAAATTGCCTTATTTTAAATGGTTCTATGTCCCTATGATTTTACATTTATTTAGTGCTTTCCACAGACTATAGATAATTAATTCAATTTTTTTCAGGAAGAAAATCTTTGGTCTCAAGCACTACTTTCCAGAGAAACCTGATATGAAGAACATTTTAATTAATACAATCTGAGGTAAGCTTCTGAAATAACCTGGTTTTTGCATACCTAAGTAAATCTTTCATTTCTTTAGCAACATCCACATGTCACTCTGCCTTGAAGAATTATTGCATAATTTATAATGTTATGAACTTTGTAGGTAATTGTTTCCCACTCAGTTGATGATATCTTCTGGAAGGCTGAGCCACTGATACAAAAAATTATTTCCTCTTCATGATTATCAGTGAGTGCCAGGTCAAATAGACAGACAACTACCAGTCACCAATCTTGTTTGAATATTGAGAAAAGTGAACTTGGGGATTTGGGTGATGGGAATTTTGTTTGTTTGGGTTTTCTTAGTATCAAACACCTACAAATGAAGTTGACATGTTATTTCTTTCAACAGAATAATTCCTGGAAACTTCTGTAAAATATTTTTGAAGAAGTAATTACAACAGTTTGTTATTTGGAAGAGTCAAATGGCAAAAGCTCAGGAATGTCTGTTTAGGTAATCCAAGAATTTATCACCTTTCAAGTACGTTTTCCTTCTTATTTTTCAACTACATAAACAGTTTTCCATTATCTTTTGTTCTACAAGGCAGGTTGAGAGACATTTGACAGGATTCTCTTTTGTCATCACAGACATAATTAAAAACACAAAAATAGAAGCAATTTTTTCAAGCAAATTGCAGTTCCATATTAAACCAAACAACACTGCATTTGCAGACTTTATCATCCATCATACATAAGCAAGGGAGGATAACAGTATAAATACCATACTTTTTATACAGAAGTGCATCCTACCATGAAAAACTGAAAACAAGAATGCCTTCAAAGTACAGCACGTCCTTTGTCAGCACAACAATAAACATGAACAGCAAAAACTTTATGCTAGATCTGTCAATGGGGTGGGATGATGTGCTGTTTGTGTTGAAAAAGTTGCAGCAGTCTCTGTTCAAGGCATATTATTAGGAACTCTAAGCTTTCAATAAGGCCAACAAAGAACACCACAGTACAACTAGTAAGTGTTAGGCTCCAAAAAATACTCATAGAGTGAAAATCCTTGTGAAGTTACTGGAGAATAACAGCACAACATTTTTGATGCATTTTTCCTTACAGCTTCTCTGTAGGCACAGAAAGGCTGCTATAACTGTTTCTAAGACACTAGAAACAAAACGGACAACAAGGTGGGTGACAAAGGGCCTGGCATGCAAAAATGGGGAGGTATCTAAAGGTTGCTAAGCCATCTAAGCAGTTCAGGTACCTTTTAACCATTTAAATTATAGGAGTAGAGCAATATTTAGAAAATATGTATTTAAGTGTTCATTTTTTTTCTTCTTTTTAATGTAAATGGCTCTGCATTTTTCTTTTATGTTGCCATAAGGGACGTTTTAAAAGCTTCTGTTGCTGAGCTTTGTCTGCCTGGATGATCCATAGTATCTATTTATTACTAAGGATTATTATGCTACACATTCTGTGATAGTCCTGAACTCTTCTGACGTCTGCGAGGTTGCAGGCAGAGCGCAGTTCTGCTGTTAAAATAGATGGGCTATTCAGAGGGTCTGTGTGACTGACATCTTCCACATAGGGGTGCACCCACAGTGTACAGATAGGAGAACGAGCAGATGAGGAGTAAGGCATGCAAACCTGCTTGCTTTCCTAGAGATTTTCAGATGCAGGAGAGCACACAGAATGAGTTGTTACTCCCACAGTGATTGCAAAAGATGAGCTCCACTGCATTTAGAAAAGATTCCCTGACCCTCAGCTCTGAAATCCTTCTCCATATCAAGCTAAGCTATTTAGGGCTGGCAGCAGAAATGGTGTTTCTGTGCTCCCTTGGCTTTCTGTAGGGGCTCTGAGCCAAGCTCCTCACTAATCTAACTACCATGGCACAGAGATGAGCACCAGCACACAGACTGCAAATCAGATCATAGAATCATGTAATACGCTGAGTTGGAAGGGACCTGTCAGGGTCATCAAGTCCTACTCCTGGCCCTGCACAGGACACCCCAAGAGTCACACCATGTGCGCAAGAGCTTTGTCCAAACACTTCTTGAACTCTGTCGGGCTAGTGTTGTGTTCACTTCCCTGAGGAGCCTGGTCCAGCACCCAACCACCCTCTTGGTGAAAAACTGCTATAGTACTGCACATCCTTAACAATAAACTCCATGCTTTGGCTTGGATAATACAGCATACACTAAAGACAGGCGGGAAATTCAGGTCAGATCTGTGAAGGAATACAGGCACCAGCTTGCTGAACGTTACTGTCTGGCCGTTCATGGAACACACCAGGAGAGTTGATAGTTCCCGAGGGAGATACAGGAGGGCTGTAAAGAGAGCACCTCAGACAGGAGCAGCTAAATCACAGTGTTCAGGACTTGGATTGAGCTGAACCATGGTATTTAAGATATCAGGATGCCTACTATCTTTCTAGATCAGAGTCCTAGATTTTGCAGTTGGTGCAGAACCATGGAATGCAGTGAGTTGCTCCATGAACATATGGCAGCCTATCCCATGCCTGCACATAGCTGATGGAGCAAACCTTCTCTGGTTATCAATGCTAACAGAATTAGCCTCCTAAATTTCAAAAAGAAAGATCTTTCTAAAGGTAAAGAAAAAAGGAAAAGGCCTATTTGTCCAAGAAGCATATCACCGTTCTTCTGGCTAAATCTGCACTACTCAGATAAGGAAGTTGCACTTCAGTAGCCACATGTTTAAATAGAGCTGAGGATTTCCACAGTGTAAGGCATGTCAGTGCTAATAACTTGGCACAATTCAGCATCTGTTATCAGAAAAAACAGCCCTTTTACTTATCCATAAGTTTCTGGTTTCAGTATGCCTTACCTAAATTACATGCAAGACAAATTTGCACCAAAATTATACAATGCCAGTCCATACAGAGGGGTATTAATAGCATTGATAGACACAGTACCACATAAATCACAGTTAAATGTAACCATTCCACTTAGGGATCCAAACTATTTCTATACTCATTGAAAGTTTTAATTGCCTTTTTTTCCCTCCATATGCATTGAAAAAAAATCAGCACTAAAAAAACTGTGTATAAGCCTTCCCAACTATCCTCCTTAGTGGATTTTACTCAAAGGGATAAAAAAGGTTTCTCAGTTTCAAACTGAGTTACTAGTCAGAATAACACCACAAACAAATGAAAAATATCATTCTGTTGCTTCAAGTGCTCAGCTGAGAGACAGGATTCTAAATTCTATTCCTGACACTGTCACCATCTTAATCGTTGGTCATTATTAAGCAATTACAATTCAACACTCTATGGCATATATATATATGTGCCATATATATATGCCATATATATATATATGTGCCAAATATATGTATAATATATATTTATTTGTGTGTGTGTGTGTGTGTATATATCTGTTCAGCAATCTCATTGTCTGCAAACATCTTCCACAAACACAATATTTCACTTTGACCTGCAACACACATTTCTCTCCTTACTCTAATTTCAGCCTACAGTTATAAAACAGGAATACTAATCCCCTCTTACCAGTTTCAGGGTTATGGAGGTTAATTTGTTAATGCCCGTGAGATTGAGGTAGCCAAACTGAAAGGCTGGATAAATGCAAACACACTAGATCAGCAGGAATGCTTTAGCTAAACTACAGCCCCAATACATTATTCAGTGAAGTTAATCAAGGCACTATTTAGCAGGAAACCACTACAACAGCCAAAGAATATTTATAGAATTTTTAGTCTTACAGAAAAAAAAAACTGCATCAGCATTTACCTGTGTATATACAATGATAATTATTTTCTTAATAATTTTGCATTCATTTTGCTGAACTTCTTTGTTCCATTTAAAAGTCACTCCCTCCTAGCTACGCCAGCTTGAAATAACTGAAAACACCAAGTTTACTTCTCAGTATTTAGCACAAAGTTTATTGCAATTTACAACGCAATTAAGGGCTCTTGTTTAGAAGAGCCAACTCTGATTTTGAGGGCATGGTTAGGGTGTTGATAAATATAGAAAGGTTATTGAAATACCTCTCTGCATAAAAGTACAGGAAAAGGACCGAAAGACTTAGACTCATTTAAATGAATGCTTGCTAGAGTGCTAGATGCATCACAATACCTGAAACACATGGCAGAAGTAAAAAAAAGTACTATAGGAATGTCTCTAATCCAATGTTCTTTGATTAAACAGATATGCCACAAAAACATGATAGGAAGACGGCTGCAGGTAGAGAAATAATGCACTAAAATACTCATATTTTCAAAAAATATTTATCTTACAGAGTATATAAGATAAACCTTCTTGCAAATATGAATTCAGCATTGGTTCATTGTTATAAATAAAGTCAGCTGTATTCTGGACAGAATTAATTCCCACCCTCCTCTCGATATGGTTTAAATCTGCTGGTGCTTGACTTAGTTAAACAACAACAGTAACTGAGCCTGTGCCTTCCCCCTCCACGCATGAGGAGTTTTGAGTGTGCTACCTGAGGCCCAGAGATGTGCTGTAACTGATCTGGGACCTCCAGGAGCCACAGGGACTCTCACCAGTCCTTTGTGCTGGTCTCAACTCCACGCTGGAGCCCCCAGCAGATGTGCAGGGGCTGGGGAGCTCTGGCTGAGCAGGGTGAGCGTGGAGCACTGCAGAGGGAGAGCCTTGGGTTCAGCTCCAGCCTGGATGTGGTCCCAGGGCAGCAGTGGGCACAGCCAGCCACATCTTGCTTCCAGTTCCCTGCAAGGTCTGCAGGGAGCTCCACTCTACACTAGAGCCACTTCTTATTCCTATTTGTGTGTGGAAAAATATCCCTGTGGGCCTCTCTCTAAAAAAATGTTTACAGAACTAATTAAGTGGAAACTGCTACTGACCTTTTAATACTAATTATTTCTGACAGCGTTCTGGAATAATTAAAACAGGAAGAGTGGAGCTCTTAAAGGAAACAGCTGTAGTGTGCTGAAATGCTACACCTGCCACAGCTGCCTCTCCTGCCCCACGCGGACTTTTCCAGCCACAAATCCCTGTACAGAGCAAAGTCACCACACCGGTCTCTATTCCTGCCTCCTCCTCAGTGCTCAGCCCAGGAAATGAATCCAAAACCCCCTTAGCTCTGCTGACAGCTTTACTGACTGCAAGGAAAACTAAGTTTGGGCTGACTTACACCAAGGACTGCCTGATCTTGCAACATGGACATTAGAGAATTAGATCTACTCTCCACTTCAGAAAACAAGCTATTCCAGCAGCATCCCTGCCCCCACCAACCAAAGCACCCAGTCCATAGCACAGCCACATCAAGGAAACCAGCTCTAAAGCAAAGAAACTGAACAAAGCAGTAACCCTCATTTTTTAAATTATGTACAGCAATTACACAGGAACCAAAATTTCTTTATGCCAGTAGATTGAGTAAAAGCCAAAAGGATCACGTATTCATTACTACTTTGCAGTCATTTCATACTTTGTTGAACAACTTAAAAGCCTTGAGAGAACAAACAACTGGCAATTTTGCTTTGAAAGGTTAAGCCCAAAAGGGAATTGGAGGCTGAGGCAATAACTTTACTTTCTGAAAAATATACATTTTATGGACTGTAATTAGAGCTGTGGAAATAACTGTTTTGTCGGCCCACTGGCTGAAAGAAAAGAGGGGAAAATAATTCAATCTAGGTCATCAACAATTGCGTCTCTGTAGGATCATGACAGAGCAGAAACGTCCACAGTCAGGGATAACAGCTCTGTTCACAGGGGTGGTCACTCCTAGGCCTAGGCAGGATTTGTCATCTAGTTCATCATTTTCTTTCTACTCGGAAAACACCGAGGTTCCTGAGAAGCCCATGACTAAAACATTTTAAAACATTTCCACTTCACTATCCATTTGCTCTCTTCCGACTTCTCCCACCTTCACCCTTACAAGAGCAGCTGCTCCCCAGTCCACTGTTTGGGTTTCTTGCTTCTCACTTTTTAAATCAGTACAGATTGCAGCTTGAAAAATGGGCTGAGATGCACACTGCTCGTTGGGCTGAGCATTTGCAAGGACTAATAACTCCCACAGCATGGGAAAATATGAGATGATCCTCATGATCAGACAATTTTATTTGACGTTAGGTTTCATCTTTTGCTCCTCCTTCTTGCTCTTAATGCAGCAAATTTACTTGATTTTATTATTTTCATTAGAAGCAAAGACCCATCTCAAATTTCCTGTGGTTTTCAATACTTGTGTCATTGAATATCACAGCTGCTTTTCTCCCATTATTCAATTCTACTGCTTAAATATCAGTATAATCCAAAGCCTGCCACTGGACAGAAAGAATGTTTAAGAAAAGATACAAGAACTATGGCCTTAAATGAGCAATGTCAACAAATGTGAACTCTTATTTTGACTCTACCTTTATGCAAATAGCTCTTCCTGCAAACATTTTGAAACCCTGCTTGTAAATAGTGCCTTAGGGCTCCAAAAATACAGGAAGCAGCTTTGGTTTGCCCATGACATGCACTTCCATTCTTCATTCCTCCACCAGGGCACAACACAGATGTAACTCATTCTTTATACTTGTTTTTTGAATGAGAGAGAATGTTCTTCTGAAAATACTTAATCTGATCAGTATTTGAGTAGGATGAGAGGAGAAATAAAGAGTTTTATAAATCTCTGGTCCCCAAACAGCGCCCAAATTTGTTCCACTACAGAAAAAAAATGGTAAAAGTTTGATCTGTGGTGAATGATGTGTAAAACAATTTCATATACAGATTTAATTTTGAAACTCTTAAAATTTTGGTTCCTTCTCAAGTTTCAACCTGTTCTGCAGCTGGGTTTTTTTAACCCCCAGCCTGTAAAGTCAACTGTAAATCCATACAGTGCCATATCCTTTCAGACACCATTAGTGTTTCAGCCTCCAGCACTCCTAAGGTTATATGGTTTCCTCTGCAAAAACTACAGCTGCTCTAGCAGCTACTTGTCAGCGGAGAATGTTGTTACTTAGGACAATCAGTTTACCAAGGAGACGGCTGCTTAGCAAAGTTGTTTGACCCCATTATGGAGACAATCATCAAAGAATAGAAGTTTTAAACACATTTCACAATGTGTTAAGTAATCTATGGACATTTGATCCAGCTTTTATAGAAAATATGGCACAAGATATGCCTTTATTCTTGTGATATAGAATACTGAACAGCATTCAATCAGTTTTTCATACTGCTAACCTACAGGGTAATGCAATGTGAAACAAACATGTTTTGTCCAAATCTCTGATCCATGTAATCCTCAAATGCTGAAAAGAAAATCAAGAGTACCAAGAAATATTTTCCTCATTGTGAAATATTCTCTTTATCCACTAGCAACTGTTTCCTTACTAAGGTGAGAAAACATCGCTGATCTCCAAATGGCATTACATTTGTTCGTAAATTAGAAATGAAATAACAAATGTGGTTTGACTGTCATTTGGTTTACATAAACATAAATATTTAAGAGTGAAAAGCTCTTGCACCGTTAATTATAACACACTCTTGAGTGTATAATTAAAAGGACACATAGCAATCAAACATTCTGTTATTCTGACACAAAAATCAATAAATTTAAGAGTAAAGAAAAGTTTATACAGGATCACTACAGGAATTGTAGGACTCCACTTTCTTTGCAACTGATATATTTCTATGACATATTTTATTAAAATTTGTATATATGTTTACTTATGTTTAAAATTCTGTTCCTAAGTAGCTCAAATAAGATGGATGCCCATGGCAGCAAGCTCCCTTAACTTTGAAAAAACAGTAGAATAAAGGAGTTTGGGATTCATTTGAGTACAGAGAATTTGTACATCCAAGTCAAGCCCTTAATCCTGGCAAGCATTTTGAGAAACACACACTCTTGCAACACCTCATTTGATCTGATGAATTTTATTCTTTTCAGAAAAATGAATTGCCACAAATGTGTGCCATATGAAAGCTGGAGTGTGCTGCAGGATTACGTCATAACAACAAGCAGCAATGAAACCATGTGGGACATCCTAAAAACTTCTAAATTTATCCAACCATTAAAAGATGACAAAACACATCAGATGCCATGCTGGAATGGCACAGCATCGGGTGTGAGCTGACAGGGACACGACCAAAATTCCGACAGAGCAACAAGGGCATCACGGCAGCCTGGTAAAGCAGCATGGGACACATCTTGTACAGACCCTTGCTGTGGTTCAGTAAGGGCTGCACACCTTCCTAATGAAGAATTAATTTAAAAATATTTAGCCAAGGTCAACTGTTTCAAAAATGAGAATTATACTTTTATGTGAAAAGTTCACCTAGATCCTGTTCACCTGTTCACCTAGATGAATTTCCCATACCTTTTATTTCCTTTACCTTAAAAACATTGAATTAAATAAGAAAAATCTTCCTATTCATGAATGAGTAAAAATTACTCCAAGCACATTCAAAAGAAACGTCCTCCATTTAGTCCAGCCTTTTCACCTCTGTGACAAAGCTGAAAGCCACTATAACTTTCACTGTTGTTTTGTATGGAAGTATAACAACATTTTGAGCCAGATGAAGATTTTTGAAATTCAGATCTGTGATTCAGACCTATCTCCTATTACATGCTCACAAGTACCATCATCTGAAGGGAAAACAGCAAGAATTCTGAAGCAATGGGATTTCCTTAGCTAATCTTTGAGAGCACTGAGGCAAGAAACTTCCATCCGACAGTACCTTGGACTGTAACAATCCCCCAGATAAATTGTCTAAACTTGAGATTAGTGCTGGCTGCAATGTCCTGTTGATAATTTTCTGTATTTCTATCTATATTAATACTTCCAGTGAAATGAATTTAAGGTGTTAGAAATTTATTAAAAACTGATATAACCACATTAAAGACTATCAATCCCTAAACTTTACCAATTCATCATCAGCCTGAACTAGTTACATTTACAATATTATTTTAGTTGATTCACTTCACTTTTGACAAAACTCATCATATTGTCATGAAATTTCACAAAAATTAATGAACAGAAACATTATAATATGACAGCAGCCTTATTAATTCACTCTAGGGACAAAGAGTTTTAATTCACTTTAACAGAACCATAATCACAGTCGAAGCATACTTGTATATAAAAATCATTAATAGAAAAGCCTTAGCTTTGTATTTTTACCCAGGTACTGCCTGGTAAATGATGAAAAATAATTTGTAAAAGTTGTTCACATTGGAATAGTTAACAACCATTTTTCCTCTACCTTTATTTGCTGACATCCCTTTTTAAACACATAAAAAAATGTCAGGTTGTCTAAAACATTAACCTGAAAACATACACATAATTACTTGAGTCCTTGGGTATTGTAAGCATATGGTTTAACACAAAAGCAGACCTACAATGTTGCATAAAAGCTAAACAGTGATGACTTACCTTATTTAGGCCTGAGTTTCTCTTCTGCTCTGTCTTGACTGAAATGTAGCACATGGAGCTTCAAGGACACCTGCAACATCCATTTAACAGATTCAGTAAGCAGAGAATTAACACTGTCCTTAAATTTCTAAATAATTTACTGAATTATGATTTTATTATTACATTTTGCAGGAGTTCAAAGTTACACACATAATACATGGCATAAAATTCTGCTTTTACCACAAGAGCCATACTGATCAACCTTCTTACTCTCAGACATGAGGACAGGCAATCATTTACTAGAAGCAGCAAGAATGGGCAGCAAACAGTTCTCTCTGGGCATGAGCTGGGATGAAGGGGGACAGCAGCACTGGGTTGCTTTGAGCCCACTCAGAAGTTCTTTACTTGGCAGCAGAACTGGTTTCTGCTGCCTCAGGGATGCTCTGCAGAACAAGATCTCATGGGGAACAGAGGGAATCTTGGGAAGATCAGCAGTGCTCCAGGGAGCAAATAATGCTTCTGGGATATAGAAGAGAGCAGCAGGGGTAGAAAATATCTCTTGCCTTCTTCTTTTCCGTTCCCAAGGCTGACCTTTTTACTGCCATAATTTTTGTTCCTCTTTTGAATGAATAAAACAACTACTGCTACATCCAAGGTCCAGTTTCTGCAAAGAATTTATCCCATTTCTTTCCCTCCTATCCTCTGTGCCTCCTTATAGATGCCGTTTTTCTTGTGCCTCTGTCTTCCTAATTATATGAACTAGAGAACAGATGAGGGTCTAGAAGCAGCGAAGTTTGTACCATATACCATATCTGCTCTTCCTGCACCACTCCGTTAGATTTAAGGCAAAGGCTCTTTAACAGTCACCGCTTTCCTGTTCACAGATCAGCAGACTAGCAGCACACCAGCAAACACAACGCTGCTTAAACTGTGTAACTACCAGCCTCTAGCTACTACACTCAAAAGTAGTTCTGATTCTACCCAGAGCTTGCCTTTAACATATTTTTAGCAGCAGAGTCCTTCAAATGGACAAGTACTACACATTCTGGGTGCATGTGCCGAGAAATGAATGGAACAATGGTTTCCTACACAGAGATGTATTATTAATTTTTGCTTCCAAAGCAGGCAAAAAACTTATAACAGCCTCTCCCTCAAAGCACCTCAGGACAGAAATATTTCTAAAAGTTGTGCAAGTTCATCTTTCACATGGAAAAGTTTGGCCTTCAGAGACAACATCAGACCAAATACCTTTTCTGTAGCTACTCTTCTATGAAGGTAAACCTATCATAATTATTCCCTGCAACACTGATGGGCTTTTATCTGCCATTCTCCTATTCTGCTATAATTGGTTGCTGTTTAGATGTTTGGTTTTTTTCAAGAAACAAAAAAGTAGATCCAAGTTATAAACCATATCCCCCCCTTTCCCCTTAGGGACTGCTCTGAATGCTGGTTAGAAGAGAGTTTACTGTGCATGCTCATTATTTCTGTCCAAAGATTACCTTCTTCTGCCAGGGCTATCTGCAGCTACAGGTGTAGTCATTTAGCTAATTAAATCTAGGTTGCCTCAAATCCTGCAAATCTTCTGCAAATCAGAGGTTCAGGCAGCTGAGTTACCTGATTTGACTCAGCAGTGATCATATGAGAAAGTGGATGCCTCATTAACAGTAGAATAATCAATTGGTTCTATCCATGTTCATTAACAGTCTCAGTCTGTTTGTTAGGGACATCAGGTAGCATGTTGTAAGACCCACAACATTCATTTACTCCATCAGGGAAAAAAGAAGTTAAAGCAAAATCCAAGAAAATGCACTCATACAGATTCCTTTTAGTATTTTCCCCAAACAGCAAACACTGTGTTAGCTAAAAGGATGAATGCATGTGCCTAACATACCCTGCTAACATTGCAGAGAAGCAAAGTGAGTCTGAAAAAAACAGTACCAATTAATGGCACTTTGTTGGTCTCTTACAGCCGCTGTGGTACTACATGCCTGAACATCACACCTGCTTAGGTCTAATTAATACCATTAAGGGATTAGTGTTTAGCTCAGACACACACACAAAACCAGGGATCCCTGTGACCTGCTTTAACTTTAGGACTTCAGTGTAAGTTTTCACTATCGTTTTAGGTACAATAAAGGCAAAAAAGAATGTAGGTGTGCTAGTTTCAGTACCTGAAACCTCTTTTCCTAGAAGAGATCACTTGACTTCCTGCCAGTTGCAGTGCTGCCATCAGTATGCTAAATGTACCGTGTGTCTTCTTAAAATAGAAGCAGCCTCTGCAGCCCTGGCCCAGCAGGCAGTATCTCAGTTGTTCTGAACTGATTTATCTGATCAGGTGTCAGAAGCTGAATTTCAGACCTAAGCTCCTTCCCCAGCTAACTGGGATGACAGCATTGCTCATTCCCTTAGCCATAACAATGAGCATCAGTGGAGGAACATGATTCAGGCCACCAGAACATACCAGGTCCAAAGCACAGAAATGATGTCTTTAAAACTGGAGATGACCAAGTTCTACTCAGGAACAGAACAACTCCCAGGAAATATATATAGATTTTCAGTGTCAGAAAGCTAAGTCATGGTGCCCTATGTAAGGACAACTTACAACCCATTTCTTTCTTCCTTACCCCCTGGGTGATTTATGAGTCAGAATGTGACAAAGCTAATAGTAGGGGGAAAAATAAATTAAAAAAAAATGCAGCCATGCACAAGGATCCTGCCACAGTCATGTGAGAGCACAAGCCTTCTGTTTAAAAAAAGGGACAGCCTCTCTACAGGAGAAAAGAGTAATATTGAAGAAAACTGCATTTCAGCTCCTGTAACTGACCTGGTGGCAGCAGAAAGGTTGGTCAAAAATATGGGTGAAAGAGGAAAAAAAGCAAGGGAATCAATGGCATGTATTCTTTGACTACCTAAAATGCCTGTTCTTTTGCAATTGTGCAAAAATAAATAGGAATACGCTGATGCCATAACATGCATCTGTTCTGAAGCTCTATCACTCCATTTCTCCTGGGCTTTTAGCAATTGGCTGATTTACAGCGATATAGAGACTGTTTTAGGACCAGAAGGGCAAAAACTTGCAAGGTAATTGTAATTCTACATAATTTATTGCTATTGCTTTGAATGTTCTTTAATGTTACCATCAAGAGAAACTAACCATAAAACACATGTATTGTTTATTTTGTTGGGTTGGGTTTTTTAAAAATATACTTCCCTCTAAAGCTAGAGGAATCCACCAGTGATAGTGGAAGAGAGAACGTAAACATCTTTCTGATAACTTTCAGTAAAGAAACAGGCAACAAAAAGGTCTTGGAAGTGAAAGCAGAGAAACAGCCAAGCTCTTCACCAGCACAGCCCATTTGGATATTGCTTCTCTTAGACAGCCAATATTAATGAAAGAATTAAATAGCAAGGGAAAACAGCAAGAAGAAATCAAGTCTCAGAAAAAGCCTCAAGAAAGAAGGGCTTTGCTAAAATGAGTATAATGACACATTAACTCTATGATCCAAGGTCAGACTGACTGTGTAGGCCCCTCATTGCAACAGGTAAGCAGAGCACATTCTAACACAAAGCCCAGACTGTCAGCAGCTTTCCCCACAGCAAATACATCAGGCAGCATGAAAATAACAGTCTTTACACACACTGTTATTCTTGCTCTTACTCTGAGACTCTCCATTTCTCTGTCCTCATCAGCAGGTACAGGGTACTCCAGCTGCATTATCTGCTGGCTTTGATGGTGTGTACAATTACAGGGTTTTGCCCATTTGCTAAGATAGCCACCCTTTAGAAGCGATCTCTCTCTTCCACTATTGAAATAGCAGATCACAGAATCTGAAAAGTCTGTCAAAGAAAGGACTTTGAGATCTTACTCTGCTTATGCACATTTCCCTTTCCCAGTTAGAGCTGGCGGCAGACAGGCTTAATTCAACTCCCCTTAATTGCACTGGCAGCTCAGTTAGATTCACTGACTTCAGCTGGAGCAGAATTAAGAGAATAGCAGATAATTCAAAGCTTAGAGTTCTTTTTCTCCTAAAATCTGTGCATTGGATCTGCTCAACCTAACTCATAGATGTACCTTGGAATTCATTGCTTTTTTGATCATGCATGCAAGAAACATGTTAATGTTGATGTTTGACACCTTTTGAGATTTTCCTTCTAAAATATTTATCAGTACAACTCTATGGAGAGCTGCACATTATTGTGTAGGTTTAGGATCAATTTCTGTGAAATTAGTTTGGGAAAATTATAGCTAATTAATATGAATAGTGAATTTGCTCTCATGTTCAGTCAGCTGCAAAATTCTAATCTTCATTTAACATGAACATGCTCTGATGATTTCTCTACCAGGGAGCAAATACAGAGCATTTCCCAAAGAGCTTTAATGGATAAGATGAAGGATGAATGTTTGTAATAGATAAAGGGAAAAAAAAAGGGGCGAGAGAAGGAAAGCAGAGGTTTTCTATTTTTCTCAAATGCTGATCTTTGCAGCAAGATATTAAATTCTTTCAAGACACAAATTATGAGTAATTAGCACAATTCTCATGTCCTTCTTATGCCTATGTAACACTTATAAAAAATATATATATTTCT
Source organism: Pardalotus punctatus (assembly GCA_013400915.1). Classification (NCBI taxonomy): domain Eukaryota; kingdom Metazoa; phylum Chordata; class Aves; order Passeriformes; family Pardalotidae; genus Pardalotus; species Pardalotus punctatus. The sequence continues at coordinate 382,985 of VZTX01011995.1, forward strand.
GTGACAGAAAACAGACTCCCTCTGCTTCACCAGAATGGATAATGGAGAAAACAAAACACACCAGTGTTCTTTGGAGACTGTGTCTTTCTTGCATGAACTCCAGTTACCTAATCAGTTCATTTTAAGGTAAATGACTGCAGGTAGCAACCCCACAGGTGGAAAATGATTCCCAATCATGGGAAATGCACAACAGAGATTCAAAACTAATAACTGGACATTCACTTAAATACTGCATTAATAAAAGCTTGCAACATTATTAATAACATTGCTTTGGTCAAACCCTAACTTTCTTACTCACTTTTTTGCCAGATAAATCTTCTGTTCACTTTTGTTCACTTTCATAAAAGGTTACTACATCAGAAACCCTCTGGGCTTCCTTTCTTCACCAACAATGGATAGCTTTCACATTAACACAATGTCTTTTCTTTATTCATTTTATCACTTAAATATAAAGCAAACAAATATCTTGAGACAAGATCTACTGATTCTCCCAAGGAACAAATGCATTTTACTGCTATAACTTTAGGACCATATCTGAAATATTATGCACTGTGCAATTATTTTGAGTAGAGCAACAGAGGTACAACTGTCGAAATACGCTTTTTCTAACTCAGGTAACCCCATACAGGGATGTTGCAGCCTAAACTGCAGAGCAAGCACTGCCAGCCTGATTTAGCATCCCACAGCCCCAGGCTACCACTGCCACTCATTGGTGAGGAAATCCAATATGGCTTTGGGATAGCTCAGGGAGGCCTTGTGCACATTTTCTCTTTGTACCCCCCATTTCAGAATGGCTCCTGTGCTGGAGATCTCCTGGAGCACAACCTGAACAGATCCACACGTGAGCTGGCTGCAGCTTGTGGCTCCACAGGGCTAAAATGTGTTGTTTTGCTTAATCCTCACTGCACAGATGCATTCCAGCACCAACAGCACTGCTACAGATATTAAGAGTTTTGATAATCTAACTAGAAAATCCTTATTGTCAGCTGTGGTGCCAGAGCACTGGGGGAGTGAAGCAGAGGGAGAATAATTTAATTATGGTACTCTAACTACAGTTCTGGCTTGCCCCTCTCCTTTTCTCCTTGGTTTGCACTACCAAACAAAAATATGATTTTTGTGTGTGTTTAAGTCTTTGCTCAACCACGCTTTTGAAAGAAAAGAAATAAATCTGTTATTCACCTACAAAATCCACTGCCTGATGAGAAGGATGCTAATGGTATCCTATGGCCTGTTGAGAAGATGAACAGCAGGATTCATTTCACCCACACACATGTGCAGTAAAGTGTGGATGCTTCTCCCATTTTTTCTTTTATTTGTTACCAACCAGTGACAAGCCCACATTTCTCTCTCTAGGTCAACTGTGATGGCTTAGGACCTTTGACTCAACAAGTAGTTGAAAATCCCATTTGGCTCTTCTCAAGCTTTCAGAAATTATATTAAAGTGCCTTCCTGCTTTTGCTCCTCTATAAATTTGTAGAGTCAGTGCTACATCATTTTCCCCACTTTCATGAAAGAAATAGGAATGCAGCTGGCTTTCTTCTTTTTGCGGACTTGACTCTTTGGAGAAAAGAGTTATTTACACCATAGTATTTTAAAATTATGAAAGCTGTCCTATCCCATGCCTGTCACAGAGAATGTGAGCTATTCTTACATAGTACAAATACAAAAGCTGCAATTTGGGTATTTCCATGTCTTAACATGCTGGCAATAGGAAATTGTGAAATTTGTTCATCATGCACCAGACAAAATTGTACTGCTCTTGTAGGAAGTAAATGGGGTTTTTGTGTTTGTTTTGGGTTTCTTTTAGCTATGTAAATATGCCTGTATGTTGTGTTGAATCAAAAAGAATACATGAACAGAAATAATGCTTTTTTGCATATTTCAGTTGTTTATAGCTGTACACATAGAAATTAATAAAGATCATGATTTGCAAAAAGCAGCTTAACACTAGTTTAATGATGTATAGAGGATCCTAGGCTAGCATTATTCTCCTTTTCAATTTTAATCAAAGAGAAATATAAATGCATTCTTTAAAACCCATTAATGTCTGTCTCTCTAACACACACATACACATATCCTGAAATCAGAACCAAAAAACTCTGCTGGTCCCAACCTTGTCCTATTCTATGAAATTTTACTTTAGGTTGTTATTTTTGTAGACTATCTCTGTATCTACATAGCACTTTTCTACAGACATCATGGATTTCTGTGGGAAAACATCACAGATATTTTCCTGACAAGAACTAGTTGTCAAAAAAATATTTATTTCAGAAAGGGAATCTGGTAAAAAGAAATTTTTCCCCTTTTGCTTCATGGCATGTTTCATTCTGAAACTCTAATCTATTTTCCATGATGGCAGCATCACTAAACTTGAGTTTTGCTCCTGTCCATATGACTGGAAGGGCAATAATGAAAACAAAACCCAATAAAAAACCACCACCACCACAAAGAAACCTCCAACAACCCCCAAACAAAAAACCACCAAAACCCCTGAATTAGTCGGGTTTCCAGGCAACTCAAACAATTCTATCTGATTTAATCCAGGGAACTGGAGAAACTGCTTTAAAAATACTTTAAATTATAAAGACTGTCAAAATCAGCAATCTTTTTGGAGCTATTAAAAAAATTTTGAAAACCAAACCACAGGAAGGGAAACTAAGTAAATACATTAAGACTTTGTTCTCCCTTTCACCTACATAATATGCACTGTCACTTTGCAATGAATAGTTAAAAAGGATTAAACCCACATCTGTTTTCCCCCCAGACTAAGAAGATTGCTGAAAGGCAAAGTAGAAGCTGGCTTCCCTACATGTCAGCTCTCCACACAATGTATGCAAAATATCCCTGTAGCAACAGGACAACTGTGATGAAAGCTGAATGCCAACCTTCCAGCTGAAAACAAATCTTGCTGAGAAATTAGCTGTAAGGGACACCAGAGTTACTATGACTGTCTTTGTTTATCACATGCCACTCTATTAATTTGTTTCACAATCACTACAATACTGAAGCATAATTTAAAAGTAAGCATTTGTTTACCTGCAAAGATGAGAAATACACATATTAAATTTTTTTTGTTCTAGTAGATGTTTGATAGCTTGGAAGATAGCCCCCAACAGCACTTTTTACTTAAAGAGCCTTTCAAATCATGATGACATAGTATCTTGAATTGTATTGTTTCTCTTAGTATGCACAGGGCAAGGTCAGCACAGACAGCAATACCTTATGTTTCCAAATACCAGCCCATATACAAGTATAAGAAAATTACTGTAAAATATCAATCAGAAACATATATCTCCTTCTTAACCCCTCCAGCAGAAACAGACTGATGTCTGCTGAGCTGCAGTCCTTCAGTATAAAATTTCATCATTGGAGACATTTACATCCTATTTGGCACCAAGGCTGGGAGCCTTGTGGAGGAGCTGAGCATTTGTACCACCTGAGCATCAGCCCATGAGCTCCCTGAACATCATGACAAGTGTCCAGTGACAGAGTTCCAGAGGAACTACTGGCTTTTTCTGTGATGACAACTAAAAATTTATCAGAATTATATTGCAAACACAATAAGATCCTTGTTCTGTAAACAGTTTTTCTGATCCTTAACAGCATTTGCTAAGAAACTTCTCCACTTTAACACAGAAGTACTCTTAGGTCTGTAAGCCAGGCACGAGTGACAATGAGCTGTGCTGTTAAGAGAAGGATAACAGCATTTGATGCCAGGCATTCTTGTCTAGTCTAATACTATTCCATTTCATGCTTTTTGAGCTTGATGCACAACATTTCTTTTCGTAAAACTGACTGCATTATTCCCCTGGAAACATTAAAAATGTCAAAAGCTGCAGCAGAACTTACTGAGAAGAAATATAGTAAAACAGTCTAGTGTTTTATATATAAATGACAGGTGACTTTGAATTTAACCATGCACTTGTTAAACAAATATGAAAAATTGCATTTATAATGTATTCTTGGGCCTTTAATTTTGCTCTAAATTTGTAATTGCTAGCTATAAGAACATGCAGCAAATCTGGATTTTTCCATTGTCAGCTTAGACAGAAGAAGAAATTGGGGGGGTTTAAATTAAAGGGCTATTTTCTCTTTTTTTTTTCTCTTTTTTGTCTCAGTAAGAGGGAAATCTTCTAGATTTAGTTCACATCATACACCAATTTCATGTTGAATATAGCCCAGAAGAGCCTACAAACTCAAATTATCACCAGGATGCACCAATTTTTCTTCTCTGAAGAATAATATTTACAGCTGGGTTTCACCTAAATTTGTGGAGACTGGGACAGTGGTTGGGTTGGTTTTGTTTGGCATCTTTTGCAGAAACCAAAGTACCAGGCTGAGGAAGGTGGGTGGAGGCTGTGAAATAGTCTCTCCACAGGACACCTCTGTATGACAGTCAAAAACCACAGGGTTATTTTCTGCCTTCCATGACACTTTCCACTCCTGCCTTTCCCTTGTAAAACTGACAGCACAAATGGGGCCACTCCATGCTGGACTTATCGTAAGTACTTGGGATACCAAAGAAGCATTTCTTTGAGTGCACTGTGCCATCACAGAGACTGAGGCTCACTCCTGAGCTCCACCTGAAACAGTGCCCTTTGGGAAGGCAAGAGCTTGCAAAGCCCTGTAAGCCTTCTTCCAGTGTAAGCCACCTCACACACAGTTCTAGACAAAAAGCAAACAGCCCTGCCGCTTTCAGCTAACACATCAATTTAGAGGAAGCAGCTTCCATTAATGTTGTCAGGAAGCATCAAAAGGAATGAAGGCACCAGAATAGATCAAACATCCAGCTATGTCTTGCTGAGAGCTATATATACACTTCAGAGAGGGGTATGACTGGTCAGAAGAGCAACAGAAGGCAACACAGGGTGGGTCAGGACACAAACTAGGCTTTTTAGCAGGTGGTCTAAAGACTTCAGCGAGCACCTGAGCCTGAGTACATCTCTGGCAGCCCTCAGAAAGAACCAGTCCCTCCTAACCCAGTCAAAATAGGAAAAATAATAAAACTAAGTAAATTAATTGCAACTATGAATAGTGTTTTAACTTTTTATTTTGACCTTCCATGATGTATAAGCCAGGAGCTACAGCTTCTACCTCTCACACTGTTCTTGCTTCCCTCCCCAGATTACTTTTGAAAGCATAGCACAGATGCTTTCCCAGCAGTGTGTTGTTCTGCTGCCAATTCCTTTGTCTTGCTTGTACTGTCACCAACTGTACTCTTCTGGGGGTAGCTTTTCCTGTTTCGAACAACATGTATTTCACAAATTACAAATTAAAGCACTGCAACAGGTCTCCTGACATGAACAGAAAAATTGTGATTGCTAGAGTATGAGCAGAAAGGAGGAAGACATTCATTGCTACCAGACACACAGCTAGAAACAGGACAACTGCTAAAAAGGAGTTTTAAAACCCAGTTATCTGGGAGTTCTACAAGAAATGTCAAAGACATGACCTTAATATGGAAGTGAAGACAGTACAATGGTCATGGCATACATGCTACTCCATGCCTCTGCAAACCAGATCAATTTCTATGCCAGCTTTGGGATGCCTAATTGTTTGAGTCACATTGCTCTCCAAGTATTTTGCCATCTCTCATAAAAACATGGTGAAATATTTAAAACATGCCAGACTCCTGTTAAATGGGAACTACCATCCCTTGAGTGCTTAAGTTACTTCTACAAATGGGAAGTTTAATATCTTTAATACCTTTAATGTTAAGAGCAAATTAATCTCTAGCTAAAATATTTTAAAGCTACTCCATTTATTGAATGTAAATCTAAATGAGCACCTGTGTTCACATCAATTCAAGGAAAAGAATAATTTGCTACATGTATTTTGGGATCTATGTTAACTCTCCGAACCATATTGAGAAAGTTATCCCCGATTTCTTATTAGCAAATTTAAATAAAGCAGCACTATTTTTCCTGTGAAGATCCTTTTCCATCTGCATGTTCTGTGATGCTACTTTCTATATTATAGGTTTCCCATTCATAAATATTTATACATCTACTACAACATTTCAAGACCAAAGCCAAAAGAGAACAGAAACAAACATATTCAGGTCATTAAAATTCCTCTTAGGTCATAATATAATTAAAAATAAGAGAACAAGAGAGAAGACAAACATTGCTAGTTCCACAATAACATTATTAGGTTAAGGACGTGATAATTAACAATCCATTGTCTGTGTTTTTATGTTCTACAGTAGTTTATTGTTGTTAGAGAAGTAATTGAAGGAGCTTTGTTCATATAATTGCACACAGGCATGCAGTGCTATAGATGAGCATTTGTTTACTGTCTGAGGTAAATCATCCTAAGCGAGTACACTCAGGGTTCCAAGAGTTGTTTGGGACGCAGCCACTAACCAAAACCAACAGGCACACATGCACACACTAATTTCTTTAGGTCCCCTACACTTACCAGATTCAATAATTGACTCTTTATAGCACTAAATAAAGTTACTCTTTATGGCGCTAAATCTCCTTGAATAAAATTTTGTGCAGATGATACCTGTTCATTCTACATTTAGCAATACAGATTACTTTGCTCTCAATACATCTCAATACTAAGACCTTTAGGTTATAGACACATTCTATGCACTTCCTAGTGCAATGCCCTCACTATCATTGGTTGTGCTAAAGCACACAGAAATATTTGCAGAACTGTTATCTGGCTTAAATCATAAGACACAGCCATTCTTAAAGCTGGAATTCTTAAACCTCTCTCATATCTCCCTAATCTCTGGAAGTACAATTTTGTGGAGAGCTCCTGATGCTCTGACAGTCCCCATTTCAGTGTGAGCAGGAGCAAAGGTCTTGCTCCTTGCTTCGACCATGGATCAGATGGTTCTGTTCCACTGCCTGTACTCTGTTGGCACCTGAGATGAGATAGGAGGTTTCTCCTCATTTTTACTCCCAGGATGTTATATGCAACACACTGGCACTATTGATTTAATACAGGCACCATAGACTTTATAGGTGACATTTTACATTATTAGGTAGCTTCATCTTTATAATAAACACAGACGAAGGTATCTAGTTATGAGAAATTGAACAGCACTTTCTCTCCACCTGCCTTCTAATTCGCTTTTCTACTTCATTTCTCCATGTGCATGTGGCAATGCATGTTTTAATTATTTTAAAATTTCAATATCCAGAAGAAAGAGGTCTGCTATGTATCTGAATTAAATAAAATCCACTTCTTGCTAGAGGGACTTCACAAAGCTCACACAGTGTAGATTTCTGGGGTTGTTGGGGTTTTTTTGTTTTGCTTGTTTTCAGTTTTGGTTGTTTCTCTTTTGTTTGTTTTTTGGTATGTTTATTTTCTTCTCTTTGGAAACTTGCACTTGCATTCTCCATATTTGATGTGTACACTGTCTCCAAATGCATTTTGAGTTTTCTTCATAATAGTGCAAGAGACACCAGTGGTACTACACAAATTTATGTAAAGCTTGACTGAATGGTAGGAGTGAAGAGTATTCCCTAAAATTAGGCTGACTGTTTCCATAGAAACAAGAGAGCACAAACAGAATTGTAATAACTTGACTTTATAAAGTCAAAAGAAAGGGCATTTTTATATGTTTTGTTGACAAAAGGACAGAAGCTAGTAGTTTATTATTTATGGGATTTCACCTTTAGGCATATTTCTGAACCTTATTTTGTTCAGAAGAAATGAGTTGCTGATTTTGAGGTCAGGGAGGTTCACATTAACATAAAAGGTATAGGGTACCACTGTTAATGAATAATACACCCTCCCAGATAACACAGATGAGAGTATGAATACAGAAATGAGATTTGAAAACATTTACACTAATGTTCAAATGGAATTTAACATTCATCTTCAGAAAAACAAAAAAGAAAAAAAAGGTAGAAGGATCCCAAACTGTTAGCACTGGAAATCAACCTCAACCCAGACATTATTACATTGATACATTATCTTTTGTCTGTTAAAGAGGAAAATAAAAGAAAAATAAATACACCCCCAACACAGAAAAAAAAAGGGGGGTGTTAAGAAAAAGTTTAAGAGTGATTTGCTAAACTACAATAGTTGATTTTGTGAAATCACTCTCATCCTCTGCCCCAATTAGATGCACATTCCCTATTGAGATCCTCCTGGAACTACGACCCCAGGATTTGATATGGTGCTCCAGAAACAGACAACTGCTAATTGTGAAGGATACCCTCTATTCCTACTGGAAAGGCTCTCTGTTTCTTCACCCCTGTAGCTCACTAAGGGCTTCAGTTCTAGATACCCAACTTCCCATTGTCCTCTCACATTGTCTGATTGCTCACTTGAGTGTCATGTGCAAGTTTTAAGTTATTTTAGCAGTTCTAATAACTACTTTGAAAATAACAACGTCAAATGTCACAGCCTGCCAACACCAACAAAGCAGCTCCCTGACAGTGACTGCTACTTGACAATTATCCAGGTTTTAATCCCTTCTCTATGTACCAGTGAGCTTTCTATCGCTCTTAGCCAAAACTCCAACTATCGGCAGCTCATCTTTTCTACAAAAAGAAGTGTATCAACTGTATTGCCTGTTAAATTTGTAACCCAGACCGAAGACAGAGATCCTTTCAAACTAATGATTTTCTGGTTCTTTAGCAATACTCTTATTTTTCCTTTTACTATCACCTTCTTTTAATACTTTGCTATCGAATCCTATAAAAACTATTCAAAAACTATACAAGAAATCAATGCTGATTGTTCCTCTCTGCCTTCAGCCATCACACAAATACACAGTTTTAGCTTCCTTCACTTTTAGGCAATTTTTCCAGTGTTCTGAAATGAACTAAACAGATCAATAGTCAGTAGCCCACACAGTCCTCTGGCAGCCCTCTTAAAACTTTTTGATGTGAGTTAGTTAGTCAACTCTAGCTCATTTTATGATGTGAATTCTGGTAGTTCTGGTATTGGTATTGATGACATATTAAGTTTTTTTTAGTCCTGGATGAGGAAGATGGAAAAAAAGAATAAAAATCAATACACCTTCCTTTAGAACAGGCTGAAAGGAGATGCAATCTGGGCCAAGAGGGATTTTCCTGCTTCAAGTAATGCGCTGTGCCTAGTCAAAGGGGCTGGGAATAATGGTTGATAGGGTACCTCTCCTTTAGCTCCAGGAGTGGACACCAGCATGGAAAGAGACTGATGGGAAACACCAACATCAACAACTTCTCATGGATTTGCTTTCAATCCCACTGTATTTGGATTTGCCTCTGAAGAAGTGAAAGGTATTCCTGATTGGGCAGCTGTTACATTTTACTTTAAAACTCCAGAGGAGCCCCAGATTAAAGGCATCACTTTTACTCTCACAAAGCAAAGTGGCATGATCTTAATTACCGTATTGGAAGGATATAACAAAAGACAAACCATAAAAAGAAAAATCATAATCCCCCCCCAAAGTCTATTAATTCCTCATTTTTCAGGTAGGATGACTCTAAAACTTGTTCATAATTTCTTAGCCACTTAGAAATTACATAATGGCAAAATGTTTTCTGCACATTTTCATTTTATCATGATTTACTTTATGTAGTCAGTTCTCTACAGAAGGTACAACATATAACAACACTACACAAGTCTGGCTTCCCTTTGGGGAGTGAAGCCATCTTCTGCTAGTTTTATAAGTCCATCCTATTACACCACAGTATATCTGTTCATAAAGAAGATGAGAAAGCTGAGCAACAACTTGGTTTCTACTGAATTTCAAGTGTACTTCAGCTCAAATTACTTAAGAATACTCTAAATTTTACTTTGAAAATTGTCAAAATGACAAGTACTTAACTAATGAAGAACAAGAATTTAGGTTAAAAGAAGCAAAGAGAGACCAATGAAATGAACACGATAACATATCATATAGTCTTAATTACTGTATATTGCTCTTCACATAGTCAGAATATGTTACCAACACAAATTTTCACAGAAGTCATGCCTGATATTAATGCATCATTAAGGTCATTTATAGAATTCAGAAGCAGAGGAATCAATGCATTTTTGAAGATCATACAAAAGAGCAGCAGAGCCAGTATCAGGACAAACATATTCTTGCAGACTTGCCAAACCAAATTAATAGAAGTGGTTCTCAGTTCTTGTACTTGGAAGCGTGACACTACAACCCTGACACTGTTACTTGCATCTGTCCTGGACCATGCTCTGGATTGGGGCTCTTCTGCCTTTCATGTCAAAGAGGTTTTAGTAACATTTAGTGATTTGCCATACACATATAATCTGGAGCCAGCAGTAAAATAAATAAATCCCTTGTTTTAAGGGATAATATATATGGAAAAGTAGGGTAGTCATGGGTCACATGTACAGAATGATAAACTAGAGTGGAGCAAGAGGGCAGTAACTGATACAAGACAAGTGGACAAGAACACTCCCAGGGAACCCTGGTTAATTCCAGCCTTCTTTTTTTCAGAACACTGAAAGCTACTATTTGAATTTTGAAGGGGGATACCTGAATAGAGAAAGACAGAAATATTCAGGAGCAGAATGTATTATTTAAGAAATTATTCTGGCTACTAACAAGACATCAGATATTTCTTTTTCTGGATGTACTCAGAGGCATGCGCACAGACACATGGACGTGTTACTCCCACCGTACAACACAAATCTTGTGTCTTCCTCTGACACAAGCACAAGCTATGTATTTTCCTTCTCTTTTCATTGCTTATGCCATTTCCACCTAGAAGGAGAAACTTATTCCAACAATGCATTTTCATGTTACATGGAACAGGTTTCCCAGGATGCTTTTAGAATCAAGATGGTTTTATAAGAAAGAGAATATAAGATGAAAAGGAGCAACTTTTGCAAGAGCCACTACATTACATTAGTTAGGTTTAGTATTTTTCAAGGCACAAATATTCAGTGTTCCATCACATTAAAAATGGCCTGATCAATCCAATGGACTTTCCAACAGAAGAATTCTCCAAATATATAATGCTTTAATATTGAGTGCTGACAGTAAGCACAGCATGGGGAAGAACAGTGTTAGAGAGACTCAATAAGGAGAGCTGTACTGGTAAACAGATGAAACAACGCAAAACATTTTTAGTTATAAAAAAAGCAGTCTTAGAGGCGCAAGAAAACTGCTGGGATTTCTATATGTATGGGCCTGTGCTGCTTTATATTCCTTCCATATAATTTATATTGTTGCCACAGAAAACAGTATGCTTCATGCACAAAAGTCAGTTGTATGGAATCCTAGGCAGATAGGTTGGTATAAATCTGTCAAAGTAAACTGAAATTTTGCAGCTATTTAAGATGTCTATAGAAGTTGTTTCAACTTGATTAAATTAAATTTTGTTAATTTTTTTGTTTGGTCTGTGGAGAGTTTTTTGGGTTTGGTTTGTTGTGGGGGTTTTTTTCGGGTTTTTTTGGTTTTTTTGTTGGTTAGTTTTGGTTGGTTTTGGGTCTTTTCAGTAAAATTCTTAGTCTACTTAATGATTTATTTATTCTTAACCAGAGAGGATAAGTTACTTCATAAATTGATCCAAAACCATATTGACAACTGGTGGTACTGATACAAGTACTTGTATAGTAGCTTTTCCCTATAAGGTTCCATCTCCTGTAATATCTCCATTTTAAGTTTATATTGTTAAATTTCACAGCTTTATAGACACAACCTATAAATTTAATTCCTTTAAGTACTTTCACATAGAATATCCAAATATACCAATAAACCAACATTTTTTGAATGAGCACTACTAAAGGATACTTTTTTCTAGAATTTTTTTTTTTTTTTTTTACTTTTCCCACTGTAACTGGCTGGGTATTTTATGGTGTTTCAATGCTATTTTCATTGGCAAGTTGAATATTCTGTGGCATGGATCAGGAAAGGAACCAAAAAGAAAATAAATTGTGAAACTGAACCTGTGAAAAGAGAGAATTTAGCATAGTACTAATATAAGAGTGAGAATACTGAAATGCAAAGCAGATGCCCATTCTTCTTTCTCTGCAACTTGTAACTGTAAGGAAAACAGTTTTAGAAGTGGTTAACTGAGGTGGTCTTCAGAAAAAATCACAGTTGCAGATGCAAGATTTGACTTCATTTCCCAGATCCTTCACAATTCACAGGATGCGGCCTTGAACACAGTTTACTTTTACCTGTATTAAAAGCTAATCTAACACCACATCAAAATTGCAATACTGCCTACAATATGCATTTATATGCCTTCTTCTCAACATCTTCTCTNAGATATGGCCTTGAACACAGTTTACTTTTACCTATATTAAAAGCTAATCTAACACCACATCAAAATTGCAATACTGCCTACAATATGCATTTATATGCCTTCTTCTCAACATCTTCTCTGTGTAACTTTTCAAACAACACAGAGTCCCATTGGTGGTTAAACACTCTTCCATGAGTCTGCATGCTGCTACAAGACTAATAATATCAAAAACCATTTTCTAGGGTAAAACCATACAAACAGCATAAGAAATAGGACGTAAGCAAATATACATACCTGTTAACACCATATTAAAAAAATTCTAATGAACACACAAGGTTTTCATATCTGTTGGTTAACAAGAACTTTTCACAGATAAAAATATATTACAGAGGAAAAATAAAAGGCAAGTGTGACCGCATAAATACAACTAAAAGATGGGGATTGCAATTATCTGCAACAAATCATTATTAGGCTTTGAATTGAGTTAGGCCATGAAATCTCAGATGCCCTAGCTTTTTCCTTGTCAGCCTACTGGCACAGACTCTTGTATCAAGAACTGTGCAGCACAGAGTTTCTAACCATCCATCCCAACTCAAGGCACCAGGGGAGCAGGATCAAGCAGCACTGGAATTTGAAATGATGCAGGGATGCTCTTTTACAAATGTAGATGTGAATTTGCTGTTCCATTTTGTGGTCTGTAGTGAGGCACTGTAACTGAATGTGACAGAACACTGCAGAAGGGTAGCTCTGCTTCACAGCATTTTAAGGGAAGAGAAGTGGATAATGCTGATGCTTTACAACTGTAGGCATGTTTTTCCACAAATAAGCTCTCTACACAAATAGATGTATACAGCAAGTAGTCAAAAGTACTTAGGCTTCATTTCAGGGAGAGGGAAAGGCAGAAGAAAACAAAGTTACAACAGAAATACTATCTTACAACCGGCATGACCTTGCCATTGATACACCTAATAGAGCAGATTTCTCCTAACAGCTCAGGTTTGCCACATCTTGCAGAATATCAGCCCTTCCACCTACAGATTCTGATAATGTAATAAAATGAAAGGATGAGTGAGAGTCTCAGATTAGTAGGAAGGTTTCTCTTGCAGTTGTTCTTACTAAAATTTCCTACAAAACCAGACTTAGTTAGCAAAGTTTTGGCATTTGTTTTTCATTTGCACAAAAACAAAAGTGTCCTCCACAGCACTCAAGCTTCAGCACTCAGATCCAGAGAAAATGCTCTTGAATTCCAAGTATCAAGTGAAAACTACAAATATAGAGTAATATAGAGATTATTCAGGAATGGGGAAGAGGGATGAATGGGCAGGAATTATATGCTAGAATTACAAAGATCCTTTTGATAGAAGTTTTGCCCAGACACAGTGACACTGAAAGATTTGTTTCTATGAACTTACATTTACTTGAGGGAAAGTGTGCAGAAAAATCTACAGAGCCATACCTGACCTGCAGAAACCCTTTAACACCACCAAAGTACAGCGAAGAAGGAGGAACAAATAAGTCAAGCCAGGAAAATTGCTATCTACACCTTTCTTACGTGCAAGAGAAACTGAATCATTTACCAGCTGCAGGTGCTGTTGTTTACAACTCAGGCAATGCAACACAACAAGAAAATTAATTATGCCAGCACCAAAGACTTATTCCCAGCATACATTTGCTATGCACATTTTCCTTTACTCTTCACAAGATGCCCATAAAAAATTGCAAATGGATTGGCAAGAAAAATCCTACAACCTTGCTGCAAGTAAGAATGCAATCAGCCCCTTTCAAACTTCTTCCCTCCATCTTTACTATCCACTCTCCTGCTGTGAGCCACAGCCATCACTCCCTCAAAATGGCCAGGTGCTCTCAAACCTGACTCAACTCAGTCAGGATACAGCAGCCATGATCTCACATGCAGAAGCCCCCAGGCTCTTGTTCCTCTGTGCTATATTTCACCCCCAAACAGCTTTGTTGTCTGGGCCTGCTTGCAGCACTGCTGTGATTTGCAGAACAACTTGCAGAAAAAACACTGGCTCTTTATCTTGTCTTGTCCCAAGGGGCTATACCAGAGTCTCTGCAATTGAATTAATCCCATCCCCTGGCACAAGTCCCAAAGAACTTGGAAGGAACAGTGGAAGACTAAAGACGTCAGCATTGCATTTCTGCATGTTCAGTTTTAAAGCCACGCTATGGACCTCAGCAAAACCATTCACCTATTGGAAGTAAAAAAGAGATCTCAATGTTTTATTCAGCTAAAATACAGGTCTTCAGTGTTTTACAATCACTAAGCAACAAACAGATAAGCATAGTCCAGATCCTTTAGAACATCAAGGTGCTGAAAATATGCATTTTTCTGTTTTATCATTTTTAATGCAAGGACAGAAGATTTTAAAATAGCATCATGCTCATCCCAGAGCTGGAATTACTTCATTTCCTCTTTTGCTAAATTATTTTAGAGCAGTTTGTGATACTGACTTTTTTCCCCTCAGTCACATCACAGAGGCTGTGTATCACTGCTGAACAACAGGATTCGGATACTTTAAAGCAACTAAGACAATGCCAGCAGAGAACAAATTCAGACTTTCTTCACTGGCATCCTGGAGTTTGCCAGGCTCCTGGCCCACAAGGGGCTGGGGCAGGACTCACAGAAGGAGTAGGGCCCTCTAAGTTTCAAGGATTTGTTTACATGGGATTTTACAGACAATACGTACTCCAGAGATACTGGGGATACAAAATAAAATTAAATTCCTAAATTAACATTATAAATTAATAGTAGCCTAGCGATAGCTCTCATTTTGGTCAGTGTTGCCACTCATTTTGATCAATAGCCTAATTTGACTCTTCATTCACAAGCTGAACAAACTGAGAGAGGTGCTGGGAAGAAAGATACCAAAAGCTGGCAGAGGGTCCCTTCAAAGTCTTTCCTCCCATGGTAGACTTGTCTTTAATATTGGAGAACTCTGCAGCAGAATTACCAAAGAAAAATGTCAGATGACAGAAAAGACAAACTATAATTTACAAGCCATTTTCACTTCCCACCTCCCCCCCCCATACATTCCATCCTTCATACATTTCCTAACATAAAATCTCTGGTTTAGCTCTGCCTCCACTTCCTGTACATGTCAGACAGCCTCTTCCCTCATGGAGACCTGTGTGGAGTTACTTATTACCTATAAAAACAAGAGTTTAGTCATGTCTCTTAATATCTGCATTTAGAAATATGTTCATTGTTATCCAATTTTTTACTTTCTAGCCAATCTGCACTATTATAAGAAATATATCGGTTTGGGTGCCTTTTAAAATAATTACAATTATTTTATGTAAATTTGGCAAATTACTTGTTAATATTTATTCATAAACAAATACCTGAACATTTAATTCTTTACCACAAACAGTTTTAACAACAGAATCTGCAGAATAACAATTTCCTATGAACTGCCTTAACAAAATAGTGAAGAAAACAGTAGTTAAGCAAAAACCCATGCACAAAAAAGCTCTGTGATATCTTATTTCCCAATAATTCATTATTAGCCACAGATAAAGCATAAGCCCAGCTTGTTCAAAAACATAAAAAATATCCTGCAACTTCAACTTCTATTAAAACCAACGGAAGAAAAGATTCAAAATTTTCCAAATGGAAAACCAGAAAATCAGCAGAGGGGCAAAAAAATATAATTTCAAGCTTTTGAAAGGATGAATGGAGAAACAATTTTCTAGAACTCTCAGTTTGCAAAAGCTTCAATTACCTGGAAGGGGAATTTGTTTTAATTTTCCCTGTTTGAGGGCTTGTTGCTAGTCCTACTGCATTCACTACCAGCACCACTAATGAGGTCACTCCATAAGAGTTCAGAGCTGAACTGCACTTACAGCCTGCAAATAATGTCTAATGCAGAAGCACATTTAATTACATGATCAAGTTTATGTTTATTGCCTCTTGATGAATTTCATATCACATTTGCTCCATTTACAGCTTAAGTATTCTTCTCACAGCCAGCTACAGGAGAAATAAAAAACAAGGCTTCAAGAATGATGCCACTCTTGAAAATATAATCATTCAAATGAAAAACAAGCAAACAAAAATGAACAAATAAAAAATTTTAAAAACAAATAAAATAAATGACAGCAATCAGCCCTTGCAGATAGTCACATGTATCGAGGCAACACACAGGCACACCTGCCCTGCCAGGACACCTGCTGCACATGAGCAGCATGGACTCAGTAGGATTCTCAACAAGAAATGCAGTGTTTTCTGCACATCAAATAAATTCTGCCCACACAGACTCAATGTGCAGGACAAAGGGTGCTAAAGAGTCCAACACCAGGCAGGGCACGAAAAGAGTTCCCTTTTTAGTATAATAAAACTTTTAATGTTATTTCAGTGTGTTTTACGTTCAAAGCACTATTTGTCAACCACCGTATTTAATTTTTGTTTAAAAGCTGAGCTGTCTGCAAACAGCACACTGTGCTGCACAGAAGCCAGTCTTCACCAGAGTGAACCCTCAGCAGTACCACATTGTCCCTTCCAGATCGGTCTGTGAGCAAAGTATGTTCTGTGGAAATATGTTGTCAGAGGGAAATCACCTTTTTAATAGAAATAATATCTTACTATTTAGATAAATGAATAGGTAATTAAATTGATCTTATATATTCTTTTCTCCTTCTCTTGCAATGTAAATTCATATACATATACTGAAGAACTCTGAAAAACTCTGAGGCTTTAAGACAATGTAGGAAGCCTATCATGCATTACTCTATTTGAGAAGACCTTAAAAATTTAAATACAAATACTTAAACATCTTTTCAGTTGTTTGTGTTTTTCAACACTTCATTTCCTAACCGTTTAGGCTGTAATGAAGTGTTTCTAAAGTTCCACCTCTTATTTCACTCTGCAGTGAAACAACTTCCAGTCTGTTTTTTGTGTATGACCGCAATAAACACATTAAACGGTATTTTTCACTCATAGAGAAAGTTTAATTGCTTTCTGTGCTACCTTCATCTCAGGTTAAGTGCTCTGAAAAGCTGAGCAACAAACTTTTCTCTAACAGTTTGAAGTAATTGAGAGGAAGATCCAGTTAGTCATTCACAGGCCTCCCGTCCTCCTCCTGCACACAGATGTCCCCACACATGTTGTGAGAGGATGTGAACCCCCAGGCAGCCCATGTGCTATCCCTGCCCTGGCCACAAATGTGTAATGAAGAGCCCAGGGAAGAGACGACTCAGGTGCTTGCAAAACAGAAACTTCATACAGAGGGGTCAGGTTAGGGCACAAATACAGGTTCAGCACACTGGTGTTACTTTAACAGCTTCTGCTTAACTGTCTGAGTCCTCTCTGACAGACCTGGGACTAAAAGTCAGTCTCACCCTGCTCTTTGTTCCTGCCTATTCCAGATGAGCTGTAGAGCTCTGACGGGGAGAAGGAATGAATAAAATACTAATAGCCACAGCTATTTCAGTACAATAAAGGGAGCCAAACTGCAGCCAAACATTAGTGGGAAAATGGTAAAAATTCCATTTTCCTCTCCTCATATTGGGGAAACCCAAATAGTTCCCTTGATGTCTATAGTAAACCCAAACCAAGTAAATAAAAATGTTCTGCTCTTTTAGAACAACTGTCTGAAATTAATGTGCATTGCTTAGCTCCACTTTTGCCACAGCAGCCCTCCTACCTCATGGGCAGGAGCAGGGAATGGAAGCTAATATTTGCAGGAAGCATTTCCCACTTCTCTCCTGCCCACCTTTAACTGTGCAGGAGTACCAATGTCTGGCTGCTCTCTCTTGAAGCGGTGCTTAGCAAGTGAAACCCATCCACACACTCACTAAAGTCAAATGTAAATAAACTATATGTGTATGAAGTCAAAACCTGCATATGCCAGACAGAAAAAGGCAGAATTCCCTATAACAATTGTTTTAGGACACAAACTACACCGAGACATTTTTAACATCATGCTTGGGACTGTTTTGCAGAAGACTATCTCTTTGCCCCTAGACTTCTGATGTGGACTAAACTTTCTCATGAGCTCCAGCAGCATAATTAGCAGTAGAAAACATTAACAAGTATGAGAAATGGGAAAAAAAAGAAAGGATTTATTTTTTTAAGAACTGTTGATAAATATGAGTTTGCTGTGAATTTGAGATAGTTTATGTCTGGCCCCTGTGATAAGACAAGAAAAGGCAACCAAGTATATTTTCTGGTTCCACCAGGGAGACTCTCAAATGGACTTTCACTGCAAACATATATTAGCACAAGTGCGTCATCCAGTTAGGAACAAAATCCAAACAACCCAACATGACTTGTCTGGCAATCAGACATTTGGAGTCTGTCTCTGGATTGTGCACGTGCGTGCACACACACACAGAGGCACTTCACAAGTCATCAGTCTGGTAATCAAACACTGTTGTTATATAATAAATTTGACTAATAGGCACAGGGCACCTGCTGGTTTTGCTGCTGCTGCTATTACTAGCCAAATTTTATGAGCAAATAAAGCTAAGGTTGCTCTTCTTCCATTTCAGTAACTTGTGATAATGGTGACATTAGGATCCCTGTTCTGACCATATAGTTTTTAAGCTCTGTCTACACTTTCATGAGCACAATCAGGCTTGTCGACTCTACTAGTCTAAGAACCTTCATCTTCTTTCTCAGCTGAATTATTTATGCAGCCAATATTAAGTAAAGTACACTTTACATATAAATGTTTTATATCAATTTAATTAAAAGTTCCCAGTTCTCAGTCACTCAGTACTGGCCTAGGTAATTTGCCTAATTTTTGTCTTCAGGGGGTTCTCTTGTGAGTAATCGAACCACACTGAACCTGTTAGGAATGAACAGTTTATTGAAGTGATATGTAATTTATTTTTTTCACCCTAATTGTATTTTGGTGACTGACTGAACTGTGAATCTTCATCACAGGCTGGAAGAAAAAAAAGCTCTTGCTGAAAGAGACAAAGAGTATTTCTTCCCTGAAAGGTGATTTAATGAGGTGTGGAAATAAAAGAGCTCTGTCAAAGCCTCCTTTTTCAACTGGAACTTCTTCCACACTCTCAGCTGATGTAAACTCTCAGTCCACATCAGGCAGCCTGGTAGCCAAGAATCATAGAAGGGTTTGGGCAGGAAGGGACTTTAAAGATCATCCAGTTCCAACCCACCTTCCACTGCACCAGATTGCTAGACCTGGCCCTGCTTGAACACTACCAGGGAAGGGGCATCCATGATTCTGGGCAACCTGTTCAGTGCCTCACCACCCTCACAGTGAAGAATTTATTCCTAGTATCTAATCTAAACCTAACCTTTCAGTTTAAAGTGATGATTCTTCATTGGGATAAGAGTTGAAATCCTTAATAAAATAGAAAACATGACAAATTGAAGAAAAAAAAATTAAAAAAACCAACAAACAACCCACAAAAACCCCCAACACCACCCTAGAGTTTAACACGTCTTAACATGAAACTGTCAAGGGCAGGCAGAGACTTTAAAGAGAAAACTTGCTAAAGACATAAAAGTCAGGATCCATTCTAGATAGTGCTTGAAGGGCAGGAAAAATACTCAGTGGAGCTGAAACAGTAGGATAGAGCTCAGTGGTACCTGTGTGCTGATGTTCACAGTGCAGGAAGAGTTGTGGGCACCTTCTCACACCAGAGCATTTCTAAGAAGCACCAGGTCACATCAAAGAATCCATTAAAATCTGCAGTATCTGTAGAAGGCCTAATTATTGAAATCAATCAAATTAACAAAGCCAAATCACCACCTACACAACATACCTGATAATATTCAGCAAAGAGCTTAAAAAAATTTGTTCATGAAGTTGCCTGTTTAATGCTTGCTAATCTATAAAGCCCTATCCCTGAAATTGGCTTCCATATCAGTCAAATGAATGGTGGCAAGGTTGATCCAAGCAACTACAAACCTTGAAAAAGGCTTTTAACTTGGGTACAGAGGTCAAAAGGAAAATAAACAATAAATTTGCTGGATGCTTTCAAAAATATGACAGAATGGAAAGTGAATCAACATTTTCCTTTTTCAATAAAAGTAAATTTTCAAAATTATTAAGTTTTTGAAGCTGCAAAAAAGCTAACATAGTCCAGCCATGGAGGATTCTAGATTTTCTGAAATAAATGAATTTATAAGTCTCTCAATGACCTCTAAGGAAAATAAGCTATAATTGGATAAGAAGGAACAGCCCCTGGCAGATTAATAATTTGCTGAAGGAGAGAAGGCAAATTATAAGAATAAACAATTCTCTTGTTGATGGTAAATTAGTCAGGGTAATAAAGACTATAGCAAACCCAGATGAATTCCAGAAAGACCTAACAATGCTGAATGAGTAATTAAAAGGCAGATAAAATTCATCATCAATAAATGAAAAAATGTCCATAGGGAGAACATAAGTACAAAATTATGTGCTTGAAATGATCTTTTCCTACTCAAAAAGCAATGTAGTATCTCTGATACTGATCAAAAATAACAGTTACTTTGATAAAAATATCATTTCAATGCCCAGTAGTCTAAATGTAAATAAGAAATTGTTAGGAAAACAACAGAGAAGAAAACATGAAACATCATTATGTTTTTATATAAATCCTTTGGGTGCCCACATTTTGAATCATGAGTGCAATTTTAGTAACCTCATAACACACAGAGCAGAAAGGGGCAACAAAGGATGATTAGAAACAAAACTATTTTCTAAAAATAGAGACTGAATAGAAGAGGACTCTTCAGAGTGGAAACCTGACAATAAAGATGGAGTATGCTCATTTCATGCATCTCTATCAATGTGGAGAAGATGAATAGGAAGTGATTATCGACTGTCTCTCAGAACACCACAATTACCCAAGTCATGTTATTTAGTGCTACTCTTAAAAGCATAGAAGAATAAATATTTTTATGTACTTCATTGATTATTTTGCCACAGAACACTGGGGTGATCAGGAAAAGAAGCAAGTCCAAAAAGCAACTAAACAATTTATGGATAATATGTTCATTGATGGACACTAATACAACGCATGCAGTTTTCAACTTCAGTAATGCTTTGCCTGCAGATTTCCACAGCCTATGGAAGTGGATCACTCTACACTGATCCTGCTTTTACATCTGTTCACTTCTACCATAGTTGAAGACTAAAGATGGCTAAACAGACTTTTGGTCTGACATAGTAAAATTTTCCAGTGGTTTTTTTTTAATTTTCTTGAAGTACTATGACAACATTCTGGTAAACAAAATAACACCTTCATAGGAAAAGAAGGAAAATAAAACCATTGATGTTTTTCAATGGGAAAAGTGTTTCTGGCTTGCAGTGGAGCCTTACAGGTAGTGTTTTTTATTAGGTGACACCACAACCGTTTATGTCATGAGCTGTCCACTTTTAGGGTCAGTCCCAACACACAAAGGGGAACTAGCATATCTGCCCATGAGATGGGACTCACAACTTAGACTACATCAGCGAGAGTTGATGCCACCCCTTCGTTAAACAAATTCTTCAGCTGTGACGAGCAATAGAGAATTGCAGTTATACCATCATTACTACCAAGCATATGGCTGAACCATAACCTTCACATGGTTCCATTTGGTGGCATGTGTCCCCCCCATCAGTTTTAATTAGAATCTTAATTTTGTATGGATATACTGGATTTTATGTGGGAAAAATGTAGATAACCTGAGGTTGTTCCAGAAGTCTGGTCATTTATTCTAGTTGCAGTGATATGCTTTAATGAATCTAAGCAAAGGTTTGAGAATTCCAGCTCAAATTCTTCCTTTAATATACATTTTACTTCTCACTGACTCCAGAGAGAGCACTCTAAAGAAAGTTATAGCCCCACATCAGCCTCTTACTATGTTCATTGTCCTTTAGAGTACAGTAGAAAAGAGTAGTGTCATATCTAGCAACTGAGTTGCTTGATATATGCTTCCTTTCTGTTTTCTCAGAGTTTTTGGATTTTCATGCTCATCATTTTACATTTGTTCCTACTAGTGGTGTACTGTCAATCTATTTGCCATTACATATTTACTCCCTTTATTGTTTGCAATATTGAGCTATAGTGACTGAATTCCACCCCCAGTACACAATTTCTCCAAGGTCCCATCTTTATTATGACCAAACTTACCAATGTATACTAGTTTCTAGCTCTAGGAAGTTAGTATTTTACAAACTTAAGAACAAATTAAAAAGTAAATAAGACATTCTGCGAGTTCTTTGGAGAGAAGAAAAATTCCAGTTAACACTGCATTCATACACAATGGGGAAGCACAGAAGGTTTCTACTGCTTCTTTCCACAGTTAAAGAACACCAGTGCCCTCCCCATCACATTAGAGCCTCTACCATACATTATAAACTTCCTAAGAAGTTGCTGCAAGCCATCAGTGGCTGCCTCCTCCTTATGAAGGGATACAGCCATGGAAGAGATGCACAGCTGGCCACACTGACTCTGCACCATGCCCAGGAAATTCCCCCCCACCACCATGCCAGGACAGCATAAACAGGCTACACCCAGGAGAGCCTTCAGGAACTCTTTCAAAGTGACTTATTCCTTTCAAATACAGAGATCTTACAAAATGGCATCCAAGGTTATTGTGTCTGAGCAGTACCTCCTAGAAGAGAAGCTGTCATTGGGTCAACACTGAGAAAACATTTAAAACAGGCAAAGAAACAACATGCAACAAGATAAATTGGCACATTTCACTACTAACCAAACTATGTCCTCTCCAAACCATTTTTCCCCAGCCATTTATAGTCAGGGAAGGCTTTGTGACCTATTCAATTTTCTGAAGTATGCCTGTGAAGACACAGACGGTTCTCATAACCTTACCCTCTAAATCAAAACACCTGTCAATGATCTGGGTGTAGATCACGAAGGTACTTCATAACAGACTAAGGTCACAAACACGTGACCAAACACTGCATGTCAAAGACTTGCTGCCAGAGTTTACACCAAACCAACCCATTTTCTGAGGCACAGCCATATTCTTTCCTCTCCTGTCAGACAGGTATTGAGGAAGAGCTTTGCAGTGGCAGAGCCCTACAGGACACACACAGCTTTTCCCACCGCGCTGCAAGTGGAGCAGCAGTGCCACAAGGACCTCTCACTGCTGGGGCATTTGACCAAGCAGACTGGATACACAGAGAGCACAGAGGGGAAGCAGCAAAAGGCTCAGAGAGCAAGTGAGTTCCCTTAAGGTTGCTTGGAGTGCACAAGATCCAAGTAACAAGGGGTGGATGCTCAGATTTCTGTTAACAGCCTATCTCTGGGATTTTCCTGTTACCATTTCCTTCACCAAAACCAAACCTGCTTTTTCACAAGGCCTTTCAATACTTCCCTCCACTGACATATTCTGGATCTATTCCAATGTAAATAAGGCAAACTTTTACTTTACTCTCAGTTGGGTGGCTTGGCTTTTCCCATTTGATTTTGGTTTGGGGTTTTTGGTTTTTTGGTTTTTTTGTTAAGTTGTTTTTATTACTATTATTGAAGTTTATGGCACTGTACAAGTTATCTTGAAGTAGTTTCATAGTCATGCACAGACCAGAGAAAAGCCTGCTGAGAATAAACATGTTGTAAACCAAATTACACCTGAAAAGGCAACACACTGTTTCAAATGACATATGGCTGCTGTACAGCACACAGTGAGGAACATTAAAAGGCTAGAAGCTAGGGAACTGACTCTGTGCATGTAACAATACAGATTGCTAGGATTGCTCTGTTTATTTGGGTGGCTTTTAAAAACGAAAATGACAGAAGGTTGATACCACAGTTATGCATAAGTTTTAACACCAGCATAGGTGATCCATTTACAAGGTATGAAGAGAGGTATTGCACTTTAACTTCAGACAAAGGTATGTTTAAAAAATAGGAACATCTTGATTGGGTCAAGCTGCAATAGTTTACAGCAAGTGCAGAATCACATTAAAAAAAACTCTCAACAGCAGTTTTTCTTCCAAATTCAATCCAAACCAATAAATCTACTGTGGGGTTCTGCTTTCTCTGTTCACTTTGGCTCTTCTCTAAATGACAAGTCTTGTCTGTGTGCCATGGATAAGTATAGCATAGTGTCAGGGAATGACAGAAGCATCCTAAATTCTGCCAGACAAATCACAGTAGATGGGACATTATTTTTTCTTTCGCTATTTGACAGTGCCATCTGTAACTTCTGCCAATTTTCATGCATTACTCAAGGCAATTTCTTTCCTTTTGTTAAGAAGAAAAGAAGGTTG
The DNA here is from genome assembly GCA_013400915.1 of Pardalotus punctatus. Lineage (NCBI taxonomy): Eukaryota > Metazoa > Chordata > Aves > Passeriformes > Pardalotidae > Pardalotus > Pardalotus punctatus. Next base: position 407,355 of record VZTX01011995.1, read on the forward strand.
TGACAGAGCTAGCCATCAAAGTTAGTAGCTAGGGCACCCATCTTTGTGCAACTTCTCTAACACTCCTACCTGCAACATGGAAGAGAGGCAAAATGCCAAGAGAATACATGAGGGAATCAACAACTGACAAACAAATGCAAAAAAAAGTTTGTGCTCAGTGTTTTGCAATTCAAGGAAGCACTAAGATTATACATGGCCTGCTCTGTCCTCAAGGGCTAGAGCAGGCAATTGATAGGACTATTAGTACAGAAAACACCAGGCTTATGTGGAAGCACATGATTTAGTGCTACATACTGAACATATTCCTACCTTTTTTGTAGAAAAATAACACTCCAACTTCCTTCATGCCATCTGCCCCACACAGAGTTCCTCAAAAATTGCAGGAAAAGAAACAAACAGTAGGAATTGTCTATAACATTAACATTGTCAAGATATAAAACATAGTCATCTCTACTAATATTACAAATGCCAAATGGTGGACTTGGTCTCATAATTATTAAATACATTAATTAGGTTTATCTTGTATGTGCAAGGTCATTGTAGGAGAGTTTAATGGAGCATTAAAGTGTTTCAGACATACACAGTCTTGCGCAATATTTCTACCTGAATTCTCCTATGATAGTGATTAAATCAAAACAGCCTTTTGTTTACAAGTCTCTCCCACAGCTTGGCTTAGATTCCTGCATGCTACTGACTTGCAACTTTTCTACCTTTCTCTGCTCAGATGAGGTCTTAGTCCTCAATAGAACATTTTGTGAGTGGAGCAGAGCAGCAGTACTCTTTGTCTCGATAGTGGTAAGACAGGACACAATGACCCCCTAAGTTTCTAGCTGGCTCAACAAGTAGTTTTCTGCATGAATTGAAGTGAATTTTGCAGACTGGATGCTGGCAAAATAGTAGGTACGTGTCTAGAATTAGTATTAGTTGCATATGGCTAACAACACAAGGAGAAAGAAGGGAGTTCAGGACCTAAAAGCTGTTGAGTCCTGTCTTCCAAAGACACCCACAGGGACTGGATACTTTCCAAAAATAAAACTGAAGACCCACAGTCTAAATCTGAGTGCCTTTAGGTACAAGCATGGATGTTTTAACCATTAGTCTTAATTCTTTTATTTTGCAAGCTTTTTTTGGACTAGTCAAAGTAACAAAGCTCAAATCTTTATCATGCAAGCCATGACAGATGGGATCCCTTTGGATCTGCTGTAGAAAAAGATTCAGGAGTATCACTTTGCTGCAGAAATTCCCAGCAGAAGCCAGATGCCCTCATGGAAGAAGTGTGGTTTTTTAAACATTCTTACCAATTAAAAATTGCAAGTAAATGAATAAGTTCCTAGGTGACCTTATAGAGCATGTAAAAGTCCTCCTTGAGCTGGAAATAACAGACAAATATGACAGAAAATACAGCCTGTCACTTTCTGTCCTAATGACAAAGACGTAATCACTCTTGTCAGAAATATTATTGTGTCATACAGTAAAATTTGAGAATATTAAAATACCAGAGCAGAGATTTGATATTAAAAACATTTCTCATGAAATTACTTGCTGCACATTGACAAAATATGGAAGCCCTGTGGGCTTGTTCCTTCAAAATTATACATTTGATTCTGACAGAGAGAAATTTAAAGAAATTATGTACATTTCCAAGTAATAGCAGAAACACAGTCATGCTCAAAACCAAAATCCAAATACTATAGTCTTTGATGTTTGTATTGAACATGCTGATAAATGATGTGCAAGTAGGTGAAATATCCTATATGAAAAAATAAATACAGAGATTATAGAAGTCACAGCAAATTCTGCACAAGCAACTCTCTAGTGCATTAATATCTTCATTTAAATCAACTTGTAGCGTTTTGTTTCTTTGAAGCTGTAACAAGAACCATATAAATTCTCCTGAAGCCATTAGGCACAGGAGATGCACCTAAGTGCATGTAAGATGCATCTGTAAGTGCAGTCAAACCAGTAGAAAATGTGTAAATTAAATTAACTAAATTAGGAAGAAAGTAGAACTTTCAATATGGAGAAGCAATTGATACTAAATAATGACTCCACAGCAGTTATGGGCTAAATATATCATTTCCCTTTTGATGCAGTCCTTAAAACAACCCCCAGCAGGATAGCATAGGAAGCTGGGGGATGCTTAAGAGGCCACGTCCTTCTGCATTGCATTCTTAAAGACTGGAACTGAAAAACTGAGAGCAGCATCATAAAACACAGGTCCTCCTCCTCGTGTCACACCAGCCATTTCAGGATCTTACATCTGCTTCTACAGAAGAGGCACTAAAGATATTCTCTTAGTCTCACCACCCTACCACTCCAGAAAAAGCGAGGTACTTTATGGAATTAATGTCTCCAAGCTTGCTTGTGAGATCCTTTCAAGTACTTCCTCCATTTAGTGTGAGAGTGCTCTTAGGGCACTTCGGGGCCTTTCTGACAAAGGACCAAGTTGACCATATCTGAGCAAAGAAGTAAAAATATGGGATGCCTGACTGCCATGAAGAATTCTACACCCAGATTCCTTCCCATCCTGCCAAGACGGCCCAAGACCATGGCTTCAGCCTATTGGTAAGAGATTTTTTTCCCAATACTCTTTTTCTGCTCTTCTAATAGCACCTCCCTTTGAATATATAAAACCCTTTTTAGACCCATAAAACTACATTTTTTTGATGCAGCTAATCCCATTTCTCTCATGCATGCCAAAATCCAATTCTTCTATGATAAAGCAATAAGATGTCTCTTAATCTTACCATCATGCATTGCATAAAACTAGAGATTATATTGAAGCTATTCCCTCCTTTATATTAGAAATCACATATCCCTTTCACTGCCTCTATTTCCTCAATCCACCAGTGTCTATCCTCTGAAGAAAAATGCTGTTTGTTTCTGGACAAACCCTCTATTAGTGACATATTCCCACATTTTGATCCATCACTAGGGATTCTGCTAAAGCAGTTTCTTGTTAAAGAGCAAGAACAATCTTCAGTGGCTCTGACCTCCACTTCACTTGCTTGTTGAAGATCATCCTGCATCCACACTAAGTGCATGATCAGAAATGAATATGCAAGTATGATAAACATTGTCTGAGATGCTTCCCCAAAATAAGCAACAAACTGGTATAAAAACATTTATGCAATTATGGAATATAATTAGCTTGTTTCATGAAAAGTGTGGGCTGCCTTAAAATAAAGAAATTGTGTTTTTATCTAGACAGAGTTTAAAGAGTAAGTATTCTTAGAGCAGCTGACTGGGAACATTTCAGCTGAGATATACTCTGAACACAGAGACAGGTCTATCATTTACAGTAATAAAAAGTCATAAATGTCTCTATTAAAGGGTGGTTTTCTACATAATGAGGAATAAAAGATTGAGGGGTCTCATAGGTGAATGCTGAATGAATAGGTAAGCTACTTTTTTTCATAAAATAGTTCCAGACACTGAACAAGAGTCAGATATGAAATCCCAAACTGACATTGATTCAGATGCTAGCTTGAGGCCACGCTTTGGATAAGTGCAATGCTGCTCTCTGTGTGGAACATAACAGATTCTCCTATTGCAGCAACAGCAACAAAACTGCATTTAAAAAAATTAAAGTCTGCCTACTGAGCTCTTTTGAGGCTGTAAAATTTTGTAACTTTGTGCCAGAACCTCTCATTAAAAAAACAAACAAAGAAAAAAACAGAACTATTTTGTCTTTAAGACTATTTCCTCTGATATTACTCCAAGACATTTAACAAAAATAACCTAGGGGAAGACAATATTTTACAGATCTTAAAATGAAAAAAGGCAATATTCTCCAGCAACACTTGCCACAGGCACCAAGGCTGGTGGCTGCTGGGCCTGAGGAATGATTTAGTGTATGACCTGTACCAGGTAACTTCTGCCTCTAAATGTAAGACTTCCACTAAACATACTTACTGATGAAGGACACAATATAAGAGAGAAAAATCTCCTTTAAGCTTTAAGGGAATGGAGTCCACAATACTTTTGGGTTAAAGTGAGCTTTAAGTCATCAGCTTAGTATCAACACTTGCCAGAAGACACCTGAATCCCTCGGGTCTTCTGAAGTGGAAATGCAGAATTTTTACCTCATAGCAATATCGATAATCTGCTTTCCCAGCCCTTGAAATTACCTGAGAGACGTTTTACACAAGCTGCAGTCCTTGGCAGGTGTTGTTTACTCTGGATCATAGTTTACTGCTTCACATCCTTTAGCTGCATGCCATGATATTTTCCTGCTGGCTCTGCAGCTGTAGCCACTGCCCAGAGGCTCCTCACGGCTGCTTCCTTGCCAGGACAGGACTGCGTGATATTTGCAAGCTTTACAGAGCAAAGGAGAAAAGAAGAAATAGTTCCCTAATGAAAGGCATTTTAACGCCTTTTCTGTCATTACATTCAGCCACATTTTCTTCAGTTGCATTAAAATGCCATAGATTTTAAGCCTTCTCTGATAATATGGTGTTACACATTTTTCTTCCTGATGTTCTAGAAAAGAATCTAAATAATGCCTTTCACCCCCACACTGAACTTGTTGGTGGCTCAGGGAAAGCAGGCTTCCTAATGGGTTTCCATGAAACTGTAGGGTAGGCAACTCTAAATTGGATTTTTAAAAGAAGTATCATTTTGTTTAAAAGAAAGCAATCAGGGAATCATTTCTAGGGAAGAGAAAGACTATAAATTTATTTCTACAATATCAAACTGGAATTTATGAGGCACAACCTCAGGGACCCATAGCACAGGACACTCTCAGAGCTCAGGCCCCACATGGCCCTCATGAGGAGCTGAGGGCCTGGGCCCCAATTTAGTACTTTAATTTTGGTTATGAACCTGCAAACAACCTCTGTGGTTCCTGGTGAAGCTGCCCTTTCCTGCATGGTCAGCCACAGTCATTCTTCACCCTCAACCGTAGGAAATCGGGAGTACGGGATCCCATTTTCAGGCCCTGAAGCAAAGGCGTGGGACAAAGGCGGGAACGCGCCATTGCCAATGGCACGGCCGGGACTGAGGGCTGAGCGGGTGACCCCGGCACGGCCGGACTGAGGGCTGAGCGGGTGACCCCGGCACGGCCGGGACTGAGGGCTGAGCGGGTGACCCCGGCACGGCCGGACTGAGGGCTGAGCAGGGTGACCCCGGCACGGCCGGACTGAGGGCTGAGCGGGGTGACCCCGGCACGGCCGGACTGAGGGCTGAGCGGGGTGACCCTGGCACGGCCGGACTGAGGGCTGAGCGGGTGACCCTGGCACGGCCGGACTGAGGGCTGAGCGGGTGACCCTGGCACGGCCGGACTGAGGGCTGAGCGGGGGACCACAGACCCAGCGCGGTGCCAGGAGGCCCCGCTGAGGGCAGGGCCTTGGGGAGGAGGCTGCTGGGCAAGGAGGGAAAGGCCATGCAAGTAAGTAAGATTTGTTTTATGGCCCAGCTCATGTGGAAATAAGAGATTTTAAAAAAAATAAATTAAAAAAACCCCGCCACCAAACTGTAAATAAAACTTGATCAGATGCATTTTAAATAGTTACTCCTGATAGAAATGGCTGAGAAAATAAACTGACATACATCTTCAAAAATTCTAAATAGGACAGTTAGATTTTTCCAGTTAGTAAGAACACTGTACCTTAAGTTCATTTATTTTATAACATATTCAACATTAACACATATTGTGTGACTGTTGTGACTGTAAACCATGAGGCTTTTTTTAGATCCAAAAGCTTTTATAGTCCACCTTTAGCACTTCAGGGCTCCAGTGAGCAGGAGGCTCTGAAACAAATAATTTTAATTAAAGCCTTTTTTAATCCAACTTTTTTAGTTCATCCGTGCCAAGAAATGCATCATAGTAGGGCAGACACCAGACTGCCATGCAAGTAAGGTGAACACTCTAAACGTGTCACATACATTAATGTTGGGGGATAAGGGACTGGGAGTGGTTCCTGTGTAGTACTTTTGTTTGCTACTTCCCAGCTCTAAGACAACCAGGAAAGTGGTAAGGGGAGTTTAGCACAGTAGTAAAAATTGTGGCTCTCTAGGTGACACAATCCCAGACGGATGCTGGGATCTTGATCATTCTGAAAAGCATCACACAATGACAGTTAAGAACTGAACACTTCTGGAGTAATTTTTAAATGTTTGTTAACTCAGATGCCACAGTAACATTAAAACATATGTGCTAGCACTGTCAGTGTCAAGCAGCTTCAGGAGTCCTCAGCTAACAAAACCTACCTACAACTTCTATCCTACTCCCTCTACTGCCCAGCTCACTACAGCTGAGACTCACCCAGCTCCCAGACTTGTTATCTTAGCTTAAAAGTCATGTTATTAACTGTACTACTTTGTTTTGAAGAGATATGCAGCTGTTTTTCTGGCTGTTTATAAGGAACTTACTGTTGGCTATAGCAGATTCTGGTTCTGATTCTCTAAGTTTACATACCCAAGAAGACTATGAAAATGTTAGTCAGATCAAGAATTCAGAATAGAATCATAGAAGAAAAATCTAAATATCTACATGTGCCAAGTTAATTTATGACCAAGAACTGAGACCAGGTAATGGTGGAACAAACTGAGACATCTATCCATTTCAATACTTCCTCTGGAAATATTCCATAAAGCTGGAGGAGACTGGAGCTTAACCTGACAGGACTTGGATGTCTGTAAAACCAACCTAAATAGCAAATGAAATCCTGTGTGTGAGGGTATTCTGAGGAGGAGACCAGTTATCTATTTATAAAGCTTTGAATTTTAATTGTAATTTGGTAGAATAGAATTCTGCACTTAGAGAGACAAGCCTCAATTGGAGGCAACATAGGAAAAACAACCTGTGTTAAAATATCTTTGTTTCCTTCACATCTGTTGTTGCAACCCTCAACTCATACTTCAGTCATTTAATACAAGCGAGATTGTTCTATTTCTATGCAAAGTAAACATAAATGCAGCTGAACTGCTCAAAACTCCCGGTCTCAAACAATACCAGTAACTCAGGAGTGTAGAGCAAGGCTGGAAGCATGATACTGATGGAGTTGTTTAATAAACACTTCTCTGCAATATCAAGACAGCATTGTTTATTCTCTATTCTGCTTCAAGTTTTGTGCTATTTAGTTTATTTCTGAAAGGGTAAAGTTCTGACAAGAGGCATTAATTGAGAAGCTTCATTTCCATTAAAAACAAAAACCATTGTAATATTCATGACTGAGACAAAAAGTAAACTTCAAAGACAAAGAAAATCTAGAGGTGATTATAACAAGAAAAAAAACTTGTTTTTTCTTAACCTGCTATTGTTTACACATTATTTACTTATGTGGGGGTTTTTAATCCTTGGAGTAGCTAATACTGAAACTTGTACTTGGTAATTTTATTGCAGATCCTTTCCATTAGAACTAGTATGAATACAGATCAATCCACTTGTCAGTGCAGATGACCTTATCTCAGAAATTTAAGAGTTTTGTTATTTTGCACTGCTCTTTATGTTACAAACACAGCAAACTCCAACAGTTACCCAAAGGAAGGTTCATAGAGTAGTTTAATTTGCCAAAACAACAGCTTGCCACTAAAAACAAACAAAACAAGACTCTACACCAGTAACATATTGGCTAATTTTCATGTTGGTCATGAGAATGTTAGCAAATAAACCTTGCTTCCTTTCAACAGTGTGATACAATCACTAGTACAGGGTAATCTATGTCCTTAAACACTCCGAAAGAGATAGAGCATAACCATATTCATTTTCTTACACCAAAATTCTTGATTAATAACAAGTCAGTAAGTAGCAGTAAGCAAAAAAATTCCTAATAAGAATCTATTTAATTTATTTAAAGTCTTACTTGTAATACTGTAACACACGATGTTCTCAAGCAATGGTCACACACATGCAAAAAACTGCAGTCATAGAACGTTCCCCTAGCAGAGACAATTCAAGAGGAAAAAACAGGGCAGCCTGGGAATAGCCAGGTGAGGTAGAGGATATTCATGTAGTAGAAAAACTTCAGGAAGGCCCTTGAGTTAAATCCTAAGAGAGAGATGTAAACAAAAGTAATCAGAGCAAGCAATGTTGCCTGCAGGTACCATCACAGTGTCCACCATTATGATGCATGACTGTTATCACAGAAGTTTCAGGCAATTTCAGAATTTTCTCATATTCCAAGAAATGGAACTGAAGACCTCCCTCATTATCTGTTCCATACTGGTTTTACTTGGGCTTTTTTTTTTCTTGGACCTTGTACCAGAAGTACTTCAGTCATTTGTAAAAATTAACATTAGTCAAAACTTCTCTATTTCCCCTATTAACAACATTCAAAACTTTTTTTTTTAAGTATCTTGTTATGTATGAATGTATTTTTCACCATTTCTATGAAAAATACTACTTAGCTCTTTCCATGCAGTTCACAAATTCTGTCTCCTGGCACCAGCAGGAGAGCCCAGACTATTGAGGCAATAGGCAGAGAAACCCAAGCAGAAACATTCTCTCGCTCCTGGGTTTCAATGCTTCTGCTCCTCTCACCCAGGCAATACGGCAAGGAAAGCAGACTGGCAGATGGGACAAGAGCCAGGATGAGAGGTTGGAAAAGAGCACAGACAGAAACAAGGAAGCTGCAGGTGGGAGACCAAAAGCACAAAATAACTTTCAATTTTTGTTTCTCTCGTCTTTGACTGCTAAGTTTTTAACCTTGCTGTCCTCCTGCATAAGTTTTATTTTATGAGGTCAAATATTTTACCAGATTTCTTTTTTTGGTCTATATTTATCTATGCATTGTTTGACTTAACAGACAAGACAAGCATTTGCATAATCATGTCTTCATCTGCCACTGTGAACATGCACAAAACTCCACATATGTGGGAATCTGCAGTGTTCTCAGTTTCAAAAAAATTAATGTTTGGTGTCCTTGGTCAACAGAACTTTTTAATGTAAAGTAAAAACATATAAACAATGCTAGTTCAAATAGCATTGAACTAATGCTATTAGGTTCAATGCTATTTGAACCTAATAGGATTTCTTTTTAGTCGTAACCATCTTCTGTGGTATAGTTGTGATGTTAGCAGATATAAAATGGCTTCCTATTATTTGGGAAGACACACAGGCATATGAGGAATGAAGAATGAAATGGTAGTTCTGCACTGAAATCCCTTTTAGATCTTGGCATCAACAACCCATTGAAAATGCACATGCACCCCAGATATCTGACTAACATGACTGAAGTTAACATTTATGATGTTGAAGCAGCAGATTTTTAACATGAGCTGTAACTAGACTCAGCCTACAATATAAACCCGTTCCTCCTTCTGCTCATAGGAATAGCTTTAAAATTATCTGTGTTTTGCCACAGCTCCTTATTTCTCCCAAGACCAGTGAACACTACAGAGCCACTCTTCACTACACACCTTGCTCACTGTAACTTCTGGTTGGGTGCCACATAATATACCTTGATCCTCTTCACCTTGATGCATTTGGAAGGAACACTCTGCATCAAAAGCAGTGAGTCAATGCAATTATATAAATGCCTATGTAATACCTGATACTTAATCCCACCTCCTCCCCCCCAACCCCCCCCCAAAAAAAACCCCAAAAAAACCCAGAAAGACCAAACACACACATATACTTTGCTGTTGACCAGGATTGGTTGTCTTTCACACAATTCATACTTCCCTTTGGCTTTGATATTAGCCTAAATAAAAGGATAATGACCCTGGCTATGGAAATCCAGCACCTTCTTGCCATTACAGATAATAATTGAACAAATGCTGTGCATTCTCAAATTGTCTCACTGACATCTCTATTTACACTTGCAGCAGTAGCTTCTTTCTCTGAGCCACATCATCACTGCAGGCACCAGACTATTTTCACCCACCTGGGAATTGCTGCTCAGGATTTGCCTGTTGCATATCACCTACTGCTTCTAGGAAGCAACCCTTTTTCATTAACCCTTGGCATCCCATTTTCTAAATGTCAGGGTTCATTTCTGCAACTTGTATAGCCACTATAATCTAATAAATGACTGTTCAAACTCATAAAAGCCTGGAAAGAGTGAAGTACAATTAGGAGAGAAATCTGTAGTTATTTAATCACATGGGTCCCAGCTCTGCACAAATACATTCATTCCAAACAGTGGCTGTTCTGACTTCAGTGAAGTTGGTTTTGACACAGCTAATTACCACCAAAATGTTCTGATCAGGGCCTCTGCTACCTCACAAGTGAAGGTATCATCAACAGATCCATTAGAATGTTTGTAGCCATTTTATGCTATAATTTATCCTGTGAACACAATGGCCACTGCCTGCCTTGTGCTGCAATTCTGTTACAATTAGGACAGCAGCTACACATCTGCCAAGCACTAGGTATTTTTCACACAGATCCTCTACAGGATGATCACTGGGTAAAAACCTTTGGGAGATGCTTGTTCAAGCAAATCATGGTGTAAGGCAAGATGTGTGAGTGTAACTGAATGGTGAAGTCACTGTACTCATGTCTCATGCCCATCACCCAGAGATGTGGGCAGGCAGCTCGTCTGCACAGAGCAGCACCACACTCCTGCAGAAACAGGCTCTGCAGCTTGGGTCAGTCCCTCCAGTCCTAAGGACACTGCAGGCAGCTGACCATTCTAGGTTATCTCTCCTGAATGAAATGTTAATGCATTTACAAAGCTGATTAGTTGAACTGACCCATCTTTTTGTCAGCTCTTCAGTTTGGCTTCAGAAATCCCATAATAGGATTTACTCTTCTGCAGCAGCTTGCATAGGAGCCCTGTAAATCAGCCCAGAGCGCTCCTACTAAAGGAAAATGAGGTGCTATATCATTTCACTGCTCTACATTTCAAATACTTGTGCAAAAGCACAAAGACTACGCAGGTTCAGCATTGATTTGCATGAGGTCATATCAATATATATATCTTGTAAAAAGTACATGTGTTGTAGCAAATTCAAACTGCATTGAAGGGGCTTGAAAGAGGGAGAGCATGGAAACTGCCTTACCAGCTTCCTCACCCACTGAACAAAAAAGCAGTCAAGTTATACAAGATAAGCAGGAGACCTGCATTTGGCAACTCATCACTACATGCAGCTCCATGTCAGAGCAGGGAGCAAAGTGCCTCTGGTAGCACATTTCAGTGCACAAACTCCACTCAGCTACACCAATTGGTTAAACTCTGCATATGGCTGAAATTTTCCATTTTCTGTTTCTACCATTTCAAACATTTAGGCTTTTCCTAAGATGAAACATGTCTAATAGTTATTAAAAAAAAAATCTAGAACAGGACCATTAAATTTAGAAGAATAGCATGTTTGTGCATATATTCTGTGCTGTTCCAAATCTGCACAAATACTGCACCTTTGAAAAAAATCACATCAGTGAACCTTGGGACATGTCAGACAAGGTGAAAGGGCAAGGGGGCAGTGGGCAATATCATGGAAAATTCTGCTCTCCTCTCAAAAAGTAGGGCTAGACAGAACTCACAGAGGGGAAACAAGGTTGTCTAAAAGACAGGAAAATGTTTGTCATTGATGTCCAAGACTCTGAAATCTAGAAAAGCAAACAGTCATACAAAACAGATCTGCAAAACTGTGAATGTCAGAGAGAGTAAGGTAGGATGCCCATTCTCCATCTCATTCAGTGCAAGAAGCAAGTGGCCTCAAACGAGGCTAGCAAAAACCAAACTCAAAACAAATAAAAAGGGATTGATTTTTTCATACAAAATTCGTAAAGTTGTCAATCCTCTTGCCATATAACTGTGAAAGTTTATAAGGTTTTTTGGATTAAAGAGAAACTAGACAAATTTGTGAAAGAGATACATGTCAGCAGTTCCTCTCTACGTATTACCTCAACATGTATTAAAAATACTTGGGGCTAGGGAAAGGACTAGAGGATGGTGAATATATATGTTTGTCCTGCCTTCATTCTGAATCCTAGATATTTGCTTTTGATTTTTATTGCAGGCAGGGCCTTGGGATATAGGGGTTTTTTATTAAAAAAATTAAAAACTTAAAAACTCTTAAAACCAGCTATTTCCATGCTGTTATCTCTCAAGTAGCTGTAAGCCATAAAGAACAAGTAATATGTCTGTGAAATCCCAGAGATTTTAAAAAGGCCTCAATTAGGCAGATCCTAGAGCACATCTTGGACTCTTTGTTTATATCATATTTTCTTCTTCCCAAAGACTGGCCTGTACTGACTTTTTTCCTTGCATGCCCACCCTACTCCCAAGAGCAACAAAGAAGAAAGGGGAAGCCTGGCACGGAGGTTTTTTCAGCTCACATTCAGAGGGATCACATCATATCAAGGGGAGAAGTCACTGTCAACTTTCAACTGTTATATAAAGGAGGCAACTTGCCCAACAAAATAAGGAAAAGAAGGCTTCAGTGGGCTCTCCCAGACAGTGATTCAGAGTTCTACACCTACTCAAAAATCCTCTGAAGGTGTTTCCATCTCTCCTAGGCAGACTAGAAGACAAGTCAGCAAACACAGACATCCAAGGAAAATGGCTAAATTTAGGCAGATAAATACTTCTTGTGCAGATTGGAAATAAAGACAGTCTAAAGAGATAACTATCAAATAAATTGCCAGTGATTGCTTTTGAACTGCCCAGGAATGATGGTATTTTATCTTGTCATCACATCTAATAAACAGAAAATGCAATTGAGTCACTCAGTAGGCAATTGGATTTGATTTTTCATTTCCCTTTGATGCTTATAATTCCATTTTATGTTAGCAGCAGAGAGGGTTGGGCTGTGGCAGTGATAACAGATAATCTAGTGGTGCATATTTTTTCCTAGAACATCATGAAAGCAGCAAGTCGTGATAACCTCTTGCAGCAACAAGGACTAAAGATGAGACTTTCACACAGAGGCTTTTGCAGCATTACTGACATCATTACACTGCTGCTCTGTAGAAATCAGTTGGCATTTTCAGCATAATAGAGCAACCTTCCTTCAGCAAAATGCTGGTGTTAGCTGAACTACTCTGGAAAGCCTGGAGGGGCTCATTTACACAGGGGTTAATGGTCTGAATTCTGCACTTCGATTCCCAAAAATCCAAGCCTCCGTGCAGACATTCTCCCAGTTTTGGTATCATTCAGCAACCTTTTCCTTCTGTTCTTCTGATCAAATATAAATTGCATGGCTTAGCTTTTTTTCACAGCTGTATGAACTATTTCAACTAATGGTTACCTAACTTTCACAAGCATTACACTTGTATCACAACCCCGCAAATACTCCACACAATTCCACTCAATTCCTCTTCAAAAGGTCCTTGAATTAATGTATGTTCATAATTAGCCAAGTAAACCCTTAATTGTTTTCAGATCAGTCCTCTTATTATGATTTTTTTCCAGTCTCTCTCAATTAGGCTTAGTTTAAGTGCTTCCAGCTGAAACATCCCAAGATAAATACTCTTATAAATACTCTTGTGACTACCCTGACAATTGACAGTTCAAAGCAGAGCACAAATGTAGCAGAATTTATCTGTTTGGGAACCCAAAAGTGAGACAGTATCTTGAACCTGATAGTTAGATAAATGAAGTTGACTGTATTTGTCTCCTGCTATTTTAACTCCATGAGTGCTCTGTGCTACAAGAGCACCTGACACTGCAATATCACTGAGGCACAGGAATAGATTACCTGCAGTGCTGATGGAAATGTCTAGCAGAGGGAATTTTTAAGAACATGTTGGACTAACTGCTTCTGACAGTTGCTTAAGTATAGTTGACATTACTTTCAGAAAAGGGGATTATCTTTCACGGGTTTTCCCAGACCTACTTTGTAAAATTTCATGGCATACCAGCTTTTAAACCACGGTGCAAATTCATAAAACAGCAGCAGCCAACATATCTCAGGATGTGGCATGACTGTACAGCCACCTGAAGCTCCTCCCGGCTGCCCTGTCCCGTGAGGCTCCGGGTAGCTGTACAGATTGCCATGGATCCAGTTCTCTGTGCACTACTGTGTTTGTAGAGGTCAAGGCATCAAATATGGAAATCTATAGAGGAGGCTGGTGACATACGTGCCTGCACATAAATATGGTTCCTTTACTGCACATTTCTTCTTGGTGTGTGCACACCTCCCCCTGTACCTGTATCTCTCTACATCGTGCGTGATCTGTTTGTACTCCTATTTCTCTCAGTTACTCTCTTTTCCTCTGGAAAGCACCACATTCTGAGGATTTTGGTGGAGACTTCTACAGGCTTAGAATTTGTCCAAAGTGTTTTACCACTCTGAAAGATCTTCACATCTGACTGAACTGTATTTACAGATGAATGTTCAGAACAACGGGGAAAAAAATGTTCAAATTTTAATTTGCAGTAAAAGTAACAACTTGGCTGCTACAGCAATAAACTTTTATGTAACTAACTCTGTGAGGCAGTGAACACTTTTGACTATATATAATGGATTAGAAGTACATAATATATTGAGTCAGCCCTAAAATCTCAACATAGACATAGAGCAAAAAGCCCCAAAATATAATCACCTTAGAAAAAAAAAAAAACAAACCAAAAAAAAACCCCAGCATTCTTGAGTTCAATCTTCAGTATAACTAGCTTCATTATCAGCTAGTATAAATGAGCTTTTGATCCATGGTGCAATTTACATGTATTTATAGTGTATTATAAACCCACACAATAATTTTATTTCTTTCTCAAAAATGTGCTTCTTAGCAAGTGTTTTCTGACAAGAAAAACAGCCTCATAGTTCTGTAAGAACAAGAACATTTGGAAATTCTGATGACAGATAAAAACTAGCTATGTCCAAAACACCATTAGAGCTGTAAAGCTAGTCTATTTTTTTTCAAACCCATAGTTTATTCCTCATTATTATTACTATTATTATTATTTCTGGGTTTTTACTCCTTAGCTTAGGAACAATTTGGAGATGCTGCAAACGGAGTTAAGAAAACCGTGCAAAACCCCATGCTTCATACAAAACAGAACTCAGTCAAATATAAGAGGTTGATATGACCTGCCCTTGTTCATACAAGCCAAGGAGAAGAGGAGGAGTTCCCTCTAAGTCCCATGGCATCAATAGCCTTTCTATTCCACTAACAAATCAACCAAGTCCATACAATATAAAACTTCAGCTCAGTTTTAATGTTTATTTCCTGATGTTTTCTTGTAAATCAACCAGAAATTAAGAATGAGTTTGCCTTTAGATTTCTTAACTGAAAATAGAAATTCACTAACCAAAATAAATTAAAAAAAAATAAACCAAATTCTCCCCTCCCCCAAATAAGATAATTTAAAATATAGATGTCTATATATATATATATATAGACATCTATATCTCCCGATTCCTGATGAAACATTGATTAAAGCCATTGGCTTACCCCTAGAATATAAGGAGGGCTTTTATTTTCCCCCCATTGTCCTTTAGATGGAAAAAAACCCCCAAAACCCAAGCAAACAAGCTGTGACCAATATTTCACCCTCTAACATCATATCAAAGGTGAAGATGAAGCCCTTGTCTGTATAAATATTTAGTGAGAGCTTCTCAACACAAGGTTTTTCAAACTTAGAAGAGTTTAGGCAACACACAAAACATTTTGATGCTGCATTGAGGAAAAAGATCAATATTCTGCAACCAAGCTGAAATATTAGCTCCAAGAAGGATGATAAAGTCATTGTATAAATGCTAGGTTTGAGGATAACTATACAAGATAACAGATAGTATGTATACTAGTTTACATTCATACATTTATATTTTATCCAGAAACTTACACACATACTAATGTGTGACATTCAGTTTAAGTACTACATATTAATGTGCAATTTTAATGGTGTTTGAAGGAAGGGAAATGACACCCATTGCCCTACTTATCCACCCCCTCCTCCACCCAGCATGTGTTTAAATTCAGCCTATGGAGTATGAATAGCATAGCCATCCCAAAAATTTCATAAAGCAGTTTCATATATCCAAGCAAGTAATATTTACTTATAAGACTCAAACTGTGCTATGGAAATTCAGGAGAGTTCTGACATCATTGCTGTAGAGAGTGAGACTGGATGTTAAAGTAAATTCAACAAGAGAAAAATAATCCTAATAAGTGCAGAGCCTGGTAGCATTATGCAGTGGTCAGCTTTATATAAAGAGTAGGGGAATGGTTGCAGGGATTTCAGCTTAGAAGACTGACAGTGAAGAAATGAGAGCATGTTCCACAGAGCAGTGAGTAAATGCATATACTCCTGAGTCTACTCCAAATATTTCATAGTATGCATACATAAAGCTCAACCAAAGCTATACCAATTCAGTATGGCATTAAATAAAAAAGTAAGGTAGTCAGAGAAACAAGACACAATATAATTACCATCAGCTTTGCCTAAGGTTTGAGAAACTGTAATTGAGAGCCATGGGAAAACCCCATCAAAGTAGGTCTAATTTTATCAGGTTTTACTTAAATTACTGAACTACAAACTCAGTTTGACAAAGCTGGTTTAGTATGGCTCTACTGTTATTCCATTTTAACTTTTATTACCAAAAAGAAAAAAATTAAAATGCAAGGCTTACATTCAGGAAATTATTTAAACGTACTTCTGTTGTTAGAATGAACCACCCTTAATGAGGTCTGTATGTGCAGTATAATATCTTGCTGAAAGCTGACTAAATAGGTGCTTAAAAAAAAATTAAAAGGAAACAAAAGAGCCATAAATCAGCAACTTGAAGCCCAAATACCAGTCTGAGCCTACTCTCACTTGGGCTCCACTGCTGCTTGCTAGAGGTTCAAGCTGCTTGGTGGGTTAGTCAGATTGTCTGAATTGCATCCAGAAATATGCTGCGCTGTTGACATGGCAGATGTCAGAGTTGCATGAGTGGAATCTCTGGTGCATTTGGCAGGAAATTGAAAGCTTAAAATTGGGTATGACTTTTAGGAATCCAAGAGCAGGTGGTACACTGCAACTTGAACAGAAACAGAAGAAACTGCCATTGACTTCAGTGAGAGGAGAAGACATGCAGCCTGAGAGATTTGGGATCAGTAGAGGTGCCCAGTCTGAATTCAGACCACTACTTACACTGCATTTCTTACAATCCTGTCCAGGCTTCCTGCATTTGCCTCTCTAACCAGTGAATTGAAATCTGGGTCCCAGTAAAGGCACAGTCAAATAGTCCATTCATTTGTGAAGCACAAACATTTTGGCTAGCCAAGAAGGTGCAAAGTCCAATAGAAGGTCATTCCTACTGTATGTGCCAGCTCTTCACAGGAGTAGTGAATGGCACTGAAGATTAGAAGAAAGGAACAGGCCCAGTATCAGTGCACTGGTCCTGCTCAGCCACCCCCAGCAACAGATGCCTTTGGAAAGACTTTATCAATGCTCCGGAGAGATGAGGTGTTACAGCAAAGTTTTCCGGCAATACCATCACAATTTAAATCTCAAAAATCATAGACAATAATTAACACCAAGTGCTATACAAGGAATTTTGACTTTGGCCAAAATATCCCCAGCAGATGGCATGGTGACTAAGCACAAAATGCCCGAATCGGTATTAGCACATCTGTGTACTTGCACCCAAACCCAGACTGGCTGTTTCATGAGGATGGTTTTAAAGTGCAATGAAAACTCAATGCAACAGGAGTCTGTTTTTTATCATTTTATCAGCTCTCTTAAAAATCAACATCTCAAGAGCACTCAGGGAGAAAGATGTAGACTGTATTAGTTATATTGGATGTCTCCTTAAAAAAAAGAAAAAAAAAAAATCCCAAACTCCTCTTTCCTAGGGAAATGCAGAGTGCAAAAGGATTTGCTGGCATGAGTGTAGAAGAACACCTAAAGCATAAATTCAAAATCTGGAAAAAGTTACATTTCTCATGCATGTACTGCGCTCTCATACAGATACAGAGCACTCATGGTGCAGGAGATTCAGTCAGAAGAGAGAACAGGTACAATTTATGAAGAAGAAAAATGTTAATCCTGCAGAGGACCAAAATTGGGTCTGCTGTGCCTATGAAAAGACTTGCACAGAACGTAACATTTTCCAAATTCCAAACTAGTTGGCAATTCCAATCCTGAAGGTTGTAATTAAAGACCAGCTTCACTCTGCAAAAAGCAGTGGAGTTAGGCACAATATTTTTCTTGCTTTTAGGTGATGAGGAGAGGAAATATGACAGAATGGCAAAGAAAAATCTATGAAGATGGATGAAACAGTTCTTAAGTTTACTGAATTATCAATTACTGACTGACAGTGGAACTCCTAAAAATCCCACTGGTGCAGTATGACATTCAGTATGGATAGTGTGAATAACACTGACTGGTTTTGAAAAATATTGCCTGTTGAGAATGTAATACAGGAAGTGTAGGAAGTGTCATTAGGCATGTCATTAAAAGCCAAAGCTACAAGTGATAAATGCTCAGTGCAAAATATGAGAGTGGGAGAATTTATGGGCTTGTGTAGGATCTCCACATAACCCATCTGAGACATTAAAACTGAACAAACTGGACTTTTGCAGTTTTAAATTTTAAGTTGTCATAATTTTCAAATGAATTATGCAGTAACTTAGTAAAAACTTCACTAAGTAGCCGTACTGCAACACTCTACGCTCAAACTAAACAAAGACTAGTGAAACCTCTGCCTTATTTTAAGAGACTTAAAATGAGATGTCCATGACAGATATTTTTACGAATTTGCTCATTTGTGGTCTTGACTTCTGTTAATTCTGCAAAACACTTTTCATTTCAATAACAAATCCCTAGTAATTAATGTTTTGGGGCAATCTAAATCCTCCCTTATCCAAAATAAAATCAATAACTAGCCATTACTTAGCTACTTGTAAGTAAATACAACTTAGCTTAGGAAAATTGAAAGGTCAATGACAGACCATGAAATCTAAGATATGTAAGGAATCCCTATCAGTATAATAAATTCTTTCCATTTTGTCAGACACTTTCCCAAATTTTATGTACTTTCATTTTCAGAATATCAACATGCAATAAGAAAATTCTCAATAATGATTTTCACATTATCTGGAGGTCCTTAAACAGAGGCAGTCTCCATTTGTTTAGACTGAAAGGTTATCCTTACACACACATCTTTGTTGTCACTGAATTGCTATGGCCTGATTAAAGTTTAATGACATGGCTACTCTGCTGATGAGTCTCTAGAGAGTACCACGTGCTGACAGATCTATTTGTTTCAGAGAGCAGAAGTGCTAAAAGTACATAAAAGCAGTAGCTGTACAGTTTCAGACTATAACTGCCTTCTCTAAAGACACACAGTGCAGCAAGTACAGCCTGAGCCCGTGGTGTTATTCACACATTGCTCAGGAGGCTGCCCCACACAGCTTAAAAAAAAAAAAAGGCATAAACAAAAAATTAATTAAAAGTTATAGATATCTATCCAGAATTTCTGGAGAGGGCTTCCAAGAGCTTTGGGTTTCAGAGTTCCATTTCCCCAACTGAATACCATTCTCAAGTAAACCATTTCTATTGCACTACAGAAATCTCCAAAGTATAATAAAACGCCACAGCATTTACAGGGGTCTTCTCCAGTTATCTTCCTTATCTTGTCTGTTCATGCTAGAGCAAACTAGTCTCTCCAAAACCATGACAGATCCTTTTCTACAGCAACAGAAAACACTAACCAGGATCTGCCAATTCAGACTTACCAAGTTTTAACATTTGCATCAGAGAAGGTAACAATTATATTAACAGTAATAGTAGCATTACTGTATTTTTAAAACACTAGAAAAGAAATTGGATTCTTGAATATAAGTGGGAATTAGTCATCTAAATTAATAGTTTATGAATATGAATTAAACCTCAGAAATTCATTTTCCATTGGAGGTAGTTGATGTTATACATAATGCTAATTTTGCAATATTTATTCATTCTATATTAAGAATAAAAATTAATTCTGCACAACAACCAAAAATGGATTAGCTCTTGAAAACAAAGTTTCATATGTATTTTCTCACCTCTAACCAACAGTAATTTTGTAAATTCTGTCATTGTTTCTTCATGGTCAGGACCCAAGATCCTTCCTATTCCTGATCATAGCACTTTAGAAATGCAGTGGGTACAACTGTAAGCAGAATCTAATCCAATGTATTTAATTAGCTTTAGAGAAACTTCCAAGGTCAAATAATTACTTTACATGGACTACCAATAACCAGCTACCATAAGTCAGTGAAAAAACTGGTAAAAACATCTTCAGCAACTAGAAAAACTTTACCTAGAAGCCAGTGGACAAATTCTGCTGTTTTTAACATTATCACTTCAAAAACAAAACAACAACAACAAAAAAAGGCTAAATATTGGCTGTAACACTTGCCATTGTCATCCCTGAAGTAGGAGGGCCTGCATTAATGCGTTCTCTCAGTAACCTGGGGGAACTGAGGGCTAGATAAGGCTTGTGATGTTTCCAGCTGAAATTTCACAATGCAGGCAGCAGAAATGCAGCCCTTGCAGTGAGAACCAGCATTCCCTGCACGTGCTGTGCCCAGAGTCCAGGCACACTGTGTATCTAACATTGCCATGCATCAAACAAGCCTCCATGCAGTATTCAGCTGCATAGGATATTTTCAATCACCTAATGTTTCCACGCCCTGTGTGGTTTCTCAGCACAGGCACTGCAGAAGACCTGGGGGGGTTCCAGCAGTCAGGAGCCATGGGAAGGCTCAGTACAGCAGTTCTGGTTGGACCGACAAGTCAAATATACAGAAATATTAGACAAATGCTGAATCCACACAGAGTTAACAGTCTGGGGAGAGTCCAAGGCAAAATCAATGCACATACATCGAGAAGTGAGTCCTGACAAAGCTCCAGGGCAACCACCCACCCACCAGACTGGTTTCACATTCACCTGATCTATTTATGCACCTTTCACACTTCTCTGACAAAGGACTCAGAGGAAGCTGTGCACAGCTTCCTCCAAGTGAGCAGGTAGCTGTTAACTCAGCTACACACCTTGTGGATAAAGCTTATCAAACAAGTGTGATCTGTGAAGATATGATAGCCTGCTAATTAGAACAGTAATACAGAAAATTAAAGACCTATGTCTCATATTCTTCACTAGTTTTAGAGCCATAAAAGCCATCTGTCAGGGTGATGCTTTTGTCATCCCAGAGAGCCTGAGATGGCAAACGCCGTGTTCCAGTTCTGATGAGAACCAACAAGGCACAAAAATACCAGAAATGGAACAAAACTTACCTGAAAAAGTACAGCCTATACTCCATTCCATACTCCCAAGCTAATTATACATTTTATTCAAAGAATGTTTCTATTTACATGTTGTATCCTTGAGCCTACAATTATGAGTCTATGAGGCCAAGTAATGAATTTTCAATTTAATTTATCAAGATTTAAATCAAGTGCTACACAAAATAAACACACACACTCCAAAGGCAAAACAACCTGTAAATGCTCAGAACTTTGCAGAGTAGTTTTCTGTATGAAACTATATAACTTACAGATAAAATTTTACTACACCACAAAATGTGAATTATAGTTTATGGCAGAAAAAGCTACATTTATTCCCATCTCCCAATTTTCACATCAGGATATCATAATCAAAACAGTATAAGAATTAATAGTTTAGTAGCACAGATATTTCTGCAAGAATTCGAATTTAATGGTGTTACCCACCTGGACCAATTTTTAACATAATACCTACACAGTAAGGGCCCAATCCTTCCCTCACATTAGTTAACTGTACAATGTCAGAACCAAACTATTCCTTTATAGCAGCATGAGAAGATAATCTCATGGGAGAGGTCATTGAAATACGATCTCTTATTCTGCCAAAAGTTGGGTTTTGTTTGGTTTGGATTTGCTTGTGTTTCTCTTCAAACAAAGAAAATTAATTTCAATTTTTTCAGGTTTCATACAGAAACTGGTGCTGGCAAGAACCTAAAGAAGTCAGCAAGTCCATATTGTAGTATCAGTGTAATGCTAAACTCATTCCTTTATGATGGCTTCCCAGCCACTCCCAAGAGCATCCTGCGATCCCACAGTAATTTTTGGTGATTGACTGTCCTTAGATCTCCAGTTGTTCATCTAAAACCAAATTTCTTGACTCTGAGAACCCCGAAGTACTGCGGTCTGCCAGGATGGCAGACCTTTATAATGCTTTAAATGCAACCACACACACATACCCCCCAAAAAAAAACTAACCTGAAAATTAGACCTAGAACACCCCTAACCATCACCAAACTAGGACTCATTAAATATTTACTGTATGTTTACTCTTTCTGGGTATGCTTAACCATGCCAGAAATATTCTATTGTCCTTCACAAATTCCCAACATACACCATAAACAAAATGTCTCTCAAACCATTACAACTCATCTTGTAAAAGCCCTCCAAAAAGCTGCGGAGTGGGAATCATACACTTCAAAACTTTTCATTGAAAGAAAAACGTTTTTATTTTACCCATTCCTCCTCCAGTCATAAGCAATTCATCCAACTCAAGTGAATTTGCACTGCATATCCACATGAAACGCTCACTTATTTCTCAAATATACCATTCCCTAGATGAATCTTCAATTACCTTTTTAAATGAGGCATCTCTCTGACTCCAGCTAATTGTGCTTTTAGGAATTAGAAGTCAGATACATGGCAGAAGTACACATGGCTTACTTCATTTTTATTACTGTTTCCTATTTCAAAATGTAAATAACTTAAACACTGAAGTGCAAATTCACTGACAGAAGTTAAGAAGCATATAGTCAAAAGCAGAGATTTTTGGAATGAAATGCCTGCCTTCACATACGGTTATAAGACATTAATTTAAATTTTTTTTCCTCACAAATCAGAAAATTCTTTCAGGACATCATCAAGCTCTAAACACTTCCTTCTCCCCAAATCTAGATAAGGGCTTTTTGTTCAGAACTATAAATGAAATTGCCTTTGCCTACTTGAAACCTTCCCAAAGTGTGCCTTAAATCCATATATAACTGTCTTATCCCTAGGTCCCCTTACAAATAAAATTTCATTCAAAAGTGTTTCAGCTCTTACAAATTTAGGCTCTGATGCAATCCTGCTTCTCATGGATATCTCAAGCAGTTATTCTGTAAATTTCACAAGCTTGCTGAGAAAATACAGAGGATTACAGGTGCAGGGGTCATGTTATTTAAATTTCCTCAGAATACAGAGCAGGTCTGAACTATGATAAAAGGGCTGTGCAGAGGGGTTTTCATGTCTGTGTACCTGTTACAGTGGAAATAAACATTTCAGTTTAACAGCTGGTATTTAGGATTCTGGAAATACCATTAGCTACTATGGTGATGAAAATTGATTTCACAGTAATTTTGAAACTTTTAACTCCATAGGATTTTGTACGTGACTGTAGGCATCTGTTTACAATCTTCGCTCCTGCAGCTATTTAAACAACTGTACATGGTAATTTAGCAACCTAAAGTATGAAAAACATGAAAGGTCAGGGGTTTCACATTTATTTAAATCCTTCTGGTTTGTAAAAAGGTTGCTAGCTTTTTGTTATTCTCTTGCAAGTTCAGCCAGAGATGTCTAAAATGAGACTGAAGGACTGAAGGTTTTTGGGGTTTTTTTCCTGGTAGTAACTGTCCTGCTCTTTTCATACACCTGCATTTTATTGCCAGCATATCCTGTCATTTATTCAAATATATTGCATGAGCAATTTCTCACATTGCATTTCATGAATATATAATCCACACCAAAAATTAGCACACAGCAGTTGGTACACTCTTAGATGAAAAGTCTACCAGAAAGTAAAACATTTTTTTCACATTTTAAATGTATGTTCACACCACCTATGCAATTTTAATATTTCAATAGTAATCTTACAAAGCACAGAACACTATACCTACAGAGAACCCTATCAAATCAAATATTCTGCATTATCAGTTACACAGGCATTTGAATTTTCTTTTTCAGCCTCTTTTTCTGACCTTATTAATATTTTCTTGTTTTCTGCATGCCCATTGACATTAAGGAAAAATGGATAGTTCTTATTGATAGCTGCTATGAGACCTGTTTAGAGTGTCTTTTGACTTGACCTCTTTTTCCAGGGACATACAGAATATAATACCTATTTAAAAACTAACTGCTCCCAGCACTTGAAAATTTCACTCAGGAGAACAGCCAAAAATATGAAGCCTGAGGGAAACACTACACTGGAGGATGGCAGCTAGCATTTAGATAAAATTTCCAAGAATAGTTTAGCAATCAAAAATTCCAGTGGTTTTCAGGAAGACTCAGAATTCCAGATCCCATCTTCAGTAATTATTCAGAATAATTTAAAAATTCTACATGCATTCTCAAAACAGAGCTGACCCTTATCACCACAGCCTTTTAAGTAAGTAGCAGCATTCTGAACAACCTCTGGAATTGCAGGAAGGGGCAAGAGCAAACACACAGCAGTTGCACAATATATTCTCACAGCTCATGGGACGGTAGGTTTGGATGCTCAGAGAATGGGGGAAGCCAAAAGCTTTCTTTCCATCTTTGTCAAAAAACCCAGAAGAGCACAGTGAACTCAAAGAGCATGTTTGTGAATGTGTCACCTTCTGTCTACTCTACATGCATCACCACCTTCAGATGCCTGAAAGATTTCAGTTAATGCCACACATGATGGCTCATTGCCTACCAGCTGGTTATTATTATCAGCCTATAGCCCAGTTCTGAATAAAAATGAGTGCATTACTTTTGACCTAAGAGGAACTGTATGGCTCAGTCTGAGCTTATTGCAAACAGCAGCTCCTTTCCCTGTGGAATAATACAGTTGAGATCAACTGGAACACTCAATTATAGGAGCTTTCTAGTTTACTGGAATGAGAGTGACAACAAACTATTCAGAATTTCAAAAATCTGGGGTCAACTTATTATTCTTCATTTATTTGTCATAATTTAAATGCAATCTCTTAGCCCCTTCTCTTCATTCTTTCCAGGGATGCAGGTAGGCTGAAAACAGAGTGAAGGTTTGGAAGCTAGAGAGAGACACACAGACAGACTGAGGAGGTTTAATATTTAAACCTGCCTATTAACTCAAAAAAATGAGGTTATGTCAGAAAAAAATCTCTTTGTAGTTGCAGAAATGTACATAGATGAAAAATAAATCATTGCACATCCACACCCTGTGGCAATGAGCTGCATTTATTAAATGGGAGCCGTGTCATGCAGTCTGGACTGAAACAACAAACAACACTGATCATTCTCTTTTGACTACATTCAACAACTATCTTGGCTAGACCATCTTTCTCTCAAGCTCCTGGCCACTGGCAGTAAGAATCTTGTCAGCCAGATCTGTTCTGAGATAAATTAAAGTAAGTCATGCTACTTGTTGCAGCACATTATGACACCTCTTCAATTCTGGTTTTTTAACTGAGGGTGCTTTAGCCACAGCCCAAGTACTCATCTCAAAGGGAAAAGGACTTGGATTGACAGAACAAGATTTTGTAACTAAAAAATAAGAAATCAAACCCACATCAAACCAAAACAACAAAAAATACGGTATTGGACAAAAAACTTTGCTTAAAACATATTAACATATAAAAGGTAACAACCTAATTTCAATGCAAACAATTTAATCAATACAATTCTACAAGCAAAATACACCCAATATTTTGGGTAAAAGATGAGTTCATTGACAGTGTCAGCGCTCAACCAATCTATTGAAGAACAACACAAAAGAGAATTATGCAACCTCATCAATAACCTGATAGCACAAGGTCATTGTTTATGCATAATAATCAAACACACAGTAATACAGCCAACTGTAATATCCATTTCAGTAAACAAACATCTAGTAAACAAATATAAACCATGTTAGATGACTTATATTTAAAAAACTTTTCAAAATAACTACATGGCAACCATGCAGCACCCCTTTTACGTTCACTGGAAAAGGGACATAGTTTAGTTGTAAGGGAGTAACTAAATATACATCAAAACAGTAATCTGTGTGCACACACCAACTGCATAGCAAACATGGGTAAAGAGGATAAATAGAGGTTCATCCAAAAATAGTGGTTGATTAACACTAGTGTCCAAAGGCCCCTATTAGGATTAGAACCTGGTTGTCCTAACTGGATTGAATCTTTTTATTATGTAAGAGAGATGGCCCCTGTATTCATGATTTGACAATACTATATTTATTCTGGAAATATTATGCCTATGTTCAGAAAATACCAAAATGTTGAAAGGTTTTTGATCCTGCACGCCTGACATGCTAAGCTTTCTATCTCTGTACTTTTAATTAGGAGAATTTTGTAAAAAGAAGCTAAAAGGACAAGCAAAGAGAAGTGAAAACCAAAATGTTCTTTTCTCCAATCCCCTACAACATCAATCTATTCCTGAAAATACCATCCAGTTACAGAGCCAGTACAGAGCTGTAGAGTTCCTGAAACAAACCAAGTCATGCATAAGCACAGTTTTGGTGAGACTTTTTTCACTGCAAGTGAGCAAAACTTCAAAGCTACTGAAGCACAGAATCATACAAAGCACAGAATCTTCTGGGTTAAAAGGGATCTCTTGAGAGCACTTAGTCCAACCCCACTGCTCAGCAGGGTCAGCTAGAGCAGGTTGTGCAGGACCACGTCCAGATGGGTTCTTGAATACCTCAAAGAATGGCTGAAATCTAATCAAAGTCTTAGGATAAGTTTGGCTCCCTCTGATTTTCAGGAATGACTGATGGATTTTCTTAGGAGACAGTCAGCTCAGTTTGGTGCTATTGTTTCAGTTTCTGTCAGTTCAAACTAACAGCTCTGCAGCAGTATATTCTGCTTATCTTCCCAACAGAAAGGCTGATTAATTAGTTTTAAATAGCCCTTTGATTTTTAATAAAGGCTGAAACTAGCAAAATCTTAACAGCTGGAATAGTCTGTACCCTTAAAACATAAGAATATTGTATTCTCTGGCCATAACTTTCTGTCATCCAGTATGGGAACAGTGTCCTAGGCTGACACATAAAAGACAGACAGCTAACTAAAATGCCACAGTATTCTCTTCCTGTTGCCAATTCATATCCAAAAGCTGAGGGAAAAATACACTCCTGGTGACAGCTTTGAAACAAGTCAATGTGTGACAGTAATCAGTTCTCTTCTGTCAAGTTGGATTCCAGGAAAAAGAATAGTTTTTTTAGGCTATGTGCCAACATTGTCAAGGAATAAGAACAAAGGCACAAAGTAGTACTTGGCTGAATCCCTCAGAAATAAAGACTATGGGCTTTCAGTGAAGGGGAGCTGCCTACCTGAGAAAAGGACAATTCTGGTAGATTGTGAAGAAGTCAGGCTGTAATGGCTGGCTCAAAGAAGGGCTCTGAAACAGTGAGAAGTAATAGAAGAACACATGTCTGTGAAACAGGTTTGTGGAGTTTTTGTAGGATGACAGAAACAGAAAATAAAGATTTACCAATGTAAATACCAAAAAAGAGAAGAAATCAAATTACATGGTGAGAATCAGGGGGCTTCATATCAACTACAAGGATGAATGATAAAAATAAAACAAAGAACCAGTACACTGGTAATATCAATGCTATCTGCTGGAGTGAGGGACCAATGAATGGCAGTGTTTATGATGGAAAAATTAGTGTTCAAAGCTTTATCACATCAGGGAACAAAAAAAAAAAAAAAAAAAAAAACAAACAAACAAACAAAAAAAATCAAGTCCAACCCCCACTGAGTACCATATATTCCCTCCCCTAATGAGGGAAAAACCTCTCCTCTCCTGTCTCAGAGCTCTTCTCCTTTGACAAATCATAAGAGCAGGCAATCTGAAATTAGAGAGTAGAACACCTGTTATGAACTTCTGGAATGCCAACATTACTGAGAGAAAATTGTCATTTCCTTTCTCAGTCCCTAACTGAAGGTCAGTCTGTCTGTCCTTCTCCTTCACAACAGAAGCAAAACATTTCAACAATACTGAAGAAACCATTCTGCAAACCCAGATAGAAGAAAGTGAAAAGCATATCTATAAAGCAAATAAACCTTGACCAGCTTTAATCAGCAGCCTAAGAGACACCTAGGTAGTATCAGAGAAAAGTCTGGGATGAAAGACACCTCTGGAGACCATCTAGTCCAACCCCCCTGCTAGAGAAGGTTCACTGGTCGTGTCCAAGCTGGTTTGAGTGTCTCCAGAAAAGGAGAATCCACAGTCTGTCTGGGCAGCCTGTTCAACTGCTCTGTCATCCTCAAAGGAGGTTTTTCCTCACATTCAGATAGAACTTCTGTACTCAGTTTGTGTCTTATGCTCCTTGTCCTGTTGCTTGGCACCACTGAAAAAAGAATCTGGCCCAATCTCTTGACACCACCTTTGAAGTATTTGTATGCATTGACAAATTGTGTCTTCTCCAGGCTAAACAGACACAGATCTCTCAGCCTTTCCTCATGAGACATGCTCCAGTCCCCTCATTACCTTCATAGCCTTCCACTGGACCTTGTCTAGTAGTGTCACATGTGACCTCAGTCTGAGATATGAGGAAATATCTGAAGAATACTGACAGTGAGGGGAAAAGGAACAGATAATAACAGCAAATGAGTAGCTGAGAAGCTGCTGAACAAGGAGGAACCTGTGTGAAAGATCAGAAGCTTGGCAGCAACAGGATTGAATTTATCTGAAATGAAATGCCATTATGAAGAAGAGAAAAAAGAACATTTCAAATACAAAACTAGAGATCTGATGCAAAGTCACATAAAAACCGCTTGAAGATAGGTGAAATTAAAGTAACTGATCAAGTGGAAGATGACAGAAAATATTAAGCACTACATGCATAGGGCAGAACTGGGAGACTGAGTGAGCCCAAAACAGAAAACATGCATGGTGAGAACTAAGGAAGAGGACGGAGCACTACAGCCTGTTTCCAGAAATGAAGGGCTGCAAGAGCATTAGAAGAGCACAAGAAAAGTACAGCACAGTGAGGGCCTGACATCTAAGTAAGTAATATGCAGATATTTGACGCAGACAACCAGTTCTAGTGCTAGCCCAGACTTGCATTTAAGCAGGTAAAGTGGCAGGTGCGTGTGGATCTGGAGTTCAGGACTTTTCACTCACACAGAACCTGGAATGATGGACAATTCCTCATGTCTCTGTGCTGGTAGACAGGCTGGCATAGAAGGCCAGCACATTTCAAGCACTCCCCTGGGAGGCTGTTGGTTCTCTTCATTTCCTCATCTTCTCCACTTTACATTTAAAACACAATACTTTGCTTTGCTTCCCATTTACCCTTAATCCCCAATGTAGCTATTAGCCTTGCTGTCTCTTATGTCACTTCACATGTTGACAGAAGGTGTAATTCAAGTCCTTAGCAAAAA
The DNA here is from genome assembly GCA_013400915.1 of Pardalotus punctatus. Lineage (NCBI taxonomy): Eukaryota > Metazoa > Chordata > Aves > Passeriformes > Pardalotidae > Pardalotus > Pardalotus punctatus. The sequence continues at coordinate 436,528 of VZTX01011995.1, forward strand.
CCTTAAGAGTTATTTAAAAATTAAGATGAAACTTCCTCCTCTTGGTTATGTGAAAGTCACCAAGAACAAACCCTTCAGGTAGCCCTTCTTAACAATGAAAAGTTTTGGTTCAGTAGTTAAATGATACCATGCCTCTGGCTAAAGTTGGTTAAGAAATTTCTGCACTGTAAATTGGAACAGAGAACAAAACCTGATTTAATATATAGAATAATTCTCTCCACATGCCCCAGGCTCTTCCAAAACTCACTAAACTTCACAATTTCATAATGTCATGCCATCTAAAGAGAATAGCAAAGTGCAGAAAAGACAAAGAAATGACAGATTTAAAGAAAAGAAACACTGAATCTTAGTTGCAGAAGAAAAAAAAAGATTGTCCAAACATGGATTTACTGCCCTTGCCACCTGCCCTTCCTCTGTCTTTGAATTCACTCAACAAAGCCCTGAACAGAGCAATTACTAAAGAGCAGGGCTCACCATCCTTGAGTCCAGCTTTCAGCAGCATATGTAGATTTGTGTAAGCTCTTGCTGTTGTTTCACTGCTGAATTCCCATTGAGCAGTGTTTCCTACATAACTAACAGAAGCATAATATTCCAACGAACTGGACAGAGCAGATTTTGGGCTTTGACATTGATCCTAAACTTATTGAAAACAGATTTCAACAAGAGGAGAATCTTGCCAGCAACTACAAGGCTATGACAGTTGCCTCCAGCCCTCCAAATTTCACACCTGAGCCAAAAGGACTCCTGCTGAACCCAGGAGGCTCTGGTTCAAAACTTAATGTTTGCACCACCCATCACTTGTGTTTCAGGTGCTTTTAATCTCTCCTTTCACGACTAGAGACCAATTCTAATCATTTGCACTGCACAGATTCTCTGACATGGTTATGCATGATAGAGCCGCACCTCAAGGCACTCGGTATTTCCTTGAAAAGAAAAAGGAAACAAACAAAACCGAAAAGCCAAAAGTTTGCTGAAAGTAACCAAATAAAATGCTCTGAATGAGCTCAAAACAAGACATAAGTTGTAGTTAACTCTAGGCTCCTTCTCTAAATGCTTGAGTGTCACATCTGAGACAGAGACAAATCCCCGTCATTTAAATCACATGGTTTACGGGGCTGGGGCTCCAAGAACATCATGACATTCGTAGCGAGAACTCAGCACGAATCGCCCGTTTCTCGCTGGAGTCACCCAGCACCTCGCTGTCACGTCCCTGCTCCCACACTGCAGCCAGAGCACAACGCCAGCAACTTCTGCAGCCCTCCCGAACTCCCGCAGCCGCTCCATCGCTCCAGCGAACAGCTCCCGACCGGCCGCCTCCTCCCGCATGTCCCGGCCGGACAGCGGCTGCCAGGCAGCGGTTCGCAGGTACGCGGAGCCGCGGGCACGGCGCTGCCCGGGGGGACGGCGCTCGCCGGAGCCACCTGCGCCCGACGGGNCCGCGCCGCGCGAGGGCGGCCGCGGAGCCGCCGCTCCCTCTCGGTGAGGATCGGCGCCCGGAGCCCGCGGGGCCCCGCACGGTGCCCAGCACCCCGCCCGGGCTCACCGCGGGCAGGGGTCCCCGGCCCGAGGACGGTCACGGAGGAGCCGCGCTTCGGTTCTGCGGTGCCCGAGGCGGAGCGGAGCCGCTGCCGGGCGCGGAGGGGCTCCGGGCATTCGCGTGTGGCTGCGGAAGGGCGGGCGAGCGCTGCACCTGCCAGAAGGTGGTCGGTCAGCCGCCGGGGCTTTGCCCCTACGCGAAAAGCGGCAATTAGAGGGCTTTTCTTACAGTCGAAAGAAAAAATAGACTTTGTCATCTAAATTTGCTCTAACAGCTGGTTTTCATGCCGTAGCATCTCAGGAGAGTAGGTAAGTTAATTAGTGCTTAATGATACCTTTAGGATGTTGTGCTTAAATCATTTCGACGCGTGTCCGCTACCTAGTAAATAAGATTGTTTCATGATGAAAGAAAAACCTAAAAATCACCGTAGTTCTGTTATCCTGGCTCCACCAAACGTGCGTTTATAGCAGTCATGAACAACCGATTAGCGCAAAACTTCCTGCAAGACGGAAATGGATGCACAGATAGCAGGAGCCTACCGGAGATGCAAGATGTGGTTAAGGATAATTTTCGACGATCACAAGTAAATTGCATTTTGATGGTAGCAGGCAGACAGAAGTATTATAGAAATTGTACCATTTAAGTATGATACAGGCTATCATAGATAAAAAGCATATGTTGTCAATTACTACAATTCGTTTTGGTTTAGCTGCTCCCAGTGCAATGTCTTAATGAGTCGTAAAAAACGCATAAAAATAAAGTTTCGAGAACGCACAGCCTTAAAAGGAAGATGGTGAGACGATGAATAACTACCTGAATACACAAGAGGAACTACTTGGGGGAGGGAGGGAGGGAGGGAGGGAGGGAGGAAGACACCTGAGGGGGGTGATAATCACTTGCAGGAGAAATTGCTTCTATTTACTAGAAGGAAACAAAAAGCTTTAAAGCAATCCCTTATACAGACTAGACTGAATAGTGTTTCATATCAATAAATATTTACTGACCAAAGTGTAATAGTGCTTTTGCACTTTGATCTGAATTGCCGTAGAAATTGATCTAGAAATAGCCCTTCCCAGTTTTTCCCTTGGCATTTCAGGGTGAAATGGAAAGGATTTAACTTTGTTTTCTTTTTTTAAATTAAACAGAGCTAGTAAATTTTTATGCATTTTTTTATACAATGAATAATAAAGAGATTGTACAAACTTTAGAATTTTATGGGAAGCCCCAATCTGAAAGAGAGGGACACAGAGCTTAAGGCTAGAGAGACTTTTAGGTTATCGGATATGACTTCTTGTATTTCACACTCTACAAAAATTGGGTAGAATGCAATCTTAAGCCCAGGATAAACACACATTCCAACAAGACAGTCTTAAAGGTATCAAGAATTGGACAAGCTGCTGCTTTCCTTGTGTATAGTCTTGTTCTCATTGTTACAAATTTACCTCCTCCTAAGCCTACAGCCATCTTCCAAATCCACATGATTGCTGCTAAGTTTTTCATTACTGTATGAAGGAACTGAGGAAACCAATCCTACTCCGTTCCAGAGCTCTGCCATCTGGTCATCTCTTCACCTCTGCTATAGGCCTATTAACCCAGATAAAATTGCCTATTTCTGTAGCAAGGCCAAGGCTAATCTCATTCATGTGAGCAACGTACCTCTTTCATCTTCCTGAAAGGTTATTCTCTTCCCAGACCTTAAGCAGGTCAGACCTCCCTACACCAAGATCTACTGTGCTCCCTTTTCCTCTCTTTTATCTCCTGAGGCTGATTGTTGACAGCTGCTAGTTATTTGTTAATCAAGGTAACCCTTTCTTTGCTGAAGCTTTAACGTAAGCTTTCTGTCTGTGCGTAAAGATCACAGGACTCCAGGAAAAAGGTGACCAGAACAGCAAGTAGTTTGTTTGGGTCATTCCTGTCTTCACCAGGAAATCTTGTGAAAAAAAGTGTATCTGGGAAGCCATGGGACAGATAACTTGTCATCATACACTTTCAGCTCATTATGCCCACCATACAATATTTAGGCAACTTTTAATTGAGGTCTAGTTACAGCAGCTGTTGAGAAATACAAACTTTGAATGGTAGCATTTAGGAGTTAACTTTATTAACCTCACCAAGGAAAGTTTTCACTGTCAAACTGTTACAAATCAAAGGTATTTTTCATTTTCCTTACAGAATCACTTCAGGCATTAACCTGTTTCTGTGGCTATTTATGCCTCATCTTGGTCACCTACACACATCTTCCTAAATCAAGACCACAGCTCTGCCCACTTGCTGACTATCACACACTATGATCACTCCTGGAGTTCCACAAAAACTTGGGGTGCACATTAATTCCCTTCCTTTGGCTTCCACAGCTGAAGGCAAAAGCATAAGCCCTGGGTTGATGTGCCAGCAGTCACTGCAGAGCTGAGCAGGCGAGTGGCCTTCAGGTTTCCACTGATAATTTAGCATTTCCAGCAGCAGCTTCTTGCAGTGAACACTTAGCCTGGGGGTCAGATGAGCAGCTGTGGAGAACTGCACAGAACTGGTAGCTGCCACTTTTTCTTCAAGCAGCTAAAAGACATTTTTGGTGCATGTTGCAGTTGGGAAGTTGGAAATGTGATCTGTAAGGATTTATTGTTGGGGGGATTTGTGTGTTTGTGGTGGCTGGTTTTGGGTTGGTTGGTTGGTTTGGTGGGGCTTTTTATGGTGGAGGAAAAGCAACCCCACATTAAAATCTTAAATATACCAGCCTGCACTTTGCCTCTTCAGGTAAGAGACAGGAAGAAAAATGGTTGAACTTTTTACATCTGAGGCAGGAACTTCTGTGCTTCTGTCCCCTCTGTTAGTGACTATGTGGGATGCTGTCCAAGGACATACAACAACCCCTTTCAGCAAAACTGCAGTTTCTCTGCTCAAGCTTATGAAACCAAACCTATAAGCATTTGCAATTTTGGCCAGACATGTGTATCTGAAAGTAATATTAGCTGCCAAATAAAAGTCTTCCAACATGTCTTTTGTACTGGCACCTGCTTTCAACACATCTTTTGTGTAAATACTAGAAAGAAATGGAGGAATTAAAAGTGTTCTTCAATTCAGAATTGCAAGCAGCACTAGGGCTTAGAAGAGACATTAGATGGAACAGTAATTCAAACAAAATGCATATACACTCAACAGAGATGGGAAGTAGCAGGTTTTATGTTTCAAAAAGTGAAAAGACAAGCCCAAAGAAAGGCTGGCTATTTCTGAGGAACTTGCTCTGCACATCGTACAAAATGTGATGTATTGCCAGCACAAAATTATCTTTGCTACATCTCAGTAATACCTGCTGTGGCACATAGTGCACAAAAAATGGCTGGGAAAAGCCTTTCTGGTTAACAGGATCCTAATGGAAACAAGCACTGTTTATATTTGATGTGTATACCAGGGCTAACCACAGCTGTAAAGAGGTAAGTTCAGATATTTAAAGCTGAGAAGAGATCCAGAAGCTGTGGCTGTATCAGAGCTGCCTTACAGGCAGCAGGCATGTGGCACCACACGCTCAGTGCCACTGGAACTTACACAGTAACACTGTCACAGACAGAGCTGACAGCTGCTCTTGTGGTCCAGCAAAGCAACCCAGATCTTGTATAACAGAGAAATCAGATTTGGTGGCTTTGTACTAAGATGCTTTTAGGAATGAGTGAAATAAAACTTTGATCCTTTAGGGAGACAAGATTGCAAAGATTCCACAACAGCCATGAGACTAAGCTACAGATAAGAATTAATTTGAATAAATAATTAAAGAAAATAGAATGCCAACAAAAATAAAATAAAACAAACAGAACAGCAGCACATAAACAGAAATCAATACTAAAAATGTATTCTGAGAAATTGCCAGTGATGAGTGAAACGATGTAAGCAAAGAGGAGTGGTGGGTAGTGTTTGGTGAGACTGACCGCATAGACCGCATAACTTACAGGTCTGTTCTCCATACTTTTCCACCTCTAGGAGTAAAGGAGAAACAAATGTATTACAAATTTTATTTAAATAAAAGAGAGAAAATAAAGAAATCTCCTGAACAAGTGTGTAATGTCAGAACTCCCATTATCAGGACAACTACGTGCATTAGAGCAGCAGCTGGCGTCACATATGAGGATGAAATTTGTTTTTCTGCACTCATGCAGAACCAGTACTGCAGCCCAACCAGAGAAATCAGTTTAATACTTGCTGGGTATGCATTTTACTTGCAAATTAGCAGATTAATTTACCAGATATTATGAGTGGAGCGTCCATAAAATTTATCTGATAAGTTTCAATATTCACTAACTTCTTAAAATACTAGTTTGAGTGTCAGTGGTGGGAATTCCTAAAATGACATGCTCTGCCCTGTTTTCACGGGCAATTACTTTAAGCAGTTTGCTAACCTGGCTAATCTGTGTTAAATGTAGACAAATTTCCCAGAGATGCTTTTCTTCAGTGAGGTCAGGGGAGAAAAAAGAATCAGCTCAAATCAGAAGGAACCTAAATTGTCAAATGTCATAATTCTGTACATGAGGAATCTGATCCCTTGAGGAATGGGACTGTGGGTGAAGGGAGGAGGGAGACTTGTGTAAGTAGTAAAGAAGTTAACTATAGAATTTCCATGATTTGTTTCATTAACCCACTTGCAAACTACAGTGACAAAACCACACTGCGTATTTCCAGGCTTGGCACCTCCACTTCTTCCTTTATTTTTCCAATCCTATCTGTTTTGAATTCGTTAATCCTGGCTACCCTAGCCTTCCACATGAATTTCTCACTGTTTTCCTGAAACATCCATTAATCTCCTCTTTCAGCTCCGGCTCTAATCCCATGCATCCCTTCTCCCCTTTGTGACTGCAATGCTTGCAGTACTGTCGGTCACTCTGTTCAATCTGCCTATGTGTACCAACCCTTCTCCTTCTTTCAGTCCTCTCCTACTCCAAACATACTTCTCCTAGGACAGACTTGAGAAGTACTAACAACTATCGGTGATAATTTGAAACATCCATGTTTTGTTGCTATGCTGTTCATTTGGTATATGATTTAGGCTATGACCTCCTTCCAGTAACCGTTCCAGGCACACTCACTAATTCATCAGGGTTTTACCATCTCCGTCCTCAGCCCTATAATACTGACTTTACTGTTTCATGTTATGTGTTCGGCTGCTCCCTGAGAAGGAGGGAGGGAGGCATGGACTGATGGGAACCTTCATCTGTGCTGTGGATAATGAATCCTAGCAATAAATCCGCTTCAGGTCACTCCTCATGCAGCTGTCATTCCCTAAACTTGGGTCTAAGAGCACCCTCTGAAGAACAGTATTTTCAGCCATGATTGGCACCTGAACAGCCAGAATTCCCACGTGCAGACAGTGGTGTGTGCTGGAAGTGCTGATGAGCAGGAGCCGGCTGAGAGGGAGGCTCGGAGAACTCCCTGCTTTGAGGATACCAAGCTGGGAAGGCAGAGATCCCGAAGCGGTCCCTCCAGGTGCGCTGCTCTGTGCTACACTCGCTGCAGCTGCCTCTCAGAGGCAGTATTATTTCAGTGGAGAAACAGCTTCAATGTGAAGGAGCAGGAATGCAAGCACTAATGGCCATGTAGTTTGAGCATTTACTCAGAAGTGCAGCAGGCAGCTTTAGTTTTTTCTCAGAAGAAGGAAAATTAATTAAGCTTCTACATCAAAACAATAGCTTTAATTACCAACTCACTGGCTAAAACGTAGCAGCAGCTCCTCTTCTGGTGTGTTGTACAGGCTTCTGGCTGTGCCCTCTGGGGAGAAGCAGGAAGGGGAAACCTGCCTGGCACCCATGGGAATGATGCACTTCGAAAAACTGCACATCTCTCAGGATCTCAGTGTCAGAAAGTTCTGGGGGTTGTTTCCCGGTTTTTTAGAAACGTCTTTGCTTATCAGTAGATTTGATAGTGCTTCAGGCTGCATGTACAGTACAGCTTCCCTTCCTCCTGCTTCACTGAAACAGAAAGAAAAAAATCCACGCTGCATGTTTCTGGTTTTCTTCTAACTAGAACTACAAAGTGAGCATGTGCAGATTAATACTATGATAGCTGGGATTTATTTGCTGCCCAGGATGAATTTTAAAACTTCTTTTTTAAGTCTTGTCAACCCTTGTATTGTTTTCGTTAATCTCTTTAGTTTCCCCCAGTAATTTTCTTCACTTCAAGACTTGCCTGGTTATTATTAAATATCTGGCTACTGCAAGTGCCCATGACACACAATAGGTAGGTGGTTTTTATCAAAGTCATGTTGCCTCTTGGTTGTGACATCACAATTTGCTTTATATCTAATTATTCTTGAGTGCTATGTAAGAAAGTTTCATTTGTAAATCTTGATTAAATTTAATTTATAGCACAAAGAAAAGGTTTTTTCTAAAACTGCTAACACAGAACTTGATGCTGCAGTACATACTTCACTGCTAGTGAAATTCAGAACTGGTCAACAAGTTCTGTTTAACCCTAAGCAGTCACTTTTAAGACTGGAACTCACCCTTATTGCACCATCCTGAGCTGGCTCCATGCACTTGCAATAACCATCTTCCAAGTATTATGAAAGCTTTTTGTTTTCTGGAAGACTTTTGATTTTCTACATGAATTGCTGAAAACTGAAATTCATTGAATGAATACATTGTTGTGGTGTAGTTAAAACTTCTTAAACAAAAACATGCACAGAGTTCCATAAGACTTCTATTTTTTTGCAGCAGTGAAAACCTTCTGTGGTCCTCATGTGGTCCCTGTTTGCATAGAGATTGCACAGTTATCAGAATTTCATATACAGGCATTCCATCAGCAGTGGAGCTGTTCATTACATGCAGTGGCTCTTCAGAATATTAAAGGCAGAAAGAAAGGGTGTCTCAGTTTTCAGAACTGTGTTTAAATTAGGTCCCAATCTGTTTCCCTTAAGTCTCATTTATAACCATCTATGCTATTTCAGTTTGAAAAAGGAAGAGATTGAATCACCAGGGTAATGTTTCAACAACATAGATTGTTCCTGTTCTATGTTGTCAGGGCAATGTCCTCCTTCTCAGTGAAAAATGTGTATTACACTTGTAGACATCTAATAAAAATGAACAGGTCATTTATTTTTAAAAGGAAAAACATTTGCATGCTTTGGTGTTGAAATGAAAGCCCATTATCCTCACATAAACTCTGGAATAAGATCTTCCCCTCAACTGGAATAAAAAATAATTGCTTCTTGAATATGTAAAAATACAGAAGTAATAGCACATCTATTAGGGAGCTTTGTTAAATGATAACATTGTATCTGCCAATACCTTCAATCCTAAACATAATACCTGCCATAAATTTGGTGAAATCCAATGGTCACATTATCTACATTCCTAAAGTTAGCATATATGAACTGTATCGATGTTTACATGATGTAATTTAAATGTTAATACAGGTACCAAACACACAGTTTTGGTACTTTTACAAGTATAGCCATACTTCTCAGATTTTGGAAATCTGTGCTGTACATTTTGGTATAATGCATCTGACTCTGAGAGAGAGGTGTCTCTTGGTACTAGCAACAGTAGCAGATTTTTATTTTGTACAAGAAAAATTAATTCATAGGTAAGTATGTATTTGTTGAGTGCCACAGGTGCTTTTCTGATTCAGAAGGCAAGGCTTTTAAGGCATCACATATTAGAAAAATAATTGACTAACTACTGAAAAAAATAGTGGCAGACCATAAAGAAGTAATAAAAATACCAACCCTAGTCCAAATCGAGTAATGAAACAAACAAGGAGGCTGTAGGGCCAGGTTTACTTTGCATGGATTACTTTTGGGTACACAGAACCAGACCTCTGTGTTAACTGTGTCTTTCTGTAGCTGCAGTTGTTATGTGATCCCTCACTAATCAAACAATAGTAATTAGGCAAAACCTAGATTTAAGTGCATACTTCTTTTTTTGTTCCTCGGAATTGAAAGAGCTTAGACTTTCTAGTGTTCAACAGAGTAAAACACACTCACAGACATGAAATGAGAGGCAACCTCTACTCTTAATAATGAGCTTAACAGGAAGAGCTGGTTTATATTTTTTTGTGATGTGGAAGTGTAGGAATACTCACTTGGCAAGTACTCATGGAATCACACTGCAGGCAGTGACAGGGTCATCTGAGAGCTTAACCTGAGCTCAGTCAGTGGTGCAGATGCTCCTGCTGGACCCTGTGCATCCCAGTGAGAACAAAAACCCAGGGATCACAACAGTTTCATAATTAATCTGAAATTCATTGCGAAGCAGTGGCAGTTTATCTACATCATACCACAAAGGAAAAAGATAGGATTCATTTAATTAATAACACATTGACCTGATTCACTGCTAGACTCCCAGAGGTCGTGTCCTGTGTTCATTATAGAGTAAGAAAGGCTGTAGATTTTAGGGAGTAGAAAGAAGCATTCATCTTGCCAAAAAAGCTCAATCATATTTTCTCGGACTGAAATCTCATGCTTTTTTTATGCTGTTGTTAGTGTGGAAAAAGTTGTGAGTGTTGCCTTCACCTACCACTCAATCCTGTTAATCACATTACAGTCCATGGAAAAAAAAGTTTCACAAATTGAAGCAAGTTAAACCAAAGACAGTATTTGCAGTATCTGACAGAATTGCACAAAACCATGTTTTACCATATTAAAAGCCAAGTTAATTAGAGGCAGCTTCATTTTGTTCACATCTCTGACAATGTTATTATGCATTTTTAAAAACATACTTTTAAGCAAATTAGTTTTGAGATTTTGTTTTCTGCCTTATCACAGATTGTATTCATTGACATATTAACACAACATCAAAATAGATAAGAGTTGCATTTCTTTGGGATATTAGTAGCAAATCAGAATTGTTCAAGAATATTTCAGGCATGTAAAATATGTTAAAATAAGATTTGTTGTGAATAAGCAATGACAGAATGTATTCTTTGGCATTAAAATAAGCAGAATGTACGCTGACATTTTAACTAGATAGTTTACAAATGTAACTGCAGGTGGTCATAGAAACAATACTGGGTTAAAGAGAATAGGAAATTTCTGTGAATATCTCAGATGAAAACACTTATTTTTAGACTGTTGTTTTACTTTTCTAGTATCATTAGTCAAGGTAAAAACATATTGCTTTCTGAACTCTATTGTAATCCTAAACAATATTTTGGAAGGTTTAGCAGGAACCTAAACCAACTTGGCTTTCTTTCAAATTGAAAGGGCTGGGAAACAGAATGTAGTTGAAGAAATATATGTACATTTACTAGAAATAATACATTTACTGGATAGGTACTTTTGAAAGTACTTTAGATACTGTTAAGGTAAGATATTTACCACATTCTAATTGAGCTTAATAGGGACCAACATCACAACTATATAGTGTCATTTTTGACCAATTATTTTTTTAATGTATAGATATGTTGGTGTAGCCCTCTGACCAAAGAAACAAACAGGCTACAAATTGCCTTCATGTTACAGCTGTAGAAATTATGTTACAATTGGGCAGTGTTACTGCTGAGAGCAGAGCAAGAAGAGCATTACACCGGTTCAGCTAATGCATGCCTTACAGATTCCTGATAATAGAAATTCCTGAGCACCTCACCATTTTTTCTCCCTCTACTCTGATTGACTTAGATCTCAGAAATGCTTCTCCTACCCTCAAAAAAAAAAAAAAGGGGGGAGAATGGGAGAAGAAAAAAAGTCATGCTTTACTGATTAGTTCTGTGGCTTACTGGTGGCTGGGAAGTCCTCAGGCATTTGGAATAAATTTTTTGTTATCATTTCCTGTGGTATTCAGAGACATTTACTTCTGTGATATAGAAAGGTGCATCCTCTCTACAGTGAAGTCAATTCTCATTATTTGTAATAAAGAACACTGTACAGCATCATACTATGGCCACTTGGCTTGTCATACGCATACTTTTCTTTTTCCAAGACCTCAAGCTGTTCCATTATTCATATTCTGTGTTGAAAAATCTGGTTTTCCAGTATCAGTAGTCCCTTTTCACTAACAGTTTTGCCCTTTACCATTTTTTAAAGTAGCTGAAAATGGTGCTGCTACAGTGGGAAATTCCCAAGCTTCTACCTTAAATATCTGTATTTAGGTTCAGACAGGTCACCCCTTTCTTAATCTCATAATTCCAAAGCCAGATTTATTATTTCTATGGAGAGCTGGTAGAAAGAATTTCAGAAAGTCTGCTAAACATTAGAAAAATGCAATTCAAAAGGTGAAAGTGATGTTCACCTTCTGATCACGCACATAATCCTGACTACCTACCACATTTCAATTACACTTGTACAGTCTATTTGATTTGTAATCAATCTAAAAAGGAAAACACACGAACAGCTAGCAAGTTTTGATTAGCTACACCCATCTTCTATTCAAATAAAATCATTCCGTATGCATTTATTTCTAAGTTATGAATGCCTTCATCACATTACTCTTCCCTTCTGAAATACTCAATATCTGTCTTGAATATAATCATTGAAAAGCTTTTTTAAATTAAATTTGAGATCTTTAAAGGGTAGCCTTTTAAGAAGATTGTCAGACAGTGAAATACTTGGTTGCATGTGCTGTGCTTTGGGGCCTGTTCTGTCAGTATTTGAGTGTTGTTGCTCTGATGCTCTGAATGAAAATCACACTGCATGGATTGATGACAAATTCTGGTTGAGAAGCTTGACTGTGGTGTTTGGCTATATAATATAAATAAGATGCCAAAAATACTTAACGAATGAGTTAAGCCAAGATGTACATCCTCCACATAAAAACACTGGTGTCTTCCTGTGTCGTGTTCCACCGGTTGTCCTGAAATGCCCAGCTGACAGTTTGTGCACAGCAAGAGGATGAGAGGAGCAGGCAGCGAACACAAGGTGTCTGTTAGATACAAGAAATATATAAAACAGACTGAAAAATTACCCAGTGGCTTATGGCATGAAAGCCTAATTTGCAACATCTTTGATTTCATCTCAAAAAGTGCTGAGAATTTCCATTTCTAGTTGGAATCTGTGGGAGCTGCTTGCACATTTGTTATGTATTTAATTTGGACCAAATTTCACCAGTTTCCAGCTGTGTCACAATGTTTTTTCCATTCTTTTTAAAGGATGATCAGATAATATCATACGTTTGGACTATTACATTGTGCTGCACTAACAACAGAATCTATGTTAAGAATAGGCATTGCCATCAAAAATGCAGTAATAATATAAATTTCTTAATAAATATACAGTTATTAACATTCTTGCTAGAGTGGAAAAACAAGGGTTTCCTCTTTTGTCCTCCTCTCTACAGCACAAGGACAAGTGCTGTTGTGCAGTGCAACTACATATGCTAAGTGAATAAGGAATGTTTATGAGACATCTTTTTAAGAATATTTCAGATTTTATACTGATTTTTGCTGAGTTAGTAGGCTTAAATTATAGCAAGTCTGTTACTTTGCTGTAGAGGAAATAAAACTGCCTTGTTCTGGTGTTTCTGTAGTACCTGTGCCTGTGTCTCTCTAAAATCATCTTTCTGACCAGCACTGCTCACTTAAGTTATATATATACAGACTAATTGCTCAAAGAATCCTTCCTTTAACAAGATTTCTTATCTTTCCTGCAGTCAAACTCTCAACAGAGCCTTAGTTTCCCACTGGCTGGCACTCCAGACCTGAGTACAGACTCCTTGCCTTTGGGGCAGAAAAGCAGTCTGGGTTGTCTTTCAGTCCATCTCCACAAGGTAAAGTCCTTTAGCCCTCCCTGAATTTAAGGGTCTGTTCCTTAATCTTTCCCAAGTTCAGTCATTCTTCTTCATCAGACCTTGCCTGGTCCCTAGCTGTTGGTCCAGAGCATCTTTTCGTAGCTTCTGGAAAACACTCCACCTCAGGAACTCTGCAGGAGTTCCTGTTACCTGTGAATTGTTGCAGGCATTTTCCTCCAGAAGAGATCTCACAGTTCCTTGTGTGCTTCTCTCCAGTCTCATATGACTAAAGTCTAAGCCTGTTCTTTCTAGAAGGTTTCCTTAGTAAGTAGCCATTCTACCATCATAACAAAGGTCCATCAAGGGTTGTCCTAAAGCCATGTCAAATCCAGGGATAGGTGGGAAAAAGGCAGGATACATATCAGCTGTGTGCAAAAGCCAGTTTATATTGGGTTGACTCTCTGTCAGTAAATTGTTGAAATACAGTTAACCATCAAAACCCACCAACCCAATCAGCTGTCATTCAGCACCTGGGTGCCAACTCTTTGATTTAGTTGTCAGCTCTCTGAACTGAATATATCCTGCCATAGCTATTGAATGTGGAGGAGTTTGTCAGACTTGTACATAAAGCCTTGTTATTTTAGCCTTAGTAATTCAATCAGTGAACTCAGGAAGGAATATCTCTAAGTAGATCATAAAAAATGCAGTTAGTCTTGTTTACATTCTTCAGTAAAGCTTGCCTTTTCTTTTATAATATTTTAAAAATACGATTTGAAAGAAGGCTGATGATTGCTACTACTTGCAGAGGCTTCTAGATTTATTTACTGCTTTAATTTGGAGCAGGATAAAGGTCATTCAGGGCTCTTTGGGCATTGTGAAGTGTACTCCAGCATGGGTTGTCTTTTGTCTGTTTCTGTTTCTCATCAGCATGTAGCTAAAGACCTGGCCTTTTGGCAGTTGTATCCCTGATAAAAATGAAATGTAAATCAAGAGAACCCAATAGACACTATGAAATGAGCAATCGGAATATAAAGCATTTCAACTTCTAGTCTTTTTAGTGTGCTGATCTGTAAAACCCAATCCTGTACCTGTTAGACTGCATAGACAATGAAAGGAAGTATTCAGTACTTTAGTTTCCAGTGAAACCAATAGCAGCCATGGGAGACTGAAACAAGTCTATGAATACCTTACAAGATGAGATCCTGATATTGCCAGTGATTATATTCTGCACATGGGTTCCAAATCCATAACAAAATCAGAAAGACATTTGTTTGAGGTATTTATAGAGCGTCTGTTTGACGAACCATCTGTGCTCTGATTGAAGTATACACATGGTCCAGACTGAATAAAAACCATTTATATGGATTAGAATAGTAACTTTGACAAAGATTGTGCTCCTACTGACTTTGCTGACCTGTTTACTTGCAAAGGTAAATTTTAAAACTGTAAAAGCTGAAAGGTAGCAAGAGGAAAGGGTATGACTAGCCTGTCCAAAAAGGCTTTGAAGTTAAGAGATACTGTTTGAACACTGCATGCCTTTCAAAACTGCTTCTTGCTTAGGGTCTGGATTAAGCTGGCTGCTTTCCTCAGTTACTGAGTAGATTTCAGGTTTATTTGTGGGGGTAGAAGTAAGAAGATGCTAAGGCATTTTGCTGTGCTTTCACATATCTATTTCTATTTCAAAATGAGATTCACCCCTTTTTTGTAGTGTATGATGTGCACTACAAAAATTAGCAGAACATTAGAAATGTAGCTTACAATAGCTTGGTATTAATTGCACTGAGAAACCTCACTGTGTTCATCAGTTTGCTTCCTTCAAGATTATCTTTTTCATGGATCAGTATGTTTTATATGTTCAAAATGCCAAGATTAGAAGTCATAATGAAAAGAGGAAAAGCAGCGGGCTGTAATATGATTGATTCAAAAAAAAATATATATGTAATGGTCACTTATTATTTATTGAGATTGTTCCTTAGGAATGGTTATTGAACAGCAAGTTTTGGGAAGCTGGTTATGCTTGTTCAAGATGGTAGGAAATTGAAGTTTCTGATATTGTTTCACAAGATTAATTTTCTTTAGTGATAACCTGGGGAATTCTTCAAATTGCCTCATCTTAGTTGATGTAGCACCATCTGCCACATCTGCAAAGAAGATAATTGTTTTTAGGAGCAGCTGTGGGTTTTTTGATTAAGTCTTGAGTCATCGAGGTCAGTATTTTTGAATTATTCAACATAGGAAAGATGAAGCAATTGGTTTGCATTTTGGTCAGCAATACACAATGTGTTATTACAGTTAGTGACATAAAACTCATAGCTATTTACTACAATCCTCTCATTTCCAGGAAATTTGTTTGTTTCTTTGTGAGTGCATATAGCTTGTAGGGAAAATATTTTCAGTTACAATTCCTGAATCAGTAAGATGGCACCTGGTGGCAAATCAGTGCTTGTGGAGACTTCTCTGTTAATAGAAATACTAAAGTGAAAATGGTGCACTTAACAATAAATCATAAGTCCAAGTTCCCAACTTCACTTTCAAAAGCTAAATTATAGATTAGGATCTTTCACACCAAAAGAAAACTCCTAAAATGAGCCATCCCTTGAGATTTCTTGCTATGCCTGTGGCTTTTTGTGATACCTCCAAGTCAGAGGAGCACATCTAATTCAGATCAGCATTCACCATCACATACTAAACAAAGGGCCCAAGTAAACTTGAGAACTGAGACCTGAAAACTTCAACAGCTTTCTTTATCTTGTAGTGAAAAGGCTCCAGATGTCTTAAAAGTCCAGCACTTTGTGTAAGCTCTTAATGTAAGGAGCATAGTAGGTGAATGCAGAGCTATCACTTGGTGATGAGCTGGCTACATCTCTGCAAGAGTTTCTTTCAGCTTCCTGCTATTGAGGAACTAGTGAAAGCAGACAGCTTCTCAAAGACAGAATAGTTTTACCCTGGAGAGTTAATGAAAAATAGGTTTATATTACTGCCTTTGCTACAGAGTGAGGGTGGCAGAGCTGTATGGCCTGAGGAGGGTCTCTTGAGAAAACACATACCTGTTGAAAAGGAAAGCTTAGAAAGGATACCCACGGGAGAAAGAAAGAGAAGAGGAAACTGCCCTAACTGAGAGTTAATTGAAACAGAGATGTTGAAAAGCCAAATCCCTATTCCATGCTGGAAGAAAGACCTGTGCCCCTGAAGATTTCTGTGCAGGGCCTCATATGCTTAACCTGCCTGAGTTATGGAAGACTCAGATCTGTGGTGTTGGATTCCCAACCTGAAGAAGCACAGCTGGGTGCCCCTTTTCCCGTCAGCTGGCATGCGCTGCTACAAATCTCCTTTGTGTGGCAGCTCGAGGGGCTCATGTACCTGACTGACCAGTGAGAGTGGCCAGGCTGCTGGGCAGGGGGGTCTCGCTGTGCCTCTTTTAGGAATTGTGTACCCATAAACTCAGTGAGGAAAAGGCTGTGGAGTCTAAAACTGAATGTAGCTCTCCTATTTTAACAATTCTTTGTTAATATTTTTATGATTTTCAGTGACTGAACCCTGACTGGCTGAACCAGTTTTTTTCAAGCAGTGTGAGCCCAGAGGTCATGTCCCTGGCACAAATTAGGAGTTGAACTGCAGTGCAGCATGAGAATAAGGGTTCTGCTCTGCGGTTACAGTACAGGACACGTGAACCTAAGACAAAAAAGAAGCTCTTAAAGTGTTAGAAATACTTGTAAATGCATTGTCCCTTGTCCTGTGAAACACAGTTGCTGATTTTTCCTATGCTCCAAGTAATCAGCTGGATGTGAAATACAACTCTGGGGGCTGGGGTAGGTGACAAGAGGATTTAGGTTTACCAAATTTTGGAACCATCAAAGGCAGTTGGGTTTCCTGTCTGAACTTCAGTCTGAGTTGGAACCTTGTCTCATTTAAAACTTTTAATGGCATTCTACATTGATTTCAGTCATCATGTACTTTTAACAAGGTTTTCTATATTTCCAAATGAAAAGTGGGCTTATTTTGAAAAGAACACAGATTCTAAAGGATTAAGAAGCTTTTACAGATCATTTCACTTTCCGCATGACTTGGAGGAGGGCTTTACTTCTGTAAGGGACATGTCATGTGCTACCCCTTGCTGAAATACTGTCCAGAGACAGCACAGATTTGTTGATACTCCAGAACGTGGCTCTTCAACTACATTTTCCAGCTATGCTTTAAAGTACTATTCTATTTGTACTGTTTAATTAAGTTCCAAAGGAGGCCTTTCAGGTGGTTGACAAACTGTCGTCTTCGTTGCTGTTAGACTCAGCAACACTTCATGCACCACGTTCTGTTCCCTGCACACAGTGGAACTGAGAGCAAATAGTCATTAGCAGCCCATCAGCTCCCAGTGGGGTGAAGCAGTGGCACAGCCACTCAGTCTTCCTCTCAGTGAAGAGCAGAGAAAACAACAGGCCTTGTACTTCAACCTGCAGGTCAGACTTGATCTGTAATTTTCTATTAGATTGCAGAAGTGATGTATCTTGTAAAAAGAGGCAGTGCACAGATACTGCCAGGAGCAGTGAGTTTTACCTCATACAGAGGCTGCATCTCAATGTGGACTTATCAAGGAGGATACTTAATTTGCATAAAATTTGACCCTCTGAATATGAGGTTTGTACTTTTGATGAGGATATAAAGCCAGAATTGACTTCATATGTTTAATTTCTTTCATTCTGTTAAAGAACTCAGTATAAGGCCTATAAAATGCTATTTTGCTTTGTCAAATGCCAGAGGAATTACTGCCCTCAAATGTTACTTCATATTTATATCATCCAAGCAATGAAGCAGAATTTTTGTAAACAGGCAAAAGTCTTTTTTCTATGTACAAATGATACTTGTATCTTTCGGAGTATTACGTGGTAACACACTTTTCAAGTGAAGTCAATTAACCCTCTGGTCTCACTTGTGCATCTGTATTCAATTCTCCCGTGCGATTCATGAATGAACCCCCCAGCTAGCAATTAATAAGTGCTAAATTCGTTTTATATTTTTTGTTCACTCTTCTAATTCCAGCACATCTAGATACTTTCTTTAAATTGTTACGGAATAGCACCACACACAATCAGCAAAATTCTCATTGACAAAGTTACTTACCAGTGGGAATGGATCTATTCATAGCTAGTCCAAAGCAGTATCAAGTGGAAGATATACACCTGAATCTTTGAGGGAAAGGTAGCCTTAGTCATGCTTGGCTGTGGATTTCGGAAAAAAAAGGTGGAAGTGGCCTCCTCTTAACATACTGATTTACACTCCAGTAAAGGTGACTGAGGAAAATGCACTTTAGGTTTGAGCTTAGCAGGAAGTTGCACATGGTCTGTTATCCATTGGAACCAATGAGAGATTATTGCTTGAGCCATTCTAACCTGGTCACTCGTTATGGTCCATCACAACATGTTCTGCATATTCTCATAGGTGAGTTGCAATAATTAAAAGCACTCTAAAGACCCAACCTGAGAAGGAGAACATAATCATGTAGTATACTTTTTCCCTAGTAGACTTCTAGATAAATAGTCCTTTAGCACGTGTGGCCTTTAACTGTGATCATGTCATGACCAGAAGGAGAAGCTTCACTAATCTCGGACCAATGTGATTATTATATGATGGAAGATCTTAGAAGACTGGCCTGAACTATTCCAGGAAGAAAAGTATGAGTGTTGGTTCTTGCTGTGTGTGCAGATAATTTGACTAGGGAACTTATTTTTATGGTTTTGTACTTCACATCTGCATAGTCCCAAAGCAAACGTATTTGTTGTGTACCACTGACTCACAAACCAGAATATGTGCACGACTTACCTTTGCTCTAAACCTACAGTGTATCGGCCTATTCCATCTGGATTACAGAACACCACCTCTCCTGTTGTATTTTTCATTTTTTAATCACTACCCCTTCACTTCCATCCTGGCAGGTACAAATGCAGCAAATATTTCTGTTGTTTACCAAGCTGAATTAATGCAGCAAGTATTTAATTTGCTGCTTCAAGATGCCTGCTTATGAAAACAAGCTAGTACCACTTTTTACAGTGGCATTCAAAGACAGACAGATCTGGTTACAGGCAGTTTATGCTTTCCTCTAGTCTTCAAAAGACATCAGTCTACTATTTTATATCCAAAATATGTAGCTCAAGATAGCCTTCCAAAAAGGGAAAATTAGCAAAAAACAGATTAGTGACATCAGCAAGGAGTATAGAAAGCTTCTTGTATTCTAAGTTACATCTCTTTACTGACCTGTGTTTTGGTATTACTTGAGTTATTTATGTAGCTGAGTCACTGGAAAGGTTTTTGGGGGCTTGTTTCTTTTTTGTTCTTCAGCCACTTTGAATCTCCACTGATGCATGAAGTCCCAGAGCGCCAAGGCAGCAGCACAGACAGTTCTGCAAGCAGTTTGGGAAGCTCTGTCACAGCATGTAAGAAGGTAAGTTTTAAGTTTATGTTATGTTCAAAGTTATATATATATATAGCTTTGCTTTGTAGCCTTCAGCTTTAGTGAGGAATACAAAATTGAAGTCATGCTTTAAAAATGTTTGATACAGAAAAATAACTTACTGGTGCTGTTATGGTATCTTGCAATTTTTGTCTCCGTCTATACTTGTCTGGTCCCAAAATACATTATAATACATGAGAGGTAAACTCCCATTGAACATTTCTAATTTGCCTCATTATCTGACATTTCATTATATGAAATAAAAGCAGAGCATAGCATGAATACCTTCAGGACTGCTCTTCAGTAAATGGCAGGTTTCTGGGACCCAGACAGAGCTTTGTTTCTCTCAGGTCAATGCAATGGAGCGTCCTTCATGAAAAGAGTTTTCACTGGAAGGGTTTCTACAACAGGAGGTAGTATAGGCTGCTCTTATAATTTCCTAAAACTAGGTTTATATGCACTAATTTAATTTAGAGCATGTGGGGGGAAAGTGACACCTGTGTATGTATGTATGTATGTCATTAGGAGGGGTCAGATGTCATTATATCTAACACGTCCCTATGACCACATCATGGTAGTACAGTCTGAAGGATAGGGGACACTGCCAGAGACTGTTGGGGAGGAGAGGCTGTCTTTCACCTCTCCCTTTACAATAAACCTCAGAGCTCCCCTGTTTCCCACAGCCATAAATCTAGAGCTGAAAAGATAGCATTCATTTTAAGCCTTTATAGCTCATTCAGTTTTCCCACATTTCTGACTTTTAATAATGTTTTCCTTTTGGGTTTGGAGTGTTTTGTTTCCTTGTTTTCAAATTAACAACAATATATATTTATATATGTAAGAGGAGAGAAGGATAAAACATGTAGATGCTGAAGATTTATTTTCCTTATCCTGAAAACCACGGTCAGAAATTTTGTTAGATATCACTGATATAAAAAAAGAACTCCATAAAACAGATGTGTATGCTGGGACTGGGCTTCTTCACCTCACCCCAACATGGTTATAAGATAAAGTGTCAATATTTCATTTGATCAAAGGGTTAAGTTCATTTGCAAAACAACACTTGGTTTTTAAAAATGCTGCTGACTATAATTGGAATCCTCATATAGACAGAAAATATACTGTGTGGGAAAACATCTTAAATTTTCGTTTAATCTCAGAGTTGTCTACTTTATGTAAGAGTGAAGGATGGTGGCACAGCACTAAGTGCCACCACTGCCTTTACAAATGTTCCTGCTTAGTCACCCTCAGAAGTATCACTCTTTTAAAGGGTAGCCTGTATCACAATAGTTGAGAGTGGCTGCACCAGCCCGATCCCATACATTTGAGCTGTTCATTGTAACACGAGTCACTTTTATGACTGTCAGCACACTAAAAGAAGTTGTTCACTTCTGACAAACAGGATGTTTTGGGCTTCTTTACATCATTGTCAGAGAAGGTGTTTACCTTTTGTCTGTGCGTGTGTGAAAAAGGATAAAGAATTCTCTCCTAGCCTCTGTTAGGTGATTTTTAAGTTAGATGTGCAATTAGTGGTGGAATGAAATGCTGTGGGTTCCTGCTGCAAGGGAACAGTTTAAACAGTTGGCTTGAGGGTTTGAGTAGTTATATGCGGCATGAATGGCTGCTGTCAGGAACCATATGAGATGGAGCCTGTTACTACACAGAGCAACCTAAACAAATGCAGAAGATGTGCCCCTTGATATCTCATTTTATTCTGTATGTCCCACTTTCCAATCTTTTTTTGATGAGTAGTAATTAACCAAAGCAATTAAGATGTTCAGTCACAAAGATGCAGATGTTTCATTTGTGGAGCAGAGCCTTTTTAATACTGTCTCGGTTATAGATATTTACTGTATTTTAATGTCTTATGACCTAAATCAGGGAGCAGGAAGCTGTTACACTAAACTCATACGCAGTATTTTCCTCTGGGAAAGAGCGACTTTTCTAATCCACGCTCTGCTAGAGGCTGATTTAGTTCATTGATTCACAACACACTGACTAATGCTGACGGCTGAGTCTCCAGATGAGAGTGGAAAACTTTTTTTTAGAACCATGAATTACTGCTGATTTCACATTTAGTGCATGATGCAGATTCATCCTGAATTATTTTCCGAGTGTGATGATCCTGCTCCAAACCAGATATACAGCAGTATAGTGTGTGCAGCTGTCACATGAGTATGGTCAATGAATCAAATTCTGCTTTCAGTTGCTTTTCAGTTTTCAGCTGATAGCAAAAATCCTAACAATGTGTCAATGGGATTGGCCCTGGACTTGTTTTAATTAAATAAGACAGAAGAGAAGTACAAGACAGGAGGAAGAAATTTTGGCAAGTGATACTGTTTGCCTTAAAAGTGTGGGAGTGCGGACTGACAGCTGAAGGAGAAGAGGGTTAGTTATCTTCTTGTCATTTGGTACAGATCACCTCAGTATATTTCAAAAAAATGCTTAAATGCAAGAATGGCAATGGGAATATGCTGGTAGAGATATGGATCTGAGGAATACCAGTTTTCACATTGCTTTTGATTAATTAACTTTCTCTGTTAATTTAGATCAACTCCTTCAAGCTTATACACTTTTGATCATTGCAGTCATATATTATTTTACTGTAAGGACTTCAGCATACGCCTTTAAAAGCATGACTGTCCCATGAAGTTTTCATACATAAGCAAACTCCCATTTTATCTAATCTCCCTATTTAACAGGGAGAATTGCCTTACAATAACAAGGGGCTGCAAGAAATATTCCATTTTCTCTTATGATATATGTGTCTTTGACTGCAATAATATACTGCCTGTCACCAAAATAATGTGCCCAAAAGTTCACGTCTTCTACTGATACATTTTTGCACAGCAGGTGTGTGTAACCCTACCTGTAATCAGCATTGCAGGGTGACCCAAATGATCCTTCCTCCACAGAAATATTAATGGGAAAGCTCTGAGTATTATCATGTCTGTAATGGTCCTAATGCAGGAGCCTGTGTTCCGTGAGCTGGAGTTTAAACTGATCGAAGGTTTACCCCTCACTCCTGCCACCACTGACTCAGATGTCGCCTCCATCTCCTGAGCACCACTCAGAGCAGTGTAAAACCAGACCATGTGTAAGGAGGCTTCTGGCCCACATTCCTGCATGTCCTCCATTCCCACAGTGCTGATTTTTTGGAGTAATTTCTGGAGCCTTTCCAGATGACTTTGGGCCAGCCTCTGTTCCTTAGATTGCTGACCTCTGCCAACTTCTGCAGTGTGGACTCAAGTATATCTGGTTTTGTTTTTCTCATCTGTCTTTTTCAAATCCAAATTGCTGTAAATTATTTTCCCCAACCTCCAGTATTAAAAATGTTATGCCTATTCACCCTTCTTCACATTTCTGGATACATCCTCAATGTGTGTGCAGAGCTACTTATGCACAGGAGAGCAGAATCTGGCCCAGGGAAAACATAATCCTACTAGTGTCACTCATCTACTTGAGGTTACTTAAAAATCACATACTGTCCAAAATTTCCATGTAATAATTTCTACCCTTGACTTCAAAGTCTATTAAAAAAGCTGTATACAAAAAATTAAATGCAATATAAAGCCTTGGAACTCATAAACCACTCTGGAGTGACTCCAGCTTGGCAACCATGGCCTGACTTGACCTGACCTAAACATTTGTTTGGGAGAGTTCTTTCTTCTGCTGCTGCTTTACCAGTATTTGCTTCCTGATAAAAACATCCTCTGAAAGACAGAGCTACCAAGGGTCATTTAACATCCCACAGGAGACAAAGCAGGTGAAGTGTGGGCTGCCCAGCTCATTTCATGGGTTTATCATGTACAATATACATCTGCTATGATTGAGCTGTTCTGAAATGCACACCAAGTCCTCCTGAGACAAAGATGAGCAGTACCAAGGGTGTCTGCAGCTTGTTTCTGCATGATAAATTTCTGCCTATCACAGTTTCTCTGAAACTCTCTGAGTTTTGGGAAAGAAAGATCTAAAGTGATTAAGGCTGAAGACAAATTCACTGTGATCTTTAACAAAATGAAACAAGATTGCTTGTTACAGCAAAAGCTATTTGAGCTAAAGAGAACAGTTTCTTGTGTATCCAAAATATGTTTTAACAGGTAATTAGAACTTCAGCCCTTGAGGATGAGAATATCTAGAATTTGATTAAATCTGAAATCATATATATATATATGTAAATATATTATGTGTATGTGTGCATTTTTGTTTATGTTTAATTCTGTGTGTCTTCATAAAAGCCTCAGAGGATGGTAATTTTTTGAAAAGAGGAAAAGAATGTTTAATTCTAGATTTTACCAACCAGTTCATAAGGCTTCCAAGATTTCCTTAAAAAAAACCAAACCCACACAACAGTTTATTACACTAACAGGAAATTGTTTCTTTGGGATATGGATGTATTATTTTCCCCATCTAGTCTCGGAGTTAGTTATGATGGCAGGAATCTTTCTGCACTGAGATGGGATGTTATAAAATGTATGGAGTGCAGAGTCATTGCACTGGTAAACAAGATTAGGTAGCAGCTCCAAGAAGAAGCTGTGAAGTGTTCATGTGAAGCATTCATGAGCCTTTGGCATTCTCAGAACAAAATCTTTGGGCACTTTCTCTAAGTATTTTGTGAACCCTAAATTCGTACTCTACAGCTCTTTGGAATAAGATCCATAGCTGGGCTGGTGTACTGAGAAGCAGCCACAAAGGTGGAAAGTCTCTGTGGAGGGCACCAAAAAAGGGCACTGAAGCAGGCCAAGCTCAGGGGCTGTGGTGTTCCCCATTACCTCCTCATCCCTCTCCTGCTGACTTTTATCCAGAAATCAATATAATACAGGGAGTGAAGTATTAATTGTGTAACTGACGTTCTCCCAGAAAGATGAAAATTAGAGTGGGTGTTAGTCTGTGGGTGGTAATAAGCTTACTTCTGGATGCCCCCAAGTATTAGAAAATTGTGTCAACTGGCCAGATCAGCTTTCCACAGCCATTCATCTTTCTGAAGTGAGAAGGCCTCACAAGTTATTCTCACTTCTTCTAAGGAAGGGATCTAGGCTTAGAGATCAAGTGTTCTTGAAGTAGGACAAATGTGTGTCAATACAAAACATGCAGTCAGGGAAAGGAAAGTACTGCAGATAGATTTTTCTCCTAGGTATAGCAACAAATTTATATTTTAAAATTATTGAAATAAAAGGCTAAAAACTAGAGTACAGTCTATTTCCACATAATACAAGAATTTCAAGAAGTACCAAAAAACAAACATCCATTTCACAAACATGCTTCTCAACATTGCTGCCTGGGGAAGATGATAAACCACAGAAAATGTTCTTTAAGTAGCATCAATGTTCCAGCAATATTTTTCCTGCTATTCCCTATCTGTTTTAAAAGTGCTAATGGTCCCTCTTATTCATGGTAGATTAGTGCAGAGGCAGAAAGTAAAGAATTAAGTTTAATCTAAACATTAGATTTGCAAACTGGCTTTGCCTCTTATAGTCCACAGATACCTGTAGCCCCATGTTGGTTTTGGTCGAGCAGAGGCTGTGGCACAAGCTGGAGGGCTGAGTCAACACAGAGATTAAACCCAAAGTTTTGGTCTCAGGGTGCTGACTGACCTCAGGACTCATTACAGAAGGGCTAAAGTACTTCAGTTTGTCAAAAGCAGAAAAACTTGTTTAAGGAGTTTGGAGCCTTGGAAGTCCCAGAAATGAGGCTGCTGGCAGAATGAATAATACTGATCTACGGTGGAGAGATAGTCAGTCAGAAAGGCTGCAAATTTGTGTACTCTGGTGTAAGTGAATAATTAGTTTTCCAACATCTATATTTATCACTTTAACACAGAACAAAACTCACAGCAATATTTTCCAATAAAAACACTGGCTGTAGGCATTTCCTTCAAGTATCTCCAAGGACTGCTTCTGAAAAAAAAATGGGCTAATACTTTAGGGGATATGTAACTAAATTTGACTTAAGGTGCAGTAACTGGACAAGTTCAAACCGAGCAGAGATCCGTTTTCCTCCACCACCCCTCCAAATTCTGTTGGCAAAATTTCCATTGAGCTACAACAATGGGGTTCAGGCCCCCAAAGCACAATAGGGCTCAGAAAAATTCGTAATTATTTTAACTATTTTTAACTGTTTTAACAGATTCTCTGCAGTAACAGTCTGCTAGAATCAACAGACTACTGGCTGCAGAATCAGAGGACACCATGCCAAATTGGCTTTCTAGAAGACAAGTCGGAAAGCAACTGTGCCTCAGTAAGTACTCACTGCCATCTCCTCTGGAGAAAAGTTCCTTGAGAGTTATTTGGGAAGGGTGTGGGGCTGACAACAGTACATGTTAGACTAAAAACTCTGTAATTTCCAGCTTTCTTTTAATAGCCAACATATAAACTAAAAATACAGATTTCTATACAGAGCACATTAATAAAGATTACTGCAGAGGCTTCCCCACATTTGCCTTTCAGATTTTGGTGGCTCTGAATGTTTTTTTATGTTCATAATTTGCAACTCACAAGACAGAAAAATAAGCCAAAGAGAAAATAATTCCAAACCGTAACTTGTTAAGTAGCAGGTTGGAAAGAGCAGATGTTTAAAAGGGTGCTCAATGTTCCTGAAGGCAGAGAGACACAATTAAAGAGAAAAACTCTCCATATCAGATGAGGAGAAGCTGCTGAAAAACTCAAATAGAATTATTTTGCACTTGAAATTAAATTTAAATCTCATTATTGTGGGTTCTAATGCAATTAACATCAGCTTTTGTTTAACAATGTGCATGAAGAAATAGGAGTTCTGTTGCTTTACAAACTACATGAAACTGGATGGAAATACATTGCTATCTTTTTAATAGTTTTTTACTTGACAAAGGACTCAGGAGAGAAGATCTTTACTCAGAATCCTATTTGAATGCTATTCCCTGGTCTCAGTGAACAAAGAAGGGGTTTAGAAAAGATCAGCTTTATCTCAGGTATTATTTACCTCAAAAAATAATATAAAAAATAATTATGGCTTGCTTTTTGACCTGTTGAGCTTTGACTTTTTGCTTAATTTTCCATAGAATCTTAGAGGAAATTGTATCTATCTATGATGGGTTAGACATACCAAGCAAAGATAACTTATTACAGAAAGATGATGCCATTGCTCCCCTCCTTATTTGAAGCAGCATTTTCTGGTTTTGCCGTGCTGTCTACTTTGAAAGGTTAAACTACCTCAAAGAGCTTTTTCCTCTAAACCAATATTATGAGTGGTTTTTTCCTCTTCGGAGGGTATTTATCTAATTGCTTAACATTTCATTAAACTTATTTCAATTAACAATGGTACTGTTTAGCAGCAGTTTACCACTGCAGATTAGAATACATAGTTTCCTGCTAATATAAACAGGTAGGGTTTTAAAAGTAGTTTAATTATGGAAGTATTGTTTTGTTTGTTTCTTCTGGATGAGAACTTAATCAAAATCCACCTAATAGAATAAAATACATGGATTTGTGAGACATAATCACTCATAAACGCCACATGGTGATTTATAAATGTAATTAAAATATCTGTAATCTGACATTACCCCATGGAGACACCTCATAAAATAAATGTAATTTCACATAAAAATATATACTTCTGCTTACTCCACTATTGCCAGCTTTCTTTCTCTGGACCTGCAAGAAATCTGCCCTGCTTTGTATATACTTTTATGAAGACCTTATTTGAAAGGAAAAAATTGATAGATACTTTGTCCCTACTTTCTCTTCAAAGATCTAGATCTAGATTAATTACCAGTGCTGAATATTTGTGGTTGGCTTATGTTAGTACAAGATAAGAAATTTAAATTCTTCCTTAAATAAATGATTTATAGATTCTTCTCGCATTGGACTCTCCTAAAGCACAATCTCTTCTTCTTGCACACAGAAATGTCAATTATGACTTTATCTTAGTAGTTGCTAAAATTTAACATTTTTCTTCGCCATGCTTTTACAACATGTCCATGATTAAGGGGGTATTGCCACACAGCTAAAGATGTATCTTAATTGCCTTTTACGAATTCCTAGTGAAAATTGTCATGAAACTATTATTTAGGAACAAAGTCGGATACAAAACTAAATGAAGAAAAAAAATGGTGGTACAGTCCTGCAAGATATTTGGCATTCAAGATAGTTCAAGATACTTATAGTAGTGAATTTTCCAGAAATTCTGTGGCCTTTCATGCTTTAGACCAGCAATATGTAAAAAAGCCATTAGAAATTATATTTGCACTGAAAAAAAAAAAAATTTCTCAAAATGTACCCAGGCTCCAATGACCTCCCCACAAAATCATCCTGCCCCATCACTCTTTGCATGACCATCTTGCCCCAACACAGAGGCTGGGAGACAGACATTCCCCCTCCACACAGCCTAATGTGGAATTGTGCTTGATAACCACTGATGGAGGAAGGGAGACCCTTCCCTTCCCAAGCACTGTGCCTTTGTGTGAGGGGCAGTGGATTTCCAGACCGGCAGAAATCCTGCAAATTTGTTGAATATCCTGGAGAAGAATATGAACTTTACACACCTAAATGGCAGTGATAGGTATGGAAGGCAGAAAATACCTGCCTTTTAATTAAAACAAAGCGCTAAAAAACAGTGCTCATTTCTTACCTTAGTATAACAAGATAACATTTAAAGAGTCAGGATGTGACAATGGCTCATTTAAAATTGTTTAATGTCTCCTTAAAGCTGAGAAAAAAACTGGCTTTGCAGGCAGATGGATGAGAGAACAGTTTCAATAAAGTGTTAAAGGTTTTGAAACATTCTTGAAATAGTCCAGCAAGTTTTCCATTTGCAAGTGCTCCGGCTCTGTAACTGCATAAATGCTCGCTCCAGAAGAAGCTCCGTGCAGAGCTGTGTGTAGTGCAGGCTGTAGCACACACAGGCAGTCGTGTGTTGGCTAGGGCAGCCAAGGGAGCAGCAGGAGCCCACGGCCAGAGCAGAGGGAAAGGACAAGGACAGCAGCCCAAACTTCAGTCAGATTCAGTCATGGTAAAACACCCTCTCACCTGATTGTTGGCTGCTTTTGTGCAGCCCTGTGCCGTTGGCACTTTTTCTGGAAGTGGTCTGATGATGATGGTGGAAGCACAAAGGAGAGGGGGACAGCATGACTGGGGGAGTGGGACAGTGGAGGCGGCAACAACCGCTGAGTGGGCTCCTGCCACACGGAAAACCCTAATCCTTCTGCAGCACAGGAGGAGGAAGGGTGACAGTTTAGGGTTGTGACTGGGTTAGCTGAGTGCAGGAGAACATTCCCAGTCCAGGAGACCAACTGGAGCTTCTCAAAGAAGGGAAGCAATGCTCACATTAGTGAAGTGACAAGTGAGAGAGAAACCAGATTGTTACCAAAGCAAACAGGTGATGTGATGATGGATCACATTGGCTGTCATCTCTCTGTTTACTGAGACAGTGAAGAATGTCATTTTGCCATCATAGCAGCTGGATTTTCAGAACTGGCTGCTTGCCTTGCAACTGCATGGCTTTGCCATCCTGAGCAGGTACTTCAGCATTATCACTTCCAGTGCAGTTTAGACATCAAGCTTTTAAACAGCTTCAGGAGGAGGTTAAGGATGCCTTTATGTACTAATTTGAGCTGGTCAAATCAGGGCTTCTGTGGTCTCACCTCCTCCTCCAGCTCCTGTTTCATCTCCCTGGCATTTGTACAAATGTGCAGTAAATCAATTCAGGGAGAAAAGTAACTATGAAATTAAGAAATTAGTTTCTCTAGCCAATTCTTCCTTGAATCATCTCACCATATTGTCAGATAAATGCCAGTGCTCACTCAAGGGATGGAACAAAAACATCCAGGAAACAGTTCCCACAAATTAATTCAAACTGAATGATAACATATGCAGAAAGGAAAAATCCTTGGCAATGTGTATTTTGAGGGGAAAAAAGGACAGCAGCTTTCACCTGAATTAGATTATGAGTGGTTTTCATTCATTTCTTCACCCAAGTCATTTTAAAGATATGACACTACATATCTTTGGATGTTTAGGTAAAAATATACAGATTCATATTTTACATCAGTCTTTGATACTAGATTACTTCCAGGTAACTTGCTAACAATAGTGGAGACACCATGTCAGGGACATTTTCTGTCCCTTAGTCAGGGCCCCTGTATCCAGTTTGTTCTTCAGTGTCCAAAGAATGAGAGCATGCCCTCACTGAAGAGTGGAGGTGCAGTCTCACAGGAGCTCAGAAAGAAGGCTTATTCCCAGGACTGATGGTAGCCAACAAGGCTCTTTACACAGGCAAATACAGAAGTGCAGTCTTGAAATCCAAAGGAGGAGATTTTTGTTTGTAGGCTTTTTCTAAAACAAAGCCATGTGTGTTCCTGAATAGTGACCATGTACAGCTGAGACAGGTGCTTTGTTTAATTGTGTTTGAATGAAGTTTTAAATTTCCTAGTAAACATAGCAAAGCCCTATTTTTCTTCCTAAAACTACCAGACCTACGTACTAAGACCTTTTCATTCCCTCATAAGATTGCTTGCACACCTCAGCACTGTGTCATAGACAGGGAATTATGAGGGTGTTTATTTTACCCTTCACTCCGCAATTACTCAACCATCTTCAGCAACAGCATTGTCTCTTTCGGAAATCAAAATCCATCCATTGCTTTCCAGATCTAAACCATAATTACTAGAGATATTTTTAGGTTTAAGTTTCATCTTCCTATTCAGCTTGACAAAACCTTAATTACATCCTGACAAGGTGCAGGAATCAACAGCAGCAGGCTAAATTGTGGCATTGAGTTGTAGTCCTTTCTCAGGCGTGTGTGGGTGCTCATGCTGCTGTGGTAAGGAATTGTACCTTCCAGAGAGCCCCTCTCTGGCTTGCACAGAGAAATTAAACCCCTCCTCTTCACCAGTTGCTCTCTGCCTTTTGGAGCCCAGTGCAGGCAGACTGAGCACTTGCTTAAAAGACCACTGAAAGGATTACTTGTATAATCTGTAAAATATGTTCCACTTTCTGCTCTTCTACATACTTGGCTCTGAAAAATATATCTTTACGTATCAGCTAATGTTAAGACAGAATTTAAATATGCCCTTAAAGGGTTGTATTTCCACGTTTTCAGTACCACATGTCTATCATACAGCAGCCAAAAGCTGCCTCGTGCATTTCAGAGTGTGAAAGATTGACAATAGATTTTCTTCTCTTTCCTGTCACTTCAGACTTGGACACTCTTTAATCTTCTGTCTAGATCTGCCATCTTCTTTGCTGTCCCTCCGTGACAGTCTCATACTGCAGTGGTTTTCTGTCTGTGCTTAAGAGAAGCGGATGCTTAACCTTACTCTGACAAAGCTAAAAATAAACACTGGGAGGATCAAGCGTGGCATTGCAGCTGTATCCTCTCCAGCATTCCACTCTGGCATATTCTCAGTGCCTCCATGACCTGCTTTATCAAGAAATGAGATTCTTGTGCTACCCCCAGAGTGGACATCTGTGGTTGCTGCTGCTGTTATAGGCACAGGCTCCCTCTAACATGAATTGCAGGCTGAGGTTCACAGAAATCTGTTAAACATTAAGTATACAGGGCACTGGAGAGGGTAAATGGTGCATGTGGCATAAATATTTATTGGAATATTTTCTCTAAGTCATAAGTGGCAATTAATTACATCAAACCCAAAGGAATAAGCTTTAATGGGAAGAAAATATTCACTGCTGGTTTTGAAGCAATGGATTATGAAGAGATAACTTGGGAAGATTCATTAATGCAGTCCAGCCATTAAAGTATGGATAGTTTCTAAAATATCAAGAACCATAAATCCACCAAGTCATTTGAGATAAGCACCTTCTGAAGAATAATTTGGACTAAATTTCAGTCATAATACTGCTAAAAATGCTGGAAGGAGAGCAGTATAACACATCCTTCTGACAACACAGAAGGTGTACCTAAAAGAGAATTGTGGTTGGGCTGGGGGAGCAAGGGAAACTCATGTCAGGGCCTTATTTCGATGAACTTGAGTGACTCACACAAGATGCACTGAGTTGTCTGCTTTTGGAAACATTCCATTAGGGCCTGCAAGAAGAGTGGTTGCAAGCCTCATCTCATGTTAGATTGCAGTTGTGCACTCACAGGAGAGATTTTTACATAGAATCTGAAAGGAGTAATGTGTCTTTTGTGGATGTCCCAATGGAAATACAGGGCAAGAATAGGAAAAAGACTTCCTCCACTCACAGCTAGAGATGGAAATTGCCTCTCTCTAGTCATGCAAAGGACAGCACAACAGAAGCAAGGCTTGGACTTGACTTCAAGTTGATGTTTCCCTGACCTGCCTTGCATCCTCTTGTAATTTTGAGCAGAGAAACTGTCAGTAGAGTGCCATTGTCCTACTTTGACAAGAATGGGTTTTTTGAAGGTAGCCTGATCTCACTTTGGTGAGATAAGTAAAGTACCACTGTGTAGATGAGGGATACCTGTCATGAAGCCTTTTGAGTTATTTGCAGTGCTGAAGATGTGCCTAAGCTGCTTCACACTGTGAGCTTAGCCCTGTGTGCTGGGCTGGAGGTAATGCTCTGCCCGGTGGCTGGGGTGGGGCTGTGCTTTGGATTGTGCTGAACGCAGGGTTGATAACATAGAGATGCTTTTGTTATTGCTGGGTGGGGCTTGCACAGAGCCAAGGCCTTTCCTTGAGTTCACTGGGGTGCACAGCAAGCTGGGACAGCAGACCCCAGGTGACCCAAGGGATGTTCCATACATGTCACATCATGCTCTGCGTCTGAAGGAGGGTGGACAAGGAGAAAAGGGGGGACAGAAATTCTCCCACCTGGATAATACTGCTGCCTCACATTTTCATTCATGTAAATCCTTTTGCAAGCAGCTACAGGGCATATCTAGTACTTCCAAACTAATATTTTAATTTCTACATTTCACAGCTGGTTCCTCTGCCAGAATCATTTTGGCAAGCATGGAAATTAATGCGAGACAAGCATTGCATCCAAATGCTAATGGATGATTAGCTCTGTCTTCCAGAAAGTTTTTTTTTTAATTCTGAGTCACTATCAGGCTATTTCAAATACCTCATATAAGACATACTCGAACTCAAGATCCTCTTTAACCATTTAAATAAAAAATATCAGATTTTACTGTGCATGGAGGACAGAACTACATCTCTTATATCATTCCCAGTCTCCTACCTACTAAAAATTTGCAGTCTCCATATTAGTGGTAACGGCAAATGACCCCAAAAAGAAGTGATGAGAGCCAATGGAAGTGAAAATAAATCACCAGAATTTAGTCAGTGGAGGAAAGGAAACTCTCATCTAAAAACAAATACCTGCAACAAAAAAGCAACAACTGGTAATTTTCAGTTTCCTTATTTCTTATAATATTGCAGATCTTCACACAAAGATGTCAATCGTTATAGCACTATATACTATATATACTGTATATACTTCATTAGACGTTTATCTGTATGCTCAGGGAAACCCTTGGAAATTACCTGATTGCATTCTTCCATCCCAACACAGTGCACAAACTGTGTCAATAGCAAGACACAAAACAAAACCCTTCCTGCTTCCCAAAACTACTCTGAGGTGGAGTTATAGGAGGCAAAATAACAGTAATGTGAAAAAAAAAAAAAAAAAAAGGTGGGAGAACACTCTGAAGAATATTACTTGAAACCCACACATTTCAATGAGTAGTTTGTTAATGGTTGAGATCTTTCTTTCCCAGACATCATAGGGAAGTGTCTTTCCCATTACATGCTTTATAATGAAGGTGTCACAAGCCTCACTGCTCTGCATGAAGGCATTTGGAAGCCTACAATAAAACCAGAAGGAAGATGAATGAAGATGACACATTGGGCCTTATGAAACCGCATGCAAAAGAAGGCCACGTGTGTACACTCCTGCTTCAGATAATTCTCATTTCCTCTTCATTAGTGTCTGGTGTGACTGCACAGTTATAGCTTTAAATAGCTGGGAGATCTGTGAGTGGGTCTGAGCGGGTGCAGGAACCGTGTGCCCCCAGGCAGGATGTCGAATTGCCTCTGCTCCAGCTGAGGCTGCTGCTGGCTGTGACAGCAGAGCTCCTCTTAGTGAAAATGAGCAGTTGTTTATCACACAGATAAACACAGAAGCCCCATGATAGTGGGAGAACGTAAAGAACACACCAGGCTTGGAAGCTTTTCTGCATGGCTTTGTGCTCTTTGCATGGAACCTTAGCTTCCCCTGTGGGTTGCACTTAGCTGCAGCGGAGTGCTTTGTTTTCTTCTCCAGGGTGCTTCTCTCAGGACCTTGTGTAGACAAGGAGTGTGTTCATGTGCCCCTTGAACTCAAAGATCCACTACAGCTGTCCATACAACATCCAGTTTATCATCACTCTATTATATGGATTTTTTTTTCCTAGCTACACTGAGAGAAGGTTCCCAGGCGCAAGAAAAAGTAGGGACGGGGGTTTCTGTGTTGTAAGATATTTACCTTCTCAAAGTATCTGTGTAAATTAGAGAACAAACAGAAACCACACCACACATTTCAGTGTCACTAAAATTACCAAAAACACCACTCCATGAGATTTCCAGTTCTTTTTCCAAAAAGATCCAATCCAATCCTCAAGTAGATGCCAAGATTTCTCATCTCTTTGATCTTCTGTAAAGAGGCTGGGAACTACAGAAGCCCCAACTTTAACCGTCACTATAGGGGTTCCCAGGCCCCTTTCTGTAATGTGAGTCTGGACCTACAGATTTAATACGGCCCTGAAGAAATCAGATGTTGTCCTGGTAGAAGCTTGTCTAGGGAAAAGAAGTTCAGACCAGAAAACCTTTCTAATTTCCAGCTTTACTATTTCAGATACAAGAAATTGAAAGCTAGGAGATTCTTGTTTTATTCCAGGGGTTTGTTCTAAACTCCTCAATAGTATTATTCAGGTATTTTTTTATCCAACCGTGTATGCAACTAAGTATATGGAAAAAAACAACTATATTTTTAAATTGCAGAGCTTAAAAATGGTGATGATAAAGCTAATAATCCAACTGACTCATGGGCAGATCTTTATTTCTGTCAGCTGCTATGTAATTTAGTAGAAAAACATCTATGATTTTAGCAGCTCTATGGTCAGGCTCTGGGAATGCAGCACTTCAGAGAATGGATGAGTGTGCAGAAGTACAGGAACTTCTGCCTGACACACAGGGATTAGGGATGGATTCAGTAATTCTGATGTGGTGGCCACCTCCTCCAGATTGCAGCAGATGTTTAACTGTAATATTCCGTGTTCTTTTCAACTGATGGTATGCAAATGTGGGCAGTCATATTTTTAAAGGAATTTTTTTCTAAGTATATAAGAAGAATTAGTATAAAATCCACCAAAATTAGTTTTCCCAGTTAAAATAATTTTATTTACTCTGAGGAGTTTAAAGGATTTCCCTGCTTGCTTCTTAAACAGTGTATTTGGGTAAACTAAGTCCTTCCAGATCCACACATCCACCCTGTACCCTCTTTTTTTTCAAAATGCTTAAAGGACTCTGTGAGAGGAAATTATTGAGCTTTACTATTTCATATTGGATTCTGGAACTCAATAAAACAGACCTCAACTGGGAAAAGACCTAAATCTGTCAAAAAATACATGTAATTAGGCAAAACATTGTCCCAAAGCAGCTGTGGGTTTGTGTGGGCAAAAATAGTTTGACAAACTGGTTGAATTCAATTTAAATTAGTTTGATTAAATTTTTTTCAAAGAATCAGAAAATACCTAGGATTAGAGCCTCAGTAAAGATGCATAATTAGAGTTTCTGGTTGCCTGTTTGCCAACAGAAATAATTTCAGGCCCAAGTGAAGTAGTAATTTCTGACCTTTCTGGTTTATATCTGTCTAATTTGACAACAGGCCACAGGTTCCAAATTTAGAGTTCCTACAGGTTTCATGAATACAGATGAAACTGGGAAATTTTAAGGATGTGAACTCAAACCTTCCTCATATGACAGAAAAACCAGAGACACACTTTAATAAAGTCTACTGAGGGGAAAGTGGCAGTCAGAGCTTACACCTCAGCCTGCTAAAAAGTTAACCTTAAGGTGTTAATACACAGATAAACAGACTTTTCTAATCTCAGCACTCACACAGCCAGTCAGACAACCAGCTGTTTCCCAGACCAATTCATAAGCACGAGAACCTGTACCATCCCTTCTTTTTCAAGTAATCTTGCTGCCTCAGAGCTCTACCTATTTATAACCTGTCTAACAGCTGGGGCAGAGCTGCCCTGCAATTTGTAAAGCATGCATGAGCAGACAGATGCTGTGCAAGTCTACTGCAGCAGAAACAGAGGTCAGTCCCAAAAGGTTTGGTTAAAAATGACTAAAAACATCACTGTCACCAAACTGTATCCATCACAAAGCTGTAATTTCTGTTGCTTGTGACAGTGATCAGCAGTAGCTGGATGTTTTGTGTGCTGAATGCAAATACTGTGAAAGGAACAATGAAACATTCCTTTTCAAGGGGAGAAAACATGATGGTATTGGTTTAAAAATTTAATTTTACGACTCAGGAAGCAAGAAAAAGGATTGGGGCTAGGATGGGCCAGGTGAAGAAAAGGAAGAGTTGAGGAAATTATCTGGATCAATTAGATGTTACAGTCCTAATTTCTTACAGTGTATAATGGTGCATATTTATCATAAGAGTGAGCTCAGTCAAAACCCATCATCAGACCTGCGTGCTTCCCTAATTCTCACCCCATTCTCTGAAAAGCAGAGAGCTCTTACAGAATGATCTGCTTTTACTACAGAATTTTTTTCGTCAGAGGAGAAAAGGGGCATGGTTTTAATCGAGAGACAACATTTTCTGATCCACTGGATACAGTCCTGAAATCCCTTCACAGAAAGCTTTGAATGGAGGTTTTTCAGGAAGAGTTTCATAAGGTGTGACAGCCATGGGGCTGCTGGTTTTTCCTGGTGCCCTGCAAAGTGTCACCTCCCCGTTCCTTCTTCCCCCACTGTAGTCCACAACAAAAGGCACCTAAGCCTGGGAGATTGCAAAACACAGCAGACCTGCCCCACTGTACGAAAAACAGAACAAAAATGAGATACATGGTCTGAGCTATTACGCATACTAACATTTTATTTTAAAAGATGGGGGGGCAGGGGAACATATTGGGTATTATAATGAAGTGATAAGCATCAATTAGAATAGTAGAGACAAGCACGGAAGAACTAGCTCAGTTTAAAAAACCAAAAGCAAAGACACTGCTCCAGATATTGGCGTTTTAACTTCTGATCTGACAGCCTGTATCGAGTTGTATAATGCAGTTTCCTTTATCCAGCTGATAGATACACCTTGGTAATACCTGCTCCTTCAGACCCCCCAGAGACCTGGAGCAGGTGGAACCTGAGTCCAGTCATTCTCTCATAGTTACAGCTATGGAGTATTTTCACTTGACATCTTTGTTTAGCAAAATCATTTGCATTTTTTAATTAGGCTTAGCGACATTTACTTCCTCATCTTTCTCAAGTACTGAAAAATCCTGTAGAGCACCACAGAACAGTTTGCTGTGCACAGATAAGCAAAATGGATTTAAGTACTTATAACACTTTAATCTCGTTTTGTGCTTCTACATGACATACAAATGTCTTTGAGAAAAATAATTGATTTTTATAGAAGTTTAGAGCAATGCTGTACCAAATAGAAGTATCTAGGTGTGTTAAAAAAAACCAGTAAGCAAATAGTCAACTGTCCCAGAAATCTGAGCATTCATTTACTAATGTACCATCAATCTTCTCTGTAAATCAAACATCATCATAATTTCCCGCTTATAGGATTAAATAATTAATCTGTTTAGCTTTGTAGAATACAGGCAGTTATAGTTCTTGGCTTACCAAAACTAGCCTGGTCAGAGACTGCCAAGACAATCGCAATTTGGGGCTGCAGGGAGTCAGTCTTTCACCTTGGTTTCAGTGTTAAATAGCTTGTTTTTCCAAACCATTAAATATTTTATATTCTTTGGTGCATTTAGGACAGTGTTCTTCACCAGTGATGGTTTCAGTCATTTTCAACTACAACTTTTGGGGCTGACTTCTGTTTCTGCTGAGTTATTTAGCAGAGTCTGGCCTGTAGTTAACCCCAACAGTTAAAACTTCATTGCATAATTGCATTTTGGCAATTTAAAGTTTCAACAATTTCTATGAAATACTTTCCCTGGAAGTGTCGAAAATTTGAAAGTACTGTTTTATAGTCTTATTTTTTTCTTTCTGGAGCACTCTGGTGACTGAAATACTGTTTCAGACTGTGCTAATATTTCAGTAACAGACCTGCCCTGCTGAGCAGGAGGTCAGAGGATGCAGGAAAAGAATAAGGTGCAGGACTGGCTTCTGAGCCACCCACAAACTGATTTCAGGTTACTATTTATTATTTTGCTCATGAACAAATCCCCTTTTAAAATACCACCTCCTGCAACAGCCTGATGGAACCATAATTTTTCCATACCAACAATGTTTGAATACAGGAAATGGAAAAAGTCAAGATTGACTTGAACAAAGCTAAATTAGGGTATCTATTATGGTTTATTGGTTTATAGTTATCATTTTTTTATTTGGACTTCTTGAAATTAGATTTCTCAGCTTTGTTAACTGTCACAGTTATATTATCTAGTCCTGTGAGATTCTATTTAACATTTAAATGAAGACAGATAGAAAGAAAATAAATAAGCATAATAAGACCTATCAAAAAAAAAAAAGATTAATGCAAGCATATAAGGTTTTACAAAAATGTACATTAACTCTATAGTCTTGCACAAGCAGTAATGCTTTCTATTCATTCTGCAGTAAAAACGCTTTTTGATGCCAATCTATAAATTAAAAGACTGAAAAAAATTAACTTTGTAATGATAACAAAAGACAAGCAAAGTGTAGAAATATTAGGCTGGATATTGCACCTGGCCTTGATGGGTGCAAAGTCATTGCATTTTTACACCCAACACGTGCATATTCATTGGGGCAGTCACAGAGATTACAGGATTCCCATGAAATGCAGCGAATTTTCCCAAGACCCCAAATGTCTAAAGATGCAATGTAGGGAGACCTCTACTCTCCAAAGCCTGAGTCACAGTGAAAACAGCACCTGAATCAGACCTAAATAGAAATTATACTGAGAGTTGCAGCCATACTGGCTTCAAGTATCAGTTATGAAAGTTTTCTTTTAGTAAATAATTGTGGTGAAGGGACCAAAGCCACAAGCTTCCAAAAAAATTTGCAATCAGCCTACTTTCACACAAGTTCTACCAGACCTAGATGACAAAAAAAATTCCTAGAATCTCCAGAATTAGTTTGTTTCCATATTAGCTAATGGATAATATTACATAACATTTTGAACATTTATTTAGAAATCATCATTTCACAGCTATTTGTTTTTATCTTTCTTTAAAAAAAAAAATGTACTTGAACCTCTATTAAGATTATAAGATTTAAGAAATTGCAATTTTAAAGAACACAGAGGTCAATGACTAGGGGACCTTACAGACAGGA
Source organism: Pardalotus punctatus (assembly GCA_013400915.1). NCBI lineage: Eukaryota > Metazoa > Chordata > Aves > Passeriformes > Pardalotidae > Pardalotus > Pardalotus punctatus. The sequence continues at coordinate 475,593 of VZTX01011995.1, forward strand.
AATATATTTACGTACACATTTATATCTATATATCACAAGATTTCCAAGAGTTTTTATTTAGCCATCACATTAACATAAATAAGACAAGTGAAAATAAATGCAAAGTTCTATTTGGGAGCTTTGCAGATCAGCATTTTGCTAACCATCAAAACAAATACTCCTGTCACACAAACTGGCTGTATGGATCCAATCTGCTGGAAAAGGCATTTTATGCCATCCTAATATAAGTCAAAAATATATGAGTGATTCCAGTCATTTTCAAAGAGACAAAGCAAATTTCTGGACAAAGTCTGACACATTGCCACTCTTTTGATATTTTCTGTGGGTTACAGTTTACTTTGGCTCAGAAGTACAGGGTAAAACAATATTTTTTCCTTAGGCTTTCGCTGACTTCAGCTCCTGAGGGAGTCCATGGTGCAGCTGTAGGTTCTCTGAAATAGTCACCATTCCGGTGAGCAATGCCTTAGAGCAGCTCTATTCTGTTATTGTGCTGTGGGGAAATTACACTGATCTAATCTTTCTAAAGCCAGGAGACTCAGACTTAGATCTAATAGAAGTTTAGAGCAACTGTATTGTTTTTCTACTTCACAGAGATGAAATTAGGATGAGAATAGACTCAGAATTCCAAAACTGCCATCCTATCATGGAGTTATTGCTAAGAGCAGAAATTATTGAGGTCAAAGATTCCATTAAATCCGTAAAACAACTGTCATAGCAATCACAGTTGATGTAAAATTTGATCACCCTCTCCACAAACTGTGCTTTCACAGTCCTACATTTAAAAAGGGATAAAGTGTTTAGAATAATAGTGTATAAGAAACAACACACACCCTGAGAATAAACAATACCTGCCCAAAATATGGAGGGGAAACAACATGGAATTAAAATGCCAAGCCTTCAGTATTTCAAAGGATAATGCTAAATGGTAATCAGAACATCGCTGCATTAGCGTAGGATGCACATCCCTCACAAGGAACAAGGCAAGATGCAAAGAAGGGCAGTGAGGTGCGTGTTAATTTAAAAGTGACATGGGCAGAGCGTCAGAGCTGGTCACCCAAAGCAGGCAGAGGGGACACGGCCGGCTGTCCTGACGAACAGCTGCCTCCTGCCCCTGCCCCTGCACTCTGGGCAGCAGCAGCTGGGAGCAAATGAAGGGAACAAAGTCACACTGAGGGCTTGGGGCAGAGCTCTGACTGCGAGGGCCAGCTCAGCTGATCCTGCCTTTCCTGCTGTGGAGCTGCAGTTGCTGCTGCACTTCTCTGCCCTTGAGGACTGCATTGAGCACCTCCGCTGGTTTTTTTCGTAAAACTACCTTCAGTCCTGGGCTCAGCAGTTACTCACCTTCTCATGTCCCATGGTTGTATCCTGCACATCCTCAGGTTCAAGGCATTTATACTGCTTCAACCTGGGACCCACTGCCTGCTCAGAACTACTTTCTCCTGAGATCTCTCCTGGAGCTAATTACCTTTCTCACTTCTGTTTGTAGGATGTTAAACATGAGTTTTATGGGCAGGTTACAGAGCAGTCCTAAACCAGTTGTTTCCTGTGTCTTGTGGAGTGTCTGAATTGGCACCTGGCATGAGTTGTCTCAGTGATGCATCAGGAAGAGGATGGGAAAAGCAGAACAGCACAGACCTGGGAGATAAAGCTCGTTTTCCAGACAGCATTTACATCCTGACATACCCACCAGGACAGCCCAGAACCTGTAGAGTTCTACACAATTCTGCTGCAAATCTAAATGCATACACATTTAGCCTCTGCTAAGGTGTATGGCACCAAACCCAACCTTCTAGTGACACCTAGGCCAAAACTGAGGATCAGATGGATGGGTACAGTGGTGGAATGACAGGGATGAAGCAGTTTGTGTCACCTGGATATAGTCCTGCCACGATTTTGGTACCGTCTTTAACTGTGTTGTGGTAACCCAGCAACTGATGGATTAGAAACTCAGAATCTGTGTTTAGGACTGTCCTTTAGGTTACAAAGTCATAGGCTTGAACATTAGAAAACGGCAGATACACAGTACTCTGATTCTTCACAATTTTGCCCCTTTTTGTAGGCTTCCTGTTCAGTCAATCAGGCAGCGATACTGCATTGCATAAATGTGGGCATATGAGGTAAAATTCAGGTTGCACAAGCCATCTGTATATAGTTCTCATTTTCGAGTCTTGTCTCTTCAGTTTAACTTGCTTTCTTTTAAAATAGATATTGAAATTTTTGGGAGGGTGGTATAATGTAGATGTACCTGATTTTATGGGGGGAGAAAAGCCCACCCCCTGCAGCACTTCAAACAAGTCTTGACCATAGTCCACAGCACAGAACACAGGACTGTGCCTCCCATTTCACTTTCCAGGTTAATAATATCCTGAGGCCATTTGTCAGCAAGGAAATACACTGTGTGGACATTATATTCTTAAATACTTTATGAAAAAGAATTTCTTAATACATAATTCTTCTAAGAAGTGAGGTGTCTGCATAATTTCTATACCAGATCGAGAGCAGATTTCAGGACTTCACTGATGTAGAGAAATTACCCCATGCACCTCTTACCAGTCAGAGAAATTTTCATGCAAAATAGGGAAGAAAAAGCAAAAACAAAGTTTCTCTATTTGCTTTTTGTATGATCTTGGAAAGTAAAGACTTCTTTAAGATAAGAGCTAAGCAAGTTAGTGATGATAACCTGCCTGGTACTATCCTAGTAGAAATGCTTGGAGAGTTTGATGAGAGGAGGGTTGGGGGTCAGACCCAGATCTGTGCTGTTCATGTACCAGAATCTGCACAGTGCAAGAACTGCTGTTTACAGTGTGCCAGTGCACTGAATGGTTTAGGGACATGGAGCATCCTGCTTTGTTCTACATTTCTGTGGTACTTGCTCACCGAAAGAACAGTGCTTTTCTCTCTTGAGCAAATGGGATTCCTAAACTTGGAAACATTACTGAACCAAAAGTAGATACTGGCATCTAACCGGGAAATTGTGGGCAACTATCTCACTGTAAAGCCTGAATTTGGGGGCTGCATTTTTTCCTTTTTGTATTATGCAACACCACTTAAATGTTGTTGTTTTCTCCCTCCAAAATAAATATTTCCTAAGACGGAAAATAAGGACAATATTTTGATATTTCTGCATGGTTTCCAGAGAGTAGATCAGTGTAAGTTGAAAGCAGACACACTTTGGAACAGAAGAGGTGTTTGTGCGAAGTCAAGGATGTGAAGCATAAAGAAGTGGCTGGGAAAGGACTGACATTTAAAGATACTGTGATGAAGAGAAGGTTTGGTTATAGCTAAACTAAGCTGCATCTGATGCAAAGAAGAGAAAAATCAGAATTAAATTTAGGTTAGCAAATCCTGACCTGACCTTGGCTCTTTCTTCCTAAACCATACAGTATTTCCACCCTAAAGATTATTAATTGTTCTCTAGTGTTGTTTTGCCTTGTTTCAGTGGAGATGTCCCTGATAATTACTAGAAGTTAATCAAGCAATGCAAGCTAAGGAGAGCTTAAAACTTGTATTATGTAAGCAGAAAACAGCAAGAGATTGTTCATAACAGATAATTTTCTCTTTGAGCACCACTGGTGAAGTATCTCCAACAAAAATATCTTCACTGAACTTCCTAGAAGGAATCAGTAGTGCAGAGCATGCCAGGATGGAACTGTAGAGTTAATTTATGGTTACAGTACCTCCCCATCTAGTCCTGCCTCCTGCTCACAGCAAAAGGAAAAAGTAAATGAGTTCTTCAGTGTCTTTCTTCAGTCTTTCACTGTGAAACTGTTTTTGTTTTAAAATTGCCTATAATTAAAACTGCAAAATCCACAGAACAGGAAATGCTAAAAGACTGCATTGGCAGTGTAATAAATCAATGTCAATGGTATTTGACAAGTGTATTTGAAAACTGGATTCAATAGTGCCGCAGGTTTTACAGTACAAGTTCATTAGGTTCTGAAAATCAATTTAAAAAAAAAAAAAGGAAAGAAAGAGAATGTGTCTTGAAATACCAGATATTCCTACTTATACTGAGGTTTCTTCTGCTGAGGCAGCAGTGAGTTCTGTGCCCTGCACAGCACCTGAAGCAGAGATTTTTTGTTTTGCAGCTGCTCAGAGAGGGCCTGGCTCTGGGATGGCAGTCGGTGTCGCTGGTGGCAGTGCCAGTGTTCGTCCCAGCAAAGTCACGAGCCACCATCCCAACACGGAGGGAGCGCAGGGCAAAGCGAGGTTTATCCGAGTGTTTATCGGGTGTTTCACTGGCACGTCCCTGGAGACACAAGTGCTCCTGTGCAGCTTTTTCTCAACACTGCTCAGTAACAGCCCTGCCTTCTCATGGGGTGACCGTGCTGGAGAGGACTCAAAACGGGCCCCGCACCTTCCCATGCTCCTACCCTGTGCCAAGTTCATGGTCCCCTAAGCAAACACACCTCCGTGCACCTGCAGACTCATAACTCAGATCTCGTGTTTTTGTGGGCAAGTCCATGTGCAAATCAAGAGTATAATTTTCTAATGCTTTTTAGTAACTACGTATTGCTGATATGTGAAATGCCCACGTGTAAAAACCCAGCAGAAAGTAAGAGAAGTGTTTTTCTAATCAACTGTAACATGTTCAGGACATTACATAACCACCATACTATGCTGCTAGAGGGTATTTTTACTATTTTGTGGCTTAGAAATTTTCGTAACTATTTCTTAAAAGTTCAGCAGATGACAGTAGCATATCCTGATTGTTGTCATTGTCACACACAAATATTTTTGCCAAAATTGTAAAAGGGCTGGGAAATATGTTTGTAAGTTCATGTAAAGATGCCATTAAACTATTTTAAAGGACAAAAATCTTTGTTTTTCACTGGGTTGGGTTTTTTGGGTTTTTTTTTTTGTTTGTAATGGGAGCACTGGCTGGATCTTTCCATCTGCTGTGCTGGCTGTTACTGCAGATGGTCATAATCTGTACATATGGCATGTGCATATATAAACTGAAATCAGGGTTGTCTTGGTGTAAAAGCAGGCACACAACAGGCGCTCGGGTGCCTAACACAACAGTGTTGGTGAAGGGGATAATTTAGAGCATTTTCATTTTCTATGGGATATTTACGTAGAATTAGGGAAAGAAGCATTTCCTCTTTGCTGAAAAAGAAGCTAAAAAACCCCACTCAGCTACTTTATGTTAAATTTTGGATCTGCAATTTATTTGGAATCAGGTGTTGGCTTTAGCTGAGCCTTGAATTTGTGTTAAGTTTTGGTTTAAATCAGGACAACACCAAACTCTCACAAACTTCACAGTCAGCCTAGCTTTGGAGTCCCTGCTTCTAACTCGGAGCTGGAGGAGGGATTTTCTCATTAGAAAATGGCCTTCCAGTAAGCATATAATAAAATAAAAGTCTTCAGAAATTAAAGAGTCTCTAGATCTGAAGTTTCTGTTTAAGTCAATCTCACTACCATTAAATGGTCACTGAAATTCATAATAATCAAAGGGGCAAAAACTCTTGTCATCAAAAGCAGAACTTTCTGGTGAATGAGGTACTCCCCAGGCAGTTAAACTGTTCTGCACCTGTGCTGGTGCCCAGTTAGCAGTGCTGAAAACTTCTGGTTGAATACTGGCCCATGAAACAAGGCTAAAAAATTACTTTCATGAAGTTTTAAACTTCTGCATAGGCATTCTGGAAAGTTAGGAAAAATACTTCAATGTTTATGTGGTGTGCAGAAAAACTCTAAAGGCAACTCTCAATTGCACTTACAAAACATTTACAACAAGTGTCTGAAAAGAACTCGTTGGAAAAGCAATGAAGAATTTATCTGATGCACAATCAAATGTATTTTTAACATTTCCTCTACCTTTACTAATATCCTCTGTATTACAGTGTTTTTGCAACATTTGCTCTCATCAGGCAAGCCAATTATCAATGCAGACAAAGTCATGACTCTTACTCCTTTTTTTTCCTTCTTTCTTAAAATCTACCCCACTGTTCTCTTTGCTAACCTTTCTACCTTTCTTGTACTAGGAAAGGGCTTCACAGATTGAGCTACAAGGCTAGGAAATGAAAATATGCTGACTCTGAAAGGGTTGCTGCCACTCTTATACAACTTTTTAAGATGCTGTTTCTTTTTCTCTCTCATTACAGGTTTGTTTTGTGAATTTAGATGCCAACAGAGATGACTGCAGTGATGAGCAAGTGAAACAGGTAACTGTTTAGGTCTTAAAAACATGCACAGTGGATCTAGTCAGGCATAGTACAAATACAGATCAAAATTCTATGAACTAATCAAAGCCAACCCTAGATTTTTAACCCTTACAGAGAGCAATGCATAAGGAATCTGAAACTGTCTCAACACTGGATCGTGTTACATAGCATTTCTTATTCCCATCCCAGAAATATGTAATGGATGGTTGCAGTCTGAATTCACAGCAGTTGTAAGAGTAGATTTCTTACTTTTATCAGAGAAGTGAACATGGACATGTCATACATCCATTTTTTTTTAATTTGGCGTAATACTACATAAAAAGAATTTCTGGTGTCCTGCTCTGCCACCAGTTTCTGATTCCTTTCTCTGTCCTACTGCCAAAAACCCTTGGAAAAATCTTTCACTCATCTAGGTCTTGTTCAGCTGAGCAGTCTTAGTCAAGCTCCATAAAGGTAGATTATGTGGTCTTGAGGAAGGGGTCTAGATAAAACAGAACTGAAGGTATATTTTATCTGTTTAACTGAAAATTATGAAAAAAGGGATTAAAAAAAAGTGATAAAAAAACCTTGCTTATTTTACAAACACTGAGACAAACTACATCATGATATGATATTTAAAATACATCCCATCCAAAAAAAAAAACCAAAAAAACCAAACCAAAACTTAAATCTGCAGAAGTAACATTTTAAAGATATGGGCCGGTGTCAGTTTTGTGTTATATTTTCCTTTATCAGTTCCTTTTCATCATCCTGGCTTGGTGCCCGTGTTTGACACATCAATACAGAAGCAATATGTAGTGAGTGAACACAGGTAGAATTTCCTGACAGCACACCCAGGGAGTTCCTTGGTTAACCATTAAAGTTCATTTGCTGAAAATACTTTTAGCTCATAGAACAACCAGTGCTGGGACCTCGATGCCTCCTGCAAGTCATTCGTTAGCAGGAACAGTGTTGCTATGCTGTTTTCTGCATCCTGGATCTGTGAAAATTCAGTTGTCAAAAATAAATATGGCATCATGCAGCAAAATGGTTTTTCTATTGAATCAGCAGGTTAACTGTGCAGAACAGCTTGTGAGGTTTAACTTTACTGAATCTGCAGATGCCCTGGTTGTCTTCTAAAAAGCAAGGGTTTTATTGTTGTTTACAGTGTTTGTTGGGGAACAAAAGCTATAAGAGGGAACACCAAAAGTTTCTCCCTCAATTGCAGAAGTAGATATCTGTTTTCATTTTTCAGTGTAGGTAATAAAAATTTCCTGCTAGCACGGGTGCTATGCATTCTTCTCCAATTCTTCTCATCCCAATTTTTGTGTATAGTAAGCAGGTTTTCTAAATTAGCATTGAGTGGTGTGGAATTTTATACAATACACTGGTGGGGTGAAAGTGCTTCTTAGAAGTTTAAAGCTGTTAGCACAGCTGCTGTTCATATGAAATACATAACTATTTACTAACGGGAACTTGATTTACTAATAGGTACTATTAGGATTTTGTATTACTGATTGAACCTTGGAATGGGTTAAATTGGAGGGGTTTGTGTAAAATAATCAGGTTTTCAGACTTCTTTTTTTTCTGAACAAAAGGTAAAGAAGGGAAGTAAAAGATATATAAAATGCCATAACTTCTTACCTAAGAAATCTGATAAAATGTGGCAATTTAGGCAGTATAAATACAGAGATTCTTCAGGAAGTGTGTGTGATAACCAGAAAGGTTATAATTTGAAAAAAGAAAAGGATGAGAACTTTTTTATGCTACAGCGAAACATTGAACTGAATTGAAGCACTGAATTTAGTTATGTCACATAAAAATACTTAGTCTCATCTGAAGCTCAGTCCACGGAAAAGTGAACTGTTCCCCACTATTGATTTAGCTTTTCTAAGCCAGAAAGTTTTATTGTATCTAATTCAATCCAAGGAAAAATAACAGTACTGCAAGCTTAATATTTTGAAGATGAAAAGGAAAAAGTGAAGTATTGTTGCCTTGGATGGTGACTAAAGCATGTGGCTGGGTGCCCAAGGTCTGCACTCCCTGAAGGGCTTTGCACATGGGCTGTGTTAGTGCAGAAAACGGAGGTGGTGTTTACTCTGCTGCTGCTGTAAGGGTCAGCCTTGGTTCTCTGTTCACAGAACAAGCACACCAAGATCCTTGGCAGCAAGAACTGCACTCTCAGAGTAGGTATTGCCTTTTTGGCCTGGCCTTTGTACACAAAGGAGCACAAATGTCCCCTGCACACACTGGGGACAATACAGATCTCCTGTGTAGTATCACTGACACGGTGACTGTTATTGTTTTTACCCCTAACAAATGCATAATATGTGGGAAGTGACTGTGCAGTTACAAATGGAAGGTCATGAAGATATGCAGTGTACAGCAAAGAAAAGCTTATTTCCTGTATCTCCAGTATCTCTGTTGTTCCATGTTTAGCATTTGCATGGATTTGTTGGCAATTTCCAGGTAACTTGCACTGGTTTCTTGCTAGTCATATGCCTGGAGGAAAGCAGGAAGCTTTGGCCTGTTCTCATTACCATACCTACTGAAGCTTATGTGTTTCAGACCATAAGAGAGACACTTTTCACAGTCTGTAAGGAACTCACACATAATAGGAGGCATTTAGATGCACCAATCTAATCAAGCTGTTTAGCCCGTGACAATGTGAGGGATGGCAGATTGTCCTGCTGAACACTGGTGCAGAAATTGATACTGTCATCCTTGTCTTGTCTGGTGTCTCATAAGAAAGAATGTGCATTTTAATGCTGCCTGTTCTATTCTTAATCTATTTGAAGTAATACTTTCAAGTAAGCTTTCTAAAGGGATGCCTATAAGTTATTTCATTTTAATATTTATGAGCATAACTGTGCAACTCAGACTTCATTACCTGAGAGCAAAATCTCTCTTTCAACTACAGAAGTTGATCAGCGTCTCTCCCAATCTCCCCAAACTCATCAGTTCGATGAATGTACAGCCACCAAAGGAAAATGAAATAGTCCTGCTGAGTGGATTAACATCAGGAAACCTTCAGGCCGATTATGAGGTTCCCCAGGTAGGAATCAAACTCATCTTTAAGATCACATCATGCCTGCGAAGGATGAAATTTGGAAAATGGGAAAAAGGAACCTGAAAGCAAAGACCTGATGTGAGTTTGAGAGGAGTGGAAACTTGCAAACATAAAAACAGACTTTCGTTAGACAGATTTCAGCTTGTGGTGCACAAGGGGGGACACACACTGTGTACACAAAGATAGGTAAGAGATCTTGCTATTCCCTCTGGATCCTGCAGATGTCTAGCTTGCCACTGGTAGTGCTTTAAGCCACCTTAGCACCTGATCCTTCAGGGGAGGCAGGCACTGATGGCAGAGATGACTGATTCAAAAGCCCAGATTTTAAGAGTAGCAGAAGAGCAGCACAGAGCAGGAAATGAAAGAAGAAACACTTCTGTGCATAGAGCTGGGCCTGGGCACAGCCCTTACAGACTCCCTTTCCCGTGATCTTGCCTCTTCCCACTTTCATTCCTGAGCCATTTTCACCTCAGAAAAAAGCTGACAATAAGACTTGAAGATCCTAATGTAAGTCTGATTGTGACAAATGTGAAAATACCAAGTGCCATTAACCATATTGGAAATGAGACCTTGTTTAGCTTCTGTCAACTTAAGAAGTAATTAATGCATTAATTAAAATTGAACATTTAAAGGAGCTAGAGCCTAAGTTCTCATGCTCACTCCTTCACTCCCATTATTGCCAATTAAACATTCTCTATCTGTGGTCTGGAAGCCAAGAATTCCTCTTAGTGGTACCATAGAGAAAAGTGAAGCAAATGATAACATTTACTTAAAGACATTTTAATACACAGGTTCCAGAAGCTTAACTCCTTATTGTAATGAAAGCTCTTTTTTTCCTTTCCATCTTTGTCATTCTTTAAAGTTGTTCATGTGTAAAGAAAGAGAATGAACAGTATGTCAGTATTTTTGGGCCTGATTCTGGTCTCACTGGGACAAGCCTGAAATGGGAACAGCTTCATAGAATGGGATCATAGAATGGTTTGGGTTGGAAGGGATCTTAAAGATCATCTTATTCCAACCCATCTTCCATGGGCAGGGACACCTTCCACTAGACCAGGTTGCTCAGGGCTCCATTCAGCCTGGTCTTGAACACTTCCAAGGTTGGGGCAGCCACAGCTTCTCTGGGCAACCTGTGCCAGAGCCTCACCCCCTCACAGAGAACAATTTCTTGCAATTATCTGATCTAAACTTACTCTGTTCCAGTTTGAAGCTGTTGCCCCTGTCCTGTCACTACATGGTCCTGTAAAAAGTCCCTGTCCATCTTTCTTGTGGGCTCCCTTCAGGTACTGGAAGGCTGCAATTAGGTCACCCCAAAGCCTTCTCTTCTCCAGGCTGAACAAACCAGACTCTCTGAGCCTTTCCTCACAGCAGAACTGGTCCATCCATCCCTCTAATCAGCTTGGTGGCTTCTTCTGGACTCATTCTGACAGGTCCATGTCCTTCCTGTGCTGGGGTCCCTAGAGCTGGATGCAGCCCTGCAGGTGGGGTCTCAGCAGAGCACAGGGGCAGAATCACCTCTCAACTTCATTAAAACTGCAGAGTTATCCTGGAGCACAAAACTGTCCCAACAAACTTAAAAAGTGAACAGGTATTGCCAAGTTTGTCTGCTGCAGATAAAAAAAAGCAGAAAACGTTTTTTCACTGAAATTAACTTGTGTACAAAAGTCTTCCTGAAGCAGACCCTATAACAGCTGTAATGCAAAGATCACTGGATTTTATGGTATACCAGTAAGCTGATCATTAAAGAGAACAATTACCTGGTTATTGAGCTTTCTTGTCACTCATTACTAATGGCCGACTTTAGAAAGGTTTAACAAATCCAAGCACAAGGCTGTGGTGGGAGCCAAACCCCTCATTCCAGGGGCAAGATGTTGCAATATGCACAGGGTGTTTTGAGACTCAAACAAGGTTACTGAAGTTCCCAAGTCACCCCCATCTCCAAAAGCCTATGGACACTGAGACTGGCAGCCCTCACAGAGAGTGGAGGCAAGAGACAAACAAGAACTAACATAAATTTCTGTCTTGTAAGGCAAGTAAATCTTTGCATTGAGACTAGATGAGATTTATTGGCCAGATATGCCACAGTATTTTTTGGCTTTCAGAGAAATTAGTTTATAAGGTGACACAGAGAGTTTTTGTAAAAGGATTTTTATGCTGCTCCCCTTCAAGCCCTTTTCACAAGTACAACCCTACAAAACATGGACTGGGGAAACAGCAGCAGAATGTTTGATCTAAGGCTGCATCTGTTTTTAATAACATCTTTCACAATACAGTGCATGCTCAAGTCTGATTCAATTTCATAGCAGCTATCTAATCTATCTTTTCTCTTTTACTTTAAACACGGTAATTTATCTGATTTTCTGTTCAGACACATTTTTTAGGTGGAAAGGAAGAGCAGGCTAATAAACATGTTAATCCAGCATAACACTCAGCCCACTCTCTTTATCGGTAGATATTTGCTTTGCATTCACAGCCAAAGACAAAAGGTCTGGTATGGGGTCACCTTATGTTAGATACTGTGCAAATGCCCAGGGGGTCCAGGGCATCTTTTGCACAGCCTAAAACTTCTGCCTCAATCCAGTTCAAAGTTGATTCCATTAAACCTGGCTCCTTCCTGGGAGCCTGGAGTTCAGAGCACAAGATCACAAGCTGCAAAATCTTGGCTTTGGTTCAGGGTACATCCATACAACAAGCGTGGTCCCATGCAGAGACATCGACTTAGCTCTGCTGTTGTATAAATGTCCAGTGGTTTTAATATCAGTAAAATGAGGACAACAAGAGTTCCTTACTCTCAGTTTCTGTCCAATTTTCAACTTAATTGTACAGCTTCTCTAGGTAAGGCAGTTTTATAAAAAAGGCTCAGCACATTGTGCGCTGGAGCCCCATTTCCAGTGGGAGGTTATATCAGCCTGAAATAATGGGGCATTGGACAAAGAGGGAGTGAGAGGAAGAGCGGCAAAGAAACAAAACACGATTTAAAAATGGTCTGTTGGAACATCTAAAGGTGACCTGCTCTTCACAATCCTATCAGCCAGTATTTACAGGGCTGCCTTCAAACAAGTGTTGTAACAGAAATTATCCTGAAAAGGAATTCATGCCCACAAACAGTTCCCTCCAGAGAGGCAATGCTGGGTAGTGGGAGGCCATTAATAACAGCATGTCAGATGACTAACATCGAATAAGTCTCTGTCATTAAAACAAGAAGTTGATTGAAAACAAACAACTTGGCAATTTCAACAAAATTGTTGAGTATCCCCTGTGATACAGCTGGGTTCTCTACTAAAACACTTGTATAACAAAAGCTGTCAGTTCAAGAAATCTTATTTTGGCATACATGAAACTGCACACTGTTACTAACACTGAAATGACAAATTTTATTCCATCTTTGCAACAGAACATTCCTGAGATATTTATAGAGAGGGAAGCTTAAAATAAGTTTTATTTTTTAATTAAATAACTGAGATTCTTTTCCCCTCTAGTGTCCTTGGCTGGCAGATGTCTGCTTGGTTCAGTGTGCGAGGGGGGACAGGAGAAACAGCACAAGCTGCATCATTTTTGAAATAAACAAGTTTCTGATTGGACTTGAGCTCATTCAGGAGAGGCAGCTGCAGATAGAAACTCGTGTCCTAAAGCCCGAGGATGATACAAACTGCTCCGTGTCCTCAATAGAAGAAGATTTCCTCACGGCCTCCGAGCACCTCGAGGATGACAACGAGGCTGATGAATATAAAGCTGGTAAAAGTGGGGGGACTGAGCATAATTCTGCTATTGCTCATACTGCAAGGCAGCTATAGCAATGCTCACAGAAATTGCACTTGATGTTAACTCATGCATGTGTAATTTAGAAAATGGCCAGCCATTCATATTTTTTAATTTTTGTTCAAAGACAAGGTACATGGCTGTGCAGTACTATTACAGAGCAGTAATGCAGTACAAAGTTGTGCAGCTCTTTTCTTTTAAAAGTCACAAGTTACTCTGCAAAAACTATTTTTTAATTTTTCTTAATAGGTCATGAAAAATTAAATGTTTCAGAAGCATCTTCAGATGTCAAAAAAAATAAAGGAAAGGGATTTGAAAATATTCACTATAGAAAAGCCAGATTGCCATTCATTTTTGAAGGAAACTGCATTAATAAAGATAATGCAGCTATTCAAGTCTCTGAAACTGTGAATGTTGTGGCTGAAGATGGCATCTCACAACCTGAAGATAAATCAGACCCGGAAATACTGTGGCAGAAGGAATTAGCTGAAAAGGCTACTTCATCATTTAGTACTACTAATTTGACTAGTGAGGTTGAAAATGCAGCACTTGTGTTAGAAGATGTATCTGTAACCAAAATGGCCAAAGAGGAGCTGGAGCCTCTGGGTGACCCAAAAACAAAACACAGCAGCAAGACAGACGGGGAAGATTGCGCAAGTATCAGGAAAACTGATCCTTCCTCACAAAATGAGCAGGCGACCACAGGTCAGTATGCCACAAATTTAGCAGAATCTGTTCTGCAGGATGCGTTCATTAGACTGTCACAGTCTCGACCCAGTTTCAGTGAGGAGGCTGCAGTCAGCATCTCTGTAGGAAGCTCCTGTAAGTCAGAAGATGTATCTGCTTCCCGATCATGGAACGAACTTCCAAAGATCGTCATAGTGCAAAGCCCGGACAGCTCTGAGAGTGTCCCTGACTGGCCAGGGTCTGCCTTCCCCAGCCTGAGCCACTGGGCTGAGACAGAAAGCTCTGCTGGAGTTTCAGATTACTTTGAGGAAGAACATTCAAATGGACATGACCAAAGTGCACTGGAAGTGGCTCTGGCTTGTGCAGCCACTGTCATTGGAACCATTTCCAGTCCCCAGGCTGCAGAAAAATTCTGCCGGGACCAAGAAGTCACAGACTCTAGAAGTGGAGTGGTTGCTAATGAAGAAGCGCACACAGCACCCTCCCAGCTCCTTGACAACTGTGCTGGCACAGAGTACTCGTTCCCATCTGCGCTCTGTGGCATGACTCAAGTAGCAAGTGCCGTGGCCATCTGTGGCCTGGGAGAAACGAAGGAGGACAAGTACCCTGCGACTTCCAGTGGACTTCTGTCTGCTGCTCAGGCCTCTGCGGCCATTACTCTGCACTGTAGCATAGCTGTGGGAAGCAGCATGGACAAGCTGAATGAGAGCATCGCAGAGGCGCTTCTCAAAGAGGCATCCCTAATTCTGACAAAACCAGACACGTACAAAAATGTTGGGCATTTTATGGAATCCATAAATGGGAAAATTATTGAAACAGCAGCAAGACCACATATTCCAAGTGCTGATGGAGTAATCAGGGATGAACTAGCACAAAACCTATCCAATATTATTCTACGACATTCTATGGAAGAGGTTAGGAAGAAGAGACAGTTACACCCCCGTTCAGAGAATGGCTCAAGTACACAAGACATTTTCACAGAGACTGCAAACGAGTTGCTTTTTAATATAATATATTTCACTTGCAAGAAGATGAACGACATAAGGCAAGTTGAAGAATGTTCTCCTCTCTTTTCTGAGGGCACAAAAGCAGAGAAAGTAACAAGAGCAGAACGATGGCCGACACTGGCAACAGCATGTGAAACTTCACACAGCCCCCTTGATCACTCTGCTGCAATGCCATTTGGTACATCCTACAGCACAAATACTATCAAAGATCTTGAAAAGGTCACAAGCACTTGGAAAAGTAATATCAAAGATGTAAATAGCAACGAAGGTGCCACACTGAATTCAGAGCCAAGTGGAGATACAGGGCAAAACACACTTGGTGCAAAAACATCTCCCAAGAAGAGATACTTAAAAAGAACTGCACGAGACTGTTACAAATCCCCAAATCAGAGTAACAGTCATCATCAGAAGAAAGACTACAGATCATTTTCAGACAGAGAAAATACCTTGGTAAACAATGAATGCAAGCATGGTGTTCAAGAACAGCTGTCTTCCAGTGCCACCATAAATACAGAAAACCAAGCCAAGATTAAGTGTGATTCTGTGCTAAATAATGATGTTCAACTTAGCTTGTCTTTGTTAGGAAACCACGTCTTGATTCCTTCTCAGCCTGTGCTACAGGTGAAAAATTCAAGGGACAAATATTGTATAACAGATTTTGCAGAAGAATTGGCAGAAACAGTTGTCTCTATGGCAACAGAAATAGCTGCCATTTGTCTAGAAAATTCAAATGGCAAGCAACCCTGGTTCTGTGCATGGAAGAGAGGCAATGAATATCTGGTGACCCAGAGTTTATCATGCAGAACCATGAAAAGGAAAAAGGAAACCCATGCCAATGGTTCTGTGGTTCGGAAGCACAGGGCACCTCGACTTAGTGAGATCAAAAGAAAAACAGATGAGCATCCTGAGCTAAAGGAGAGATTGATGAATCGCGTAGTAGATGAATCTATAAACCTTGAGGACACACCAGATTCAGTCAATCTCTTTGCAAATGAAGTGGCTGCCAAGATCATGAACCTCACCGAACTCTCCATGGTTGACAGCATCTGGCAAGGTCCAAACCACCCCAGGAACAGACTGCACTGTGAAAGATGGAGCCGAGCCAAGGCCTCGAGCTGTGAGAGCATACCAGAGGAAGACTCAGATTCCAAAGCCTCTTTCAATACCCTAGGCCTAATGAGCAGCTTTGGCCACTCTCTGAGCCAGACAAGTTCTGTCTCAAAGCAGTCTAGTTGTGAAAGCATTACAGATGAATTTTCAAGATTTATGGTGAAACAGATGGAAAATGAAGGAAGAGGTTTTGATTTATTACTGGATTACTATGCAGGAAAAAATGCGAACAATATCTTAACTTCTGCCTTGCAACAGGTAGCTAAGAAAAATGGCCACCTTAATGTAAGACCAAGTTGCCCATCCAAACAGTCCAGCACAGAAAGTATAACAGAAGAATTTTATAGGTATATGCTAAGAGAAATCGAAAAGGAAAACAAAGATAACCCATCTTCCTCTCGGAATTCAAAGGACTGGTGTGGCGGTTTGCTGGCACCCTCTCTACGGTCACCTTTCTGCTTTAGGCAGTCGTCGATGCCCGACAGCAGATCATCAGGCTCTAGGCTTACAGTGAACGTCCCAATTAAGGCAAATTCCTTAGATGGGTTTGCCCACCACCGCCAGGATTCCTTAAGTGTACAGCCAGTCAGCACCGTGGCGGCTGCAGGTCTCTGCAAGTCTGACTCGTGCCTGTACCAGAGAGGCAAGACTGACCAGATCACGGATATGCTGATCCACGAGACCTGGGCCAGTTCTATTGAATCCCTGATGCGCAAGAACAAAATCATAGCAGATGAGGCAGAGGCTGCAGAGGCAGACCAATTTTACAGTGATTCTCCACCACATGTGGAACAATATGCAAAAAGACTGGCTGCAAATATTGTTGAAAGTGGTAAAAGTTTAATTGTTGTCCAGCAGGATTCCTTTGATTATACAAGCCGAGAACACGTGCTGGAAAGCAAACATCCCCAAAGCACAAATCAGATACAGTCAAAACCCAAAATGGAAGAAGCAAATTTGGATGAGAAAAAAGAGCATGTGAAGAGCCCTGGAAGCTTCCCTGCAGGACAGCACAGGGAAGTGCCTTTAATTCAGATAGAAAGTGATCAACGAGATGAGCCGGATAAAGACTCAGAGTCCTTAACTTCATGTGGCCAATCTGGAAATGGGCGTCAAAGCAAAGAAAAGCCTCCAGAAGCTTTGGATGGGAAACACACGGCTTCCAGTTCCCCAGCAAATAGGTAAGTGACAAACAGCAAATCAGCACATGGCTTTGGTTTTTGGTTTATTTTCCCAGTAAAAGTTATTTTGATGAAGAGGATAAGAGTGGTACTTTTGAAGAAATAACCAGGCTGAGTTTAGACTATGGGTTTCTATTGGCATAAAAACACCCAGTCATATGTCACAGTGCTGCTTTCTGGAGAAAACTTAGAACCATAATGTCATGTTCAATATAAGATTCCAATCTAATACTGCACAGACAAGTTCTCTCTCTACAGACATTTAAGTCTCCCATAATCAAGACAGAAAAGATGGACAAAAGCTTAAACTTTTGTTTAGCACTGGCTGATACCTGAACTAAAAAACAGATGAATAAAAATCAGTGCTAGTGTATAACAGAAGATAGCAGGATTTGACCTGTCGTTTCTGCTATGCTTGTTGCAAGTAATGTTTTGTGTACCTGGAAACAAGACCAGACTTTTAACAGCTTGAAGTACAACTTTGTGTTTACAGTCTGGAGCTACGAGTAATAAAAATTCTTTAGTGAATGAAATACAATATTAAAAGTACCCCTCACCTCTTTTGCTGAAGAGTTCTCTGGTAGAATTTAGATACGGAAAAGAAGAACATTTCATTTTGTTTTAATGCTATTTCATGGAGTTTACACCACAGCTTACCACCCTTTCTTTACAGCTGTACTCCTTTTGTTAGGAAATCTGCAGCTTGCTTTGGTTGAAGTAAAGTGTGAGCCCAGAATGAGAGTGAAGTGCAAGTGCTGAGAATTGCTGTGGTGCTCTAAGGTTAAGGGAAATGCTCTCTCAAGGCGTTGCCTCTTTATAACTGTACTTCATTGTATCTGTTACTTTAATGGTATCTGAACTGCCAGTCTCTTGGAGCACTGCAGCACCCCATTATCTCAGAGTGGCAGAAAGAGTGCAGGTGCTAGTGTTAGAAACCATTTTGTAGCTCATTTTATTCTAGGCAGTGCTCTATTTTGGCATTTGACAAAGCTCTGCTTGAAGTGAGAAAGCAGAAGTGCGTTCTCACTTGAAGTGAGAAAATACAGAGATTATCAGTACTTTCCTGTGTACGGCAGCAATTAGGTGGATAATTACCATGGTGTCACTCATCTTCCATGACTCTCCCCCACTAACCTTCCTGTTCCTTAAAATGCAATCTGCTTTTAGCATTTAGAAATTCACCTATCCGGGATCTTGACTGTTTGAAAATGAAGTTATTTTTGCAGTTTACAAGCCCTTTCATAACTTTTCCTCTGCCTTTAAAGCAGAGTTCCCAATGTGGCTATGACACATTTAAACCAATAGGATTGGTAGGGCAGAATTAGTAACCAGAGCCTACAGCTGCTTGAGCATCTTGGCTCAGCAATGCAGTTCTGGTTAACTTGCCTCCATTGCCATGCATCAGCCTCATCTGCAGCATGAAATGCAGAGTTCTTCCAAAGCAATCTCAACTAGAAGCTGCCCAAGTGCATTCCAGATGTGCTTGTACCCCTACTGGGAATGCAAATCTTCCAGTGGTTCTTCACACAGATCTGAACCATTTGTAGCATGGCTGTCTGGACCAAGTCTAGGCTGAAGTGAAAACCTAAAAATATATATAATGTAGTTATAAAAGCATCAGTAGAAATTGCTTTGATCCACTCCCACTGCATGAAACTACTTGCTAGTTCAAATACAGGCATATAGGACTCCAGGCAAAATATCAAGCAGACATAGCGTCAATTAAGGGGGAAAAAAAAAAAAAAAGCTCCATGCAGGCCTTCAGCGATGAAAAAAAGCTGTTTCTTGTATGTAGGCAGTGCAACAGAGCCAGTCCTGTCATAGTTACACAGAAACTGTTCCAAGTGACTGTTCACAAGTGGGGAACTGTCTGTTCAAAGCATCGCTGGTGTGAGATGTAATTGCATAATGAATCAAACAAAACCCAAAATGCCAAGAAACATCACCCACACAAATCTCATGTTTTGGATCAGGTATCAGGAGCTACCTGTCCTGTACTAAGAACCTGAATAGCAGCCCTACCCTGCAGCCTGGCTGCTCAGTGCCCACATGTCAGAGAGTGCAGGGGCACAGTTCTGGGCCCGAGGGCTCGGGGGTGACAGGCACAGAGTTTGGCAGCGCTGACTGCCAGGGGCAGCAGAGCCCCAGGCAAGTCCCACTGCCCCTGTACAGGCTGCATCTCTGTCAGCCAGCATTAAAGCAACAACTTCTGAGAGTGACAGCTTGGCAAAAAGAGATGGCCACAATGATACTGTCTCAGTATATGCCTAATCAAGGTAATTACTCAGGAGCAACAGAATTTCTGGTGTGATCTCCTGCTCTGAGTGAAGGCAGATGCCTCACTACAGATAAAGGTGTGAAGGCAAGAGCTTCTCTAGAGAGATCCTGCAGAGGGTTATCAGTGCAGAACATAACATTGCTTTAATCCCTAAATTGCAAATGCAGACCATCCAGTGAATATAAAGAAACTACGGTTTAGCTTTACTTGTTATTCTGATACTACAGTGATACAATTATTTCAGAGATTAACTATTATTTCATTTTGTTTGTATCAAAAGCCCAGTTTAGCTCTAAAAGCTTAGCAAAAATATAGTTTCCTTCTTTTGTTTCTGTGTGTTTGTGGGAGCATGTGTACATATATATGACATACACACGTGTGACGTATGTCAAGTGTGCAGAATTAGAAAGCATTTTTCCCTTAACCCTGTACTTTCTAAACTCAGTCTGGGCTCCATCTTCACTCTGGTTTCTGACTACCTGTTGTAATATTTTGTCCTTCCCCAGCCAAAACAGTGAAGGTCTTAGGGACACATCAGGTTGAGGGTCACTAGTGATTCATAACCCACAATACTTTTCTACTTACACTTCTTTTGGATCTACACTTTTAACAGAGTAGAAAACCCTGTCAAGAAACTTATTCACCCATTAGCAGGACAGGGATTTAGCAGCAATATATATCTCCAAGAAGTGCTGTCATTCTGCACTAACATATACCACATACTTCAACCACTGAGTGAAGTGCATTGAGCAATAAACCTTTACAGTGATCAGGATTTTTATACATGTTAAATCTTTTTGTACAAACTTTCCTATGCATACTTCAATATATGGTTTGTGTTTGTTTATAGCAGTCATAAGAAAGTCCTCTTTCAAGAGCATCCCAGACCATATGTTCTACTGGACTGTATATATAAATTATAAGCTTGTCCAGTCTTTTGCATCTCTGTAATTCTGCAGCTTGGTTGACTTTAGTGAGAAGCATTGCCTGAAGACTGGTGGCACCAGTTTGTTTGCCTATGTTACAATATCAATGTGCCTTCCTTATCTCCCTGCCAGCACCAGTCCTCAGAGCAGATCAGATGCTGAAATCATAGGAGAGACAAAAACAGCTGAAGAATTTCCAGCCCATCTCAGCAGCAGTGAGGAAAGCACTGGCAGCTGGTCCCAGCTTGCCAACGATGAGGACAATCCTGATGACACAAGCAGCTACCTGCAGCTCAGCGAGCGCTCCCTGAGGTACCCAAGTTGTCTCTTCTCACTGTACAATGTGGTCTATCCACCAAGCCACTGATTTGCCTACCCTGCATCAGGAGTAAGAGGCAACAGCTCAAGATTTACTCTGAATATTGTAAAGAATCTCTAATTTTATCTTTATTTTTTAATAAGGGGAAAAAAAAAATCCACGTTCTGATTGTCAGATAGGTCTTTTTACTCTTGGTGAGTAGCTCAATTTAGCCAAGTAAAAAACCTCCTGGCCCCACTGAAGTGTCTCAGTCCTACAGCAAAAAGGCCATTGGACAAGTTAATTGCTACAGTCTTTCTTTTGATTTATTTGCTACTGTCTGCATAATGTTTATTTTGGCACCTCCTTAGCTGAGATTGATGAGACTGCCATTCCCACCAGAAATCCATGCACTGAGAACAAAGATTGAGCCCTGATCGGCTTAGACTGGCACAGGGGTGCAGATTAACAGAGGATGACCAATTTTTCCCTGAGTAGACATAAATTCAAGAGTTCCTACTGCTATGTGCTGATTTTGTTCCAATTCAAGTCAGGACAAATGTTTTAAAATGTTATTTAGTCCTTGGAGTTTATATAGAGTGATGACAGTTTGACTTCAGCCCTTGCACAGCATCAAATTGAACAAGGTTTTTCCTTCACACGCTCTTAGATTAGGTTTTAAAATATTATCAAGTGATTACATCTTTCTCTTGAGTATTAAGATGACAAGGAGGGAAGACATTATGGTAATGAAGCAGGGAAAAGAAAGAGTCTCTGTCAGAGAGCACTGTTGGTTGGCTGAAATTACTGAACAAAACATGGCTGTTGGTGCAGCTGGACATTCATCCTGTTATTACAGAACCAACCTTTAACATAAAGTCCTTGGTCTGAGAGAGCTGAAGTATTGCACCTTTCAGCTCTGCACCGGAACACAAATTGCTGCAGCAAGTCTGAATGCATGGCATGCTGACAATGTCTCAGAACACCCTGATGGGGAAAGAAACTGTCTAATCAATCCTTCTAATGTAGGGGAAAATACTATTAGTTTCTTTTCCAGTAAAAATTAAGTGGTTCAACATGACTTGCCACACAGAATTTGTTAATGGTAATTGACTTGCAGCCAACAAATTCACAACCTGTCCATGAGACTATTACAGTATCTGCATAAACATTCACTGTCACATTTATAACGTTATAAAGTAAACTGCTGCTTTTTTTTCCAAATATTCTCAAGTGTGCTTCTTCATCCTTGTGAAGAAGCCAAACAGAATACTTCTGTGCATTTTTGGTCCCAATGAGCATTGGCTTTAATTAAAATCTCAGTCTTTCAGAGTAGTCAGAAACATGAGGGGCCATCTCTGTACCTGTGGGTTCCGTCAGATCCCAAATAGTGTTTGGGGCATGATGTAATCCACTGAAGGTGCTGCTGGTTTCCAGTGTGGACTCACCCTCCAGGTAAGTGGTGTGATGGGCAGCCAGGCCTTGCTAGAACCCCCGTGTAAAGAGGCAGCCGGATCTCTGCGGGTTTATTGCAGGACATCTCTGTACCTGGCAATCCTTCTTTTCAAGGACTCACACAGACTCGGTTTTTGTTTGAGGCTTTTGTTTGAGGCCAAGTGTTCATTGCATAAGCCATTCACAAGAAGAGAGTCCACTTCTTTTTTCCCCCAGTTTACACCATCACTTGATGTATTGATGCACTTGATACATGCTCCATCTAGAACTATTTTAATAAAAGCCTCATTACTTTGAGCAGACTAGCGTGCTTCATTCAGGGAACCGCTTGCTGAGCACAATTGATTTGTGGAACAGGGTTCCTCCCCACTTTGCTTTGTACAGAAATAAATTTTTAAAAGATGTATGGAGACATGTTCAGCACAGCTTGGCACTAATACTTAAACTTTTGCTTTGTCAGCAATGGCAACAGCAGTACAACTAGCAGTCTTGGCATTATGGACCTGGAAATTTATCAGGAGAACGTGCCATCTTCTCCTATGATTAAGTAAGTAGTCACTGAAGTGAGATGTGATGTTTAGTCCAATTTTAACTGCAAATCATTTATGCCACCAAAACCGTGCCAAGCCCTGCTTTGCACCTGCTGCTGTGCCTGCCCATGGTTTCAGAAAAAAGCACATGCAGGTGTCTGTGCAGAGTGACAGCACCAGACAGTGAAAGATTACAGCAAAATCCTCTCAGGTGGAACTCTTGAGAACATGGATCCATCAACCACCCTGTCTAAAAGACAGTTCTCTTTGGTATCAGTTTCCTGTTGTGTGAATCTTCTCTGAATAACTTCAAATATTATCAAAACTCTACTGTAATAGCAAGTAAGGTCAAGCAAATAAGGATCAATTTAAAACAATTTTTAAAAACCCAATAACATTCTTTCCAATAATAATAACAATAATAATTTGGCCCACAGTACATCTTCCCTATCACATCTGGGAATGTTTCTACTGAACATGCAATTCTATTATCAAGGGATGTGCAAGTACATCCTGCCTAAAGATCCTGGTACAGCCTGCCAGCTGGTGAATGTCATTATGCAGCCAGGGCACACCCACCGCACAAACATATGGACTGTACATCACATACTGAACATGGGAACTTCCTGAAGTCAGTGACATCAGAAAATTGTCACAGCAAAAAACAGACATTGGAAATTCAGCATTTCCACCCAGGTTATGAGACTTGCTGTGTCTTACCATAATGTCGTTTGCTTGTCATTACGTGAACTATAAAGATACACATCCTGGTGAAACGTAATACATGACATAACTAATGCAAGTACTTCATCCTACTACAGGAAAAATGCTGCAATTCAGTTTTTCCTGATTTACAGACTAAATAATGAAATATATTCAGCATTTTATTGTTTCATCCTATGTAATTTTTTTCTTGCAGTTTTCTAGGTCTTGCATTGAGGGAGAAGTTTATTCATCAAGAAGCAATTGTGTAGACTGTTCCTAAGTATGACTAATAAGCTTTGTTGTTGTTTGTTTCTAAGTGAATTAGTAGAAGAAAAGGTTTTCCTTAAAGAACAGACAGAAAACACAGAGGGTAAGTTGAACCATATCAGTTTAAGCAAAGAGTTTGAAGTTAACACAAGTGATTGCACAGTAACTGATGGGATTAATTTTCCAGAAAGTACTTCTGAGCTTTCAGTGGGAACAGCCAACTGTCAAAAGGACCTCCTGGTGATAAACTTTGATCTGGAACCAGAGTGCCCTGACGTGGAGCTGCGAGCCACCCTGCAGTGGATAGCTGCTTCTGAACTTGGAATTCCAACCATCTATTTTAAGAAATCTCAGGAAAACAGAATTGAAAAGGTAGTGTTTATAGAATTTGGCATACTATTAATGTATACATAACTGTAGCAGTTGTGATGTACTGAAGTTATTGAGCTTAAAAACAGATGCAAAAACATCTTTACAGCAAGATGGCAACACTGTTGTTTATAAGAGAAAGGAATGAGAGGATAGGTGTGTCAGAACTTAAGGGATAGGAAATATGTAGTAGATTGTCTATGGCACAAGAAAATGTCATCATGAGACCTTCTCCAAAATATCTAGAACATGCTTTGATGAATCTGTCCACTTTTTCATATCAGTGATACATTGAGTACCAGTGCCTGAGGCAGAATTGACAGTCCTTTATGTGCCTACATTTGAAGGGCTGCACATGGTTTACAAGGAGCTTAAATACAAAGCTTTGAAAAATAAAAATAAAAACCACTTGTGTGTGGACATCACATATGCAAAGTTCTGCTACTTGGTCACTATAATGTGAGACGTTGTCTGGAATTAAGATTTTCAGTCCTTGTGCTGGTTCTGCCTTGCCTGTAACTCTGATTAGGGCAGCCTCAGGTTGCTCTGAACTTGTGCCTGGCTGTTCATAAACTGCTCCAGCTGGGGATACAGCTTTTGAAAGCAGAAGTCTCTTTCCAGAGAGAAGTGGACAGACACAGATCACAGAGAAACCTTCTGAGGTGTTAGTCCAAGCCAGAGCCAAGAGCAACACTGGAGTCCAGAATGGCCCCAGGAAGTGCAGACTCTTTCTATTCCTGAATGATCAGTTGGTGCTCCTTTGAGGAGACCCCCAAATACCAACCAGAGCATTTCAGAAAAAAACAAAACAGACCCATTTCCAAGATCAGCAAGAGCAGCTTAAGCTTTAAGGCTTAAAAACATGTTAGTATTTAAGTCAATTAATGAAAAAAGTATTACAAATCAGTATTTTGGTCTCTTATGGGAAGATCATTTTGAGTAGCAGAGATATTGTTTGATTTTCTTGAGCACATGCATTTGGGAATCATAAACATAATTTAAAATGCATTCAACAGCAACAGTCCAAATTGCATCTAATTAAAGAAACAGCTGTCAGCTTTACCCATGTGCTTTGGCAAACAGTTAATTCAATTGCAAAAATACACTAGAGAATAATGAAGCGCATCCTGCTACAACAGCGTTCTTGGAAATCACGTGCCTATTAAATATCATTAAAATACATATTAAAAGTTTAGGCTGCAGTATGTAAATAGCAAACAGCTACACTAACTAGAGACACAATCTTTTCTTGTGTGGTTTAAAACTGGAAATGTAGAAGGAGCAAAATGATTGTTGTGAAATTCAAAGAAGCAAAAAGCTTTGATTTTCATTTATGTGTTTCAGAAAAAAAAGGGACCAGATGAATGATCCCATGAAGCCCATAATTAAGTACAAAGTGAACAAAACTCAGGATTTTTTTACAGCTGCTTAAGAACATATATTTAACCTCTGGTTTCTCTGGCAATTTAAAAAAAAAAAAATCAAATACAGATACTCTTTCTTTCAACCACAACTGTGACAAATGTCTTCATGTGACAAAATTTTACATAGAATTCCCTCTCACTATGTGACTATTTAAAATACTATGGGATGTATATATGGAAATATAGAAAATTAAATATAAATTAAAATATAGCTAATGGTAAGGAATTTTTTTTTTTAAGACGGATAGTCACACTGCCATTATTTTGACAGTGAGTTGTTGATAACAAGGCAAATACTGATTCTTTATCAAACTCACTTTCTTCTTACTTTCATTGCAATAAATACAAAATAATAGACAGAAGGAGTTAATTTAGAAAATGTCATGAGAGCCTAGTCTTTGGGGAGCTGTGAAACTTGAGCAGTGAAGTTTTTGTAAACAGGAAGAAGGTTGATGTTGCTGTGCATTGGATGGTGCCCACTCCCTCACAGAGCTACGTGTTTACAAAGGGTGGGCTACCAAGAGTTTGTGTGCATGCATTTCACAAAACCTTACAAAATGTTCACTACATGCTCAGTGCATTTCACTGTGGTTATTTTTCTTCAGTTTCTAGATGTGGTGCAGTTAGTTCAGCGGAAGTCCTGGAAGGTGGGGGATATCTTCCAAGCCGTAGTGCAGTACTGCAAGCTCAGCGAGGAGGGCAGAGAGACGACACCGAGCCTGTTTGATTGGCTGCTCGAATTGGGTTAAGAAAGTTCACTGGTTCAGCATTTCTGTTTCATTCCAGTTTAAATAAGCAGTGGTTTGTGTAACACTCTGATTTCTGAACATCACTGAACAAAATGTGCAAAGATGTACAAAGTCTACAAGAACAGCACACGTCCGTTCCACAACTGACCCAGGAGCAAAGTGAACCCAAATTTATTGTGTCTTTCCGTGTCAGGAGGGACTCTTGCCATGTGGTGCTTTAGGAGGCACTGTACTATGAAGGGATGGATTTTTAGCCTTCTGAATTAATGGACTACACAGCAAAGGCTTAATTAACTATCTAATATATTAATTTTTATCAATTTGATTAAATCGGTCAGCTAAAATGGGATAGGACACTAACATTCAGTTTTAAAACAACACTGATACTTGTACAGTTTAAGTGTTAGAAGCAGAGTGTGTTTCAGAATGCCTGGAGACACCCTCGTCCCTAGATAAATAATATTTATGGGTTTTTTTAATCCCCATAATCTGCTAAAGGGTAAAAGCTTTTGAGCACTTAAGACCTTTGCAGTTAGGCATCACAATAAGAAGCTGCTGAAAACAGATTTTAGTTTCTTCCCATGTGTTTATTTCTCTTCCGTAGCTGTTCCTGATTGCCGCAATCTTCCCAAAGAAATAAAATCCAGTCTGTCAGTTAGTACCCTTAAAAAACGGATTCCTTTTCCCTGGGAAGCAGTGCAGTTCAGTATAGCTACACCTGGCAGATTCCTGCACACCGCTCTGTGAGCCAGGGCAGCAGTTCCCAGGCCCTGTCCTTCCCCAGCCCTGCCGTGCGACCTTGGGCGAGTCATTTCACCTCTGTGCCTCAGTGTCCCTGCCTGGCAGAAGGGAATAACGATAGTACAATGGTTACCTAAAGTGCTGCTGTTGAAAGCACTCTGGGACATTCTACATATCAGTTAAAAGCAGTGAAAAAAATACTATTGTAATTTTAGTGTAATTGAATGAATTGTTAGTGAGGTGAAGAAAGGCATATCTGAAAAGAGCACCATCTCGTCCTAAAAATGTTAATTTTTGTAACTTACAAGAAAGCAAAATGTTTGTTAAAATTTCAGCAGACATATGTGTTCATTTTGGATATAACTGTTTGGACTATAGGTGAGAGTTCACATTCCTGTAACATTTCTATAACTGTTTGGTAAGATATACTCTGCTATCATCCTGTTGAGATGATCTGTTGGTATCATGCATTAGTAATACATTCTCTCAACTCTGCCAAAGAGACTGGGTTTGAATTTAAAGGTAAAAATAACTTATGACATCAAAACTCTTCTGCAATTTCTTTTGAAAATACTTTTCATCTCTCCTACCCAAATAGTGTAATAGAATACCTGCCTGCTTTTCCCCAAAAAAATATTTAAGAGAAGTTTTATTTTCCATATAACAGTATATGCTTCTGTAATATTTCTTGGGAGAAAAACCTATCCTTTTGCACTAAATATTTTTGAAAATTTTGAAGTAGTTTTAAATAATTTATGAAAAAGAGCCATATTCTCAGTTTTATCTTCAAAACCATTAAAAAACTTGCATGATTGCATCACTCATTTATTACAAAATACAAATTGTTAGTGAATCAAAATCTGATGTGGAGCATTAAATAACATGAGTAATTCTCCATCTACTCTGCAGTATAAACAGAACAGGAGAGGTCACTTTACAGTCAAAATCAAGGTCAATTTATTGCAAACACTGAACAGAACTGTGCAGTCACTGGGCCAGCCCCTAGGAACTGCTGAACATCTGAAACTCCCACTAACGTGAGTGACAACTCTGAATGCTCAGCATTTCTGAGGCTGAAAGCGAATAAAAAGCACCAAGAATTATAGATGTAAAGTGCTTTGTTTGAGTTAATAAATGGGAAAGTGTATTTATTTTTAAACCAAATACAGTTAGTTGTCAGTATAATTTTTTGTTGTGATAGAATAAATGTTTACAAAGCACAAATATCATGACAGAGTTGTAACAGTGTGATGCAGTTTCTCTGTACAGTAGTTCTTAATGTTGCAATTTATTCAGAAATAAATTTATGTTATAATGCGTGTCCTTTTTGACTTCCTATATAGTTCACGAATGAGCTATAGATTTTTTGACCTATTAAATATTTGCCTGCCATCCCTGAAGGTTCTTAAACTCTGCTTCTCAACGACAAATCTGATCCATGGTTCTGACCCATGCAAGTCAGAGCAAGGTCCAGGTCTTACCTCAGTTCCACAATTCATTCAAGACATAAAAGGCTAATCATACCATTCTTAGTGTCATAATAAAATAAAGAGAAATGATACATTGATTGCCCAGAATAACTCCCAACATACAAATCTCTACTAGTGCTACTCTGGCTGCTTTCAGTACCTGCCAAAGTGAGCAGGGGGTGGGGAGACAGAAGTTCAGGAATCAGAGCCATTTCTAATTCTTTGCCACATATAAGCAAACCTATAATGCCACTATTTCGGTTTTTCCAACCCACTCTGAACCCAAGTCATCACAAGGAACAGGCCCTCAGAAGGCAACTTGCAGCTAGACAGCTTTTAGCAGGACAGACAGTTAGAATAGACAGCTGGACTATCAAACTAATTAAAACAATTTGCAGTGAAGACAGGTCTGGCTGATGGGTACTGCATCCTCCTCCCAGCTTCAGCTGAGAATTAGACAGTAAAGTACAGCAAACTGGGAAATAGAAGCAGGATCTATTTCCATGTCCTTTCACTAATTACCCCAGGAAATGCAAGTGATCCCACCGAAGGAGACAAAAAAAGAAATTCACACAAAATGCCACTTTTAAAACATGAGTGGGTGTGAGTATTACTGTCATCACCTATTCAAAAAGAATTTGAATCTCACACGTCACGAATCCAAGTACACATCGTGCTTACACGGAAATCCCCGTCCTTGTGAAGTGTATGTTCTGTCCTAGAGCAATTACACGATACAAACTTCTTTCCCAGAAAAACAAAATTGTATATTCACAGAGGTTTATCCTGAAAGGATTTCAAAGGTCTAAAGGACAGAAAGAACACAGCAAATACGACTTCTACAGTGACAAGCCCTACTAAAGCATATCAGGGGTCTCCTGAGGTAATCCTTTCCAACATCACAGGGAGCCAAGTTTGTCAGCATTTCAGGGAAATGTTGAAAGCCACAGCTCACTCCAACCATGCAGTGATTAAAGTGGCACTTAGAGAGTATAAGGTATGTAGATGTAAAAAGTACCACAGGTAATAGAGTAAGAACATACACATTCACCATTTTGGTTAAGGGACTAAAGTGGAATCAGAGAAAGGTACAAAGCTGCTGCCAGACACACAGAATGGTTCCAGGAAGATACATTTATGCAATGCATTCCTAATGTGTATCTCTATAATGTATTGAATCTACACATGGTAAACCAAGGTGCAGAGAACCTAACATCGAAGCATTCACAGAGAGTGTCTAGAGTACTACTGAAGCTCTTACCAGGTGCCAAGCCAGCAACCTTTCCAGCAGTGCTGTGAATCACACCAGATGTGAAAGCATTTCACATTTGAGCAGGCAACTTGGATAACTCAGCCTGAAATGCAGTTCTACACACTCAGGAATCTAGGAAGAGTTAGAAATAAAACCCAGATGGCCTCCCAGTCCAATGCTTACTGTATGAAACCTCAACTCACAATTTCTTGCAAAAATAGGACAAGAGTTCAAAACCAACAGCTACTATGGATGTTTGATTCACCAGCACAGCACAAGAAAAAAAAAAAAACATAAAGTAAAAGGCAATAGGAAGAAAACCAACCTAAAGATTAAGAGGGGGGGGAAAAATCTCGTTCCTAATCACAGTCCAAAGAATATTTTTCACCTTGTGATAGTTACACAGCAAGTCAAATTTCAGTTTTTAACTATGTCACAGTAATTGTATACATCTCATAATATTAATTTTCCTCCATTTTTGTCAGCTGGAAATCCCCCAGATCACAGGTGCACACCAATCTAGGGACACTGGGCAGTTCTGAACCAACACAGAAGAGCATTGCCCTTCCTGCCCCTTTCAGTTCCAACTTACTGAGCTACATTTTTGACATCAGAAGGTTTTGCACAAAAACCCAGGAAGCACCACAAGCACTACAGTAACATTGGTGTCAGCCATTTTGCCTACTGGTGAAAGTTTCATTTCAAATGATCTACAACTCTCTGCTTACTTCTCCCACAACACTACTTGAAACAACCAGGAAATCTGCCAAGTGCTAAGAGGCACTTTTGTTTCTTCATTTACATACAAGGATGCTGGCAAGCACTCAGAGGTAGTCACAACATATCAGCATTAGGAACTTCCTACTAAATTTAACAACATTTAGAAGTCAAGTCCACAACCACCCAGAGATACAGAATATAAACAAAATACCTCCAAGTTCATGCTCTGCTGTACCCTTCCTTTCTCCCTCTTTGCCTCTTCAACCTTCTTCCAAGCTGGCTGGAAGAGACCACTCCATTCTGCTCCTTCACTAAGCCTGCAAAGAGCAGCTGCACTCCAGGTGCCCTGTTAGGAAGTGGAGTGAGCTCTGCACAGATGAAACCTATTGCCAGTTGCTGGGAGAGGTAAGCCTGCCTAAAAGCTCATTTTGTGCTGGTAAATAATTGCAGGAGTTTCTCATCCCCTTCTCAGTTTATGTCACGATCCTTGGCTTCCAGTCTTTGGTAAGCAGAGTTTCTTCTGGACTTAATCTTTGGGCCAGGATTCCAACTTGAAGTCACTGCTGATACTAATTTTTTTTTACTTCAGTTCAAAATAGGAGAATGAGGACTGAGCAGAAAGAAATGGATTGAATGGAAAGGTGTGGGCAAGTAGGAGAGCGGAGTTTAATTACAGCATGCATGCAATAGTTAATAGCAATGCAACCCATAAATGGCTGCTGGTTTTCTCCAGAAATATGAGTGGGACATTGTATTACAAAAGGCAAAACTGTAATTTTAATTCAGTATTTTATTACCCACACACAAAAAAATTAATACAAAAGTACTCTAAGCAAGTGCATACCAACACTCCTTTCACAACTGAGATTCCTATAATGCTCTATTATGGTTTTTTATTAAAAAGGTTACAAGTTAAAAATTACACATAAAGAAATGGAGCAGTCCCATGCATTCATTCTCACTAATCATGATTTCTCACAGGTGACTGACGTAACAGACCAGACTCTTCTCAGTGGTTCTCAGTGAAGAAGCAACATACACAAACTGAAATACTAGAAACTATAAGAGACAAAAAAAACCCTACTATGCAAATGATCAAATACTAAGCAGGTTGTGTAGAGAAACTGTGGAATCTCCATCTTTGGGGAGAGTCAAAACCACGTCAGTCCTGGGCAGCCTTGCTCGATGACTGCACTGGAGAGATGGGAGTGTTGTACTAGAAGATCTCCAGTGGTCCCTTCCAGTTTCTGCAATTCTGTGATTCCATACCTAAGTCAAACCTATCAAATCTAGAGAACTGTTCTACTTCAGCAGAAAGTGAACAAAGTGAGAAAAAGAAAATAGATCTGAAAGGCTGAATTTATTGACTGAAACTCACAAAGCAAGCAGGCATATACCAAATTGAATCCTTCCTTTTCTTCATTCATCGCCAAATTCTACAGGAGTTATCCTTGCTCCCTAGAAATAAATACATGTTGTGAAGGAAGCATTTAGCTGTATCACACAGTCTATCCATTTTTCTTAATACCTACATCAACAATATACCCAGGAGACAGATAAATATTTTTCTGTCCACAACTAGCAACAGGCAGCAGGATCTAGGGCAATATTTTTACCTGAGATCATCCTGCATCCCTTGACTTTTTGTCTGAAAGGAAGGAAACCTGATTGGTACAGTTCAGTACCAAATACACAAAAGGTATGCTCCCACTTAAAAACCTTTGCCTTTTGCTCATGCACACCTCCCTCATGGCAATACATTGTAAGAAAATGGCTTAGTCACTGCTCTGGTGCTGGTATGTGCCCACTGGAGAGATGGGAGAGTATGCCCATATTCTCTTAAAACCTCCGCTCTAAAGTGAATTTCTAGATGTTATTGACTATATTGTAAGTCACTGCTGGTACCTGCATTTGGCATATGGCCCCAGGAAAGTTTTCAGACTTTTTTTTTTTTGCCATAACAAGATTCCAGATATCTCTCAAGAAAAACAAGAGGAAATTAAAATGGGATATATTAGTTACCTGTTATGATTGTATCACCTTTGTAGTTGAAAGCACAGGAGAAGATCTCATCAGCATGACCCTCTAATATCTGAAGGCAGTGTCCAGTAGCAGCATCCCAGAGTCGAGCTGTTTTATCAGAACTGGCTGTTAATATGCAATTGCCTTTGGGGTTGAAACACACCTTTAAGAATACAGGAATGAGTTATGTTACTTAGCAAGTCAGCATGCCTAGAGAAAGAAGCATATCAAGTGACTGAAAGATTAAATTAGAAACCAGAAACTCTTGCATTCAGTTTTTCAGCTAAAATCAAGGTTAGTATTCCACTAGAGTCAGGCTAGCAAATTACCTCTATGGCTGAAAACTTGGTGTATTTACAAAGGTCTATATACCTTGACCTTACTACAGGATCGTAACTTCCAAGTATTGAACCTCAAAATCACAACTGGTAGCAAATGTAGCAGCTTTATTTAAATGTTATCATTACTCCAATGTAAAATTTATACTTATTTTATAGAGTTTTACATTAAATAACATACATGTCTGTAGTCCCAGGATTTGCACTGGAAGCAATTAATTTTATAGTGAGTCTTCATATTTGTTAAACATTCACCTGAACAAAACTGCATGGATTTCCAGATAATCAGGTACATTTTTCCACCACTAACTAGACAATACCAGTTTATTATAGCATGCAAAATTGCTTAATCCCTGAGGGCAAAATGTCTGCTCCCCAGAAATCCCATTTCCAAGTAATAATCCTCCCAACTGGTCACATCTCCACAGAATACCTGCAGAAATACATGGCCTTTTCCCCATGCTCCCAGAGGAGCAGGTTCTCTCTTCCAGCACAGAAATCACGCTGCCACTAAGGTCCCTGATGGAAACTCTCTAACCCACCCTCATGGCAGCAGGGGTTCAGACTGTCCTCAGGGGGTCTACGCTGAGTGTGAAATATTGCAATGACTTTAGGAACTGAGGAAAGACCAGTCCTTCTGAACTTCATACTCTGGTCTGAACAGACAAATCAATACAATGAAAGCATTTAAATTTTGTTCATTAAGAACCATCCTAGATTCAAAATATTAATATATCAACTTCAAAATACATTCAAAAAAGCAGCACAGACTTAGCACACTAGCTTGGAAACTAAGGAGAAGGATCTATTTGAAAGAATAATGAAAAGCTGCAAGCAATAAATAACAGTTTGAAAAATATGTACAATGGTGGAAGCAACTACATGTACTTGGAACAGAACCTTGCTGTTCAAAATTGAGCCAGGTAAGACTTTCAGCAAAGCACATGAGCACATTCCTCATGACCAAGTGATTCTTCAAACAGGCTTTGTACTTCCAAATCCCTGGAATGCACTTTCGAAAATAAGACTCTCCATGTATTTTTCCAGAGAAATGTTTTTTCTGTTCAATTCCATAGATCAGCTGTGCAGAGAAATGAAAAAGAGTAAAGAGCAGCACAGCTGGTAGAAGCAAGGAATAAAGGTGACATAAAGGCCTTAGAGGCATCACCCTTAAGATGTCAACAAGAGAGTAAAAACCTGGTGTTTATTCTGTCAGAGAATGAGGGACTCCAGTGGCAGAATAACACAGGCCCAGTTCAGGGCAGGTCAGACAGGAGCTCTGTTAACAATGACCACATTGACAGAAAACGCAGAGAGCACCTCCCTCTCTGCTCCCCCATTCCCGACCAAGTGGGTGTGCAGACCCAGCTGACAAACTGCTTCAGGAGAAGGAAAGAGCAAAGGAAAACCAGTCATTTCAGTGTCAACAAAGCCAGGAGTCCATCCCTTGGAGGGATGGATTTAAGTAGCTGCCACCATTCTAAGGAATCAAATGGTAAAATGACATGACAATACACAGAGGTGGCTCTTGGAGTACCACACCGGTATTATTTTAGCTCAGAAGTGGGGAATTGGTAAACAATCATTGTCTGATAGCTTTTAACCAAAAGGAATATTCTTTTATTAAAGATAACTTCTTAGCCAGGCCTATCAATCCTAAACACTAATTATTATACCACCACATTCCTTAACCGTGTTCCTGCGTCAGGGAATAACTGGTGGATTGAATGTCACAGACAGTCAAATAAAAAAAGGTGCAAACCACACATAACTTACCTTTGAAATTTCATCTTCATGCCCTTCTAGCTTAGCAATGCACTCTTTTGTTTCTGCATTATAGACTCTTGCTGACCCTGTAGGAGCCATATGTGATTGTTAGGCTTAAGCATGCATTTCAGTAAGAACATTTCAATAAGGTCAGAAGGAACTAGACCTCAGGTTTAATTTTGAGAAAAATGGAGGGCAATCTTCACAGAGTTTCCTCCAAGGGTAAACTATGTTAACAAGAATCTGTAATCTGCTTGGAAAAGACCGACTTCCTTTCCTGACCAGAAATGGTTTCTTCTGGAAAATTTCTAGAATGTTAAGTACAAAGGTCCATGTAGAACACAGACTACTGAAGCCTGTAATTTCAGAATGCATGTACAATATATTCATAAAGGTTTCATTAGATTTCAGATACTAATTTTAATAATCTATTCATTATATTTAATAAGGTATTGGTTAAATTTCAGGAATCGTTTTACATTGCCTTTTGTCTTTATATAGCAAGTACAGGAAAACAGATCCAAATAGTCCTCCCTGTCCAGTCTAGTGTCCTGTTTCTGGAACTGTGTATCTAAAACTAATATTGTATTGTCATTATGCAGTATAATATGAATAACTGAGCAGGTGACCACAAAAAACTATTTATTGTGATTCCTAGAAAAATAATAAACATGCAAAATTTCTGCATACCAATAACAAAACAAAATTGCTTCTTTCACTACCTCTTTATTGTGTATTGTCTTGCTGTGCCTTAGGAAAACCTGCTAGCAAATCCACCAGTAAAATTCCAACTACGTTTTTTCATTTAAGCCTAAATCTGAGCCACCAAATCAAACCCCTCAAAAGCTATTTACCTACACATTTAAAATGTATTTCCAGCCACAAGTGAATTATTTCCTTCCAAGTTTGAGGTTAAAGGGGAAAGACATCTTGGGTCGATTAAAGTATGAAAATAAGAACTTTTTCACTGGAGAAACTTCTCAAGTTTAATGCCAAATTTCTGTAGTGCAACAAACATTGCTTTATGTATCATTTTGAAAGCAGCACTCCATCAGCACCAGGCCCCTCGCTCACCATCGGCAGAGGCGGTCGCAAGGCGCCGCCCGGCGCAGTCAAAGCACACATCCAGCACCTCCTTCCCGTGACCCGCCAGCGTCGCCACGCGCGTCCCAGTCTCGGCATTCCACAGCTGCACGGGGAAATGGGGCATGTGATGGCTCCTTTGCACTAATTTACTTTGTGGATATCTAGTTGATTGATAAAGCAGCATGTAGGGGCCCTTTCTGATTGATATCTGACATGTAATAACATGAAACCTGAATATCAATAATGAGTCACTCTTTAGTCAGTTTAATGAAGTCTTTTACATTTTTAGTTCAGTGTATTGATTAAACAAGACTTAATTAGACTTCACTGAAATGAGTAAGATTAAAGGTTTTACATTTAGTTGCAAATTCTCTAATTCATTATACGTACTAGTTTAAAATAATGCTCCTAAATTTTAAAAAGATACATTTTCTATGTCAAGTAGCTCTATTCACTACCTATCCAACCTGCTTACCATGCATGTTTTGTCCATTGATCCAGTGACAATGAGAGAACAGTCCCAGTTGAATTGGGCACTGCTAATCTCTCCTCGGTGGCCTATTAAAGTATGTAACATCCTACCAAAAGAAAATAAAAAATAATCGTTTACATTTATAGTGTGAATTTTTATATACACATATAAACTACAAGTTTAGAAAATGGTATAGTTCAGATGTCAAGTTTTCACCATTAAAGCAATTAAATGGAGCGGTGCAGCTCATTTAGGATTCTAGTACTACATCAATTCCATTTTCTATTTTTGGCAAAAAGAGGCAGTAAGGAATAAAATGGAAAATTCCTCCCTTCTCTTTCAAAAATATTTTAGTGGATGTATTTCCAGTGAAATGTGATGATTTTCAGTACCAGAGACAGATTCTTTGTATTCATCTATATGCTAAGCATATACAGCAAGTTTTTCTACATTACTCTCCCATTATCCTACTTCAATGAACTGTAAACAGTACATCTTTAAAACTCCATATAATCTAAACGTTTTATAAAATCCACTGAAGATCAAATGGAAGTTAATCAGGTACTTAAGGCGAGCATGTTCCCAAATAACAGGCAAATGACAGCCCAACTGAAAAATGATTTCTAATCCTCATTAATCCTGAACTTCTTGCTGCACAAGACTGGCAATACAAGTCTCATTAATTCTTCAGCTTTATCTGAATAGAGAGGTTACAATTAGTCAATATTGCTTCCGAAGAATTAATGGCCTATAAGGCAGCAAAGCCTAAAAAAGATTAATTGAGATATACATGTATTAAAGGATTAGTAAACTGGGTTATTATCACAGTGCTAATATCACTGCATCATTAATAGAAGCACACTGTAAATAACAGATAAACTAATGACTAGAAAAACAACTAAATGAGTTTAAGTGACTGAAATGTTTTTATTTATTGCATATGATATGTAAGGGTAGCTAAATTAATACATGTGCTAAATGAACAGCAAAGACAATTTCCTGAGCATTTGAATGATTTGCCTATGATAACCCAAACTTCATTACATTTATAGCATTTTACAGAATTATTCCTTTTACTTTCTAACACTGTGAGGTCTACACTGTTGCAATTGTGTAGATTTTTTTACAGTAAAACCAAAAATCAACAAGCAGATAACAAAGGAAATCTTAATGTTATCAACGTATTATTAGGCAATCAAGACTGCTTTTACTGTAATACCTAATGCCCAAAATATGTAGTAATACATAGAAAAAAAGTTTTCATTTAAAAGCTGGAAGCTTAAACTTCCAATTTTCAAAAAGGCAGTATGGGCTTCAAGCTCTGACACAAATCTGATCAATAAACAGAATAAACAGCAATGTGGAGAACATCTCACAGAAACCATTATCAGATACACAGTTAGAAAGAACACAGAAGAGAGCCTTATGAAGTGCCATGAAAAACTTACATTTAAATTACTTATTAAAACCAATCAGCTTTAGTCATGACAGTATTTCCTTAGCCTTCAGTTTCCAACTGAAGTTTGGTATATGGATGCTGTAGTATTTGACCTTAATTGCAAATGAGAAATTGCTTCTCTCTCAGCACCCTGGTGTCCAGCACTCCTGACCCCAGGTACAGGTACAGGCTGTTGATGTGCCGAACGCAGCTCTGCAGACACCTTCAGCTGAACTACAACTGACTGAATCTGCCATGAAACACACACCTGTTTTACAAAAGCATGTTTCCCCCTTCATGTTCTTTTTGTCTTTTTAATTGTGGTACTTTATAAAGAAAATCTTGAACCTTGTTCAGCAGCTTCCCCCAGGGCACTTCAGAGTACCTACCTAGAATAAAACTCAGGAGCATATATGTGCTCCCCAGGGTCAGCCAGCAAAATTAGAAAAAACTCAAATTTGGAAAGCTATACTTCTCATGTATTTCATATGGTGAAAAACAAGCACACAAAATGTCACCTAGAAAAGTTTTGCAAATCTACCTGAACCATATTCCACTTCCCAGTATTGGCCCTGATGTGAAGTCCATACTGATTTTTTAGAAAAAAGAACGCAACATGAAAATCCCCAGATTTGATTTCACTGTTGGCTCAGACAATAAACTGGAAAAAGTTGTTTTCAAACAAAAATACTTGAAAGAACACTAGGCTGAAGGGATTTGAACCCAAAGGTTGATTTGCTGAATTAGTGTTGGTGTTGAATAAGCTCAAAGCTTATAGGATCAAGTCTTAAATGATGCACTGTGTGTACATTATTTATAAACCACACAATCAGCCTCATTTTGATACATATTGTCTATTACCCCAAGACATCACTATACATACACTTTCCTTTTATATACAAATTTCAGTGATATTCCCCTTGCTCTCACAAAAGGAAGACATGACCCCTGTAAACAAAAGACAATCGTTATCTTCATAAATTACTTTGCCAGTAATCAGGGTGATCTTTTGATTATTCTACTTACACTGAGTTTCCTATTGAAAAAACAAGTGGATTTGTCAGTATTATGCAAGTTCATATTTAGCTACCACATTATTATTTGTTGCCATCTTAATCAAGAGATTTTGTTCTCCACAGTCAAAGGAGAACACATTTTAAATTTATATTGACAAAGGATTATGAAAAGGAAAAATACACCCTTTTTAGTTTTTAACAACAACATAACCAGACTAATTTTCTATAATAAAATATACTTTCTTTCTGCTTAAACAGTCTAGAAATCCTAGACACCTTGCAAGTCATGAGTTTCCATGCCGATAAAATATTTTCCTGTTTGGAGGATTCACCAGGAACAAGCACAGGATCTGTCCATTCTTCCTGCCTCTTTAGTCCTCATAGGATAGAAATTTAAAACAAAGAATACAAAAGCATTTCATGAGCAGCATTCCTTTTCAGAAGAACAAAGAGAGCAGGAGTAACAAATTACAAGATGAAGGAACATGCACTCTAAATGAAATACAAGCTTTAAAATGTGTAGCTCAACATTTTCTATTTAATTTGTCCTGAAATCATGCAAAGTAAAATTATATTTATTAGTGCTTTAGTACCTGCCAGTGCCAACATCCCATACTACTACTGTATGGTCAAAGGAGCCAGTGATGATCCTGTCTCCAGTGGTATTGAAAGACACTGCAATAATTTCTCCTGAGTGCCCCTGAAAGAATTTTTAAAAAGGAGAATGAGAATACAAATTAATGACTTTTCCATTAATATAGTTTAATATTCAGTCTTTTTCACCAACACAATCCTTCCATAACTCATCACTATTTTATTTACTGTCTTGTCCAGTATATGATGATTTTGACAGAAAAATCCACCCGATGGGAATAGTCAATATCCCAACAACTGCAAAAACTCAGGCACACCACTTAAGCAGAACGCTTATTCACTACATATGACTTTGGATTTATGTGAGAAAAACGCATTGAAACAGCAGAGCTCCATGTGACCCTGGGGAATGCCAGCAAGGCAGGCTGAGCAGAGAGATGACAATCTAGAGGTAACTGGATGGCTGTCCTCTGCTCATGCTTACAGGAAGATCCACACAGAGGAGGTCACAACTGACGGTAGAGCAGCCGGTTTTAACAAGTGATACAAGGCATTCTAATCTATAGCAGTGATGTCACTGAAATGAGAAAATCTGTCTTTTGATAAATAGGACTTATAAAATACCTCAGATTTCTCATTCCCTTCAAGTTTTCTTATTCTAACTGCAGTCACTATGGGACCACCTGGTTAAAGAAACTCTGCAAGGTTTGAAACTGTTGTAATGGTTATTCTGTTCTTTATCTCAGCTGGAAAACTAAGACAGCAAAGGAACACCTTTAAAAACATAAGGAATGCAAACATACACTTAAAGTGGCAACTTCTTCTCCTTTCTCTATGTCCCATAATTTGGCAGTGGTATCCATGCTTCCAGTTGCCACCAATGTGCTCTGAAGATTAAATGATAAACATACCTGTAGCAAGAAACATTAGACAGAACGTTTAAAGGAGCCCATTTATAGATTTTTTCTAAAAAAATTAAACAAGGGTCAGGTTTAATATTTTTAAATAAGACAAAGGTCTGACACTGTTTTATGGCATACAGAAAACTTGCAGAGTTCATCCAAAGAGCTCACCAGAACAGCAAAAAATCCTTATCACATAATTCTGTATAATTACTCAAATCAAGTGGACTCCTTGGCTGCTTTGCAATGGCAATATATTAAAGAGTAACAGCAAGTGTTTCAGTATTGTTTTCTGAGTGTTCTTCATTTTGTGTCACAAGTAGAAACTATTTAGTTCACCAGGTTTTAATAAAAAGCAAGAGTGAAGCAGTTTGTTAATTTATTAACAGTTGATAGTTAACTGGCAGAGAATTGTCTTCAGTATCTGTAATGTAATAGATAAGCTCATGCAAATTTAATAAACAGTTGCAAGTTTCTAAACCTCCTCCTCTAACTCCAAGGAGATTTTAATCACACACTTCCCCTCTCACACAGGATGTGTGGGTTGCCAGCACATGCTTTCCTAGGAGTGTGTGTTCCCTTGCTTTCACACACCTGCCTAAGGGGCATGAGCGCCCCAGCCTCAGGTGAATTCATGCCACTTCCTACAGTCTCCTGATCCACATGCCAGGAAGGAGGCATCTAAATTCATAAACACACATCTTACAGGGAGGGAACGGGGCCTTCTTGTTGAACCTCCCACTGACAATCCACTAGCTGGGCTCAGACTCCTAATGGTGTCTCCAAAAAAGGCTGTGCTCTCTGGTTGAGGCAGAGGTTGTGATGATCGGGGGACTGCTGGAACCACCAGAGTAAGTTTTGACAACTGGTGGTCCAGTATCTCTCCCATCCTCTTACAGTTTGTCTTGCTTATTTTATCTTCTTCTACTTCTTTCGTTTTCTTTATGTTGAAATTCTCTTTGAAATTCTCCAATTACTGCTCAGTCTAACTGACATTCCTCCCTAGCACTATAAGCTGGTAGGGTTCCTCTCTTACTTGATGAGACTGGAGCAAAGATCATCCAAACAGTTCCGTGTACCCACAAACACACTCTGTGCACTCTTATCCTATCACGTCACCATCTATGTCATTTGCCAAGGACATCACCACAACTTCATATTTATGAAAAAACAAGAACAAAGCTCAGAAACTACTTTAATTCATTTTTCACATTAAAAAATCATGTAGTCATCCTCCCATTCTCTGTAATTATTCTGTATGATTGCTCTGCAAATAAAGAATAGGAGGTGCCATGAAAAAAGGAAAACAGTAGCTCAGTTTTTCCATACTGAGTAACGATGGGCATGCCCTTGCCAGCAATGTATCAGATGCAATAATGGCCTTTCAGAAACAGGTCTGATTTAGAAAAACACATCATTTTCTGCTGGCAATTATCTTCCACTAATTACTTTCTAGCCCAACTCATAACACTCTGTGTCTAATCTAACCTACAGAAGTCAGAAAAAATGGAAAGGCCTTTAAACATTTACCTGACTGATTTGCAGAAGCAAAATCACTGCAGCCTTTCCTAATAAGCAACCACGTTCTTTGTGAGGGGTAACTCTTTCAGAGTATCCAGACAATCAAAACCACACTGAAACAAACCCCATCTTCCAATATGGTAAGCCATCATTTTCTTGCTCTAGTTAAGGCCTCTTGATCTACAATTAAATTCCTTTTTTTTTTTTTCTGAAACAATTTCCAGCAATATTTTATTGAATAGTGATTGTATAGCTATTAAAAAAAAAAGCCAAAAAACCTACTCAGCATTGAAAGTCCGACTTTTAGTGTCTTTGCCCTGATCTTTTAAATCAATACACTGTGCATCAAGATACTTGCTGTTGCTGATAGCAGTCCTAGTGCACTGGAGAGGAAACCAAGCATTTTTAAGCTTAAACTGTTTTAATTTCATAGATCTTTGACATTTCAGCATCCACATATTCCCAGTTAATACACTTTAAATTTCAGAAATTCATTCTTCTATGGCTCTAATTGGTTCTGCACATGAAGTACAGATCTCTGTGTGAAAGACAACAATAGAAGCAATGATGTTCTTGCATATTTAGTTCTGCAAATATGAGGCAATTGCAAGATAGCCAGAAAAATGTGTGATATGTAATCAAGCAATAAGTATGTACAACAAAGTGAAAACTCCAATCGCTATGGTATTTTTCAATGTTTTAACATTTAGCAAACAAGGGAAATCAGAACAAAGTAAAAATAAAAACAGTACTTCAAACTCTGTATGATGGTTTATTCTATCTCAAGAACTGTCAGACTATCTTCCCTTGCAGGGCAGAAATGTTAACAGTGTCTGGATGTATGAATAGATGTACCACAATAACTGTGCTTGCAAGTGGGAGCTCACAGGGAATTGGAACTCATAGTCATCAACAATTGTGTGAGGAAACATAAAGGAATAAGAAGCATCCATCACTACTCACTATTTCTGCACTATGTCCTCTGAAAGTATGATAACATTTTCCTGTTTCTGTACTCCACAGTTTGCAGGTTTTATCAAAAGATCCAGTGGCAATCTTGTCACTAAATGGAAAAAAAAAAAAA
Source organism: Pardalotus punctatus (assembly GCA_013400915.1). Taxonomy (NCBI): domain Eukaryota; kingdom Metazoa; phylum Chordata; class Aves; order Passeriformes; family Pardalotidae; genus Pardalotus; species Pardalotus punctatus. The sequence goes on from VZTX01011995.1 coordinate 517,973, forward strand.
AAAATCCTATCATTTTTATTTAGAAAAAACCTCTGACTCCAGAGACAGAAGAATCCATAGAAACAATACCCAGCCATGGAAGCTCGCATGCACTCTGGTGCTTGATGCTGCACTAGGAGATCCTGCAGCAGGATTTCACAAACACAAGCTACCCCAAGGCACAAAATCAGCAGACACAATGAGTTCCTAAGGGAGGTACTGTGCCAATCTACCAGCACAGAAGTGTTCATAACTGATGAATAACCTACTTGAGGGATGATGTTGTGCTGCACTTCCAGATTTATCAAGAAGTTATATCATTTCATCAGATAACATTTGTTTATCAACAACTATAAATGCAGTTCACCCAAATTTCAGAAGTTGAACTCTACTCCAACTGAAGTCAGTGGAAGTGTGACCATCTGCAGTTAGAGCAAGACTAAAGTGAAGTATCCAGAAAATGTACCAAGGGACACTGTATCGAAGCCTAAAGATCAGCAGAAAATAAGTTCTTTTTTTGTCAAATTTTTAATGTAAAAGTAGTTCATGTTTCTCATCAGGTTTTGTCTTGCTGTATGTTGCTTCTCCACTTTTATGTTACAGTCTAGTTATTGCTCTTTGCACAGATTATTGTCATTAGTTTCACCAAGGTATATAAACGAACTTCATTAAATACTATTCTAAAGTAAAGAATAATATCAGAATATAAGACGTTGACATAGTAGGGTCTAGGTTTTCCTTTTCATATAAAATAAAGAAATAACATTTCAAATAGTGTAAGAACAAATAACATAACATTCATTTCCTGATGTTAACTGTGTATTGCTTAACTGATAAACAGGACACCTGATGGTAATGTGATTCAATAGAAAAACAGGAATTAATTTATCTTTCTTTACAGAAAAATAAAATTGTTTTCTCACACATGACAGCTTCCTCAGGAAGCAAATGACACTGAAACTTCAGTAGCTAAGTAATGCCCTTTACCTAACAGGTGGCAATTCCAACCTAGGGCAAACAGTTACCAAAGAAAACAAAAGGTGAAAAAATTCATATCTGACGTTCACACAGCAGCACCTTGTGGATTTTACAAAAATTACTCAAAAGCTGTGACATTTCTAAATCATGTCCTAAATAATATTGGATGTATAATGGCAAATGGAGAAATCCACTTCTTTCTCCTTAACTGAAGCAACACAGGTTGTCAGAAGTACTTATATCACATCACATACAACTACATGGAGGCAGAAGAGAATGATTAACATTCAGAACACAATCTGGTCATGTAGATATTACTGAAATAAACTGTGTTTCAATATATTCAACTGACTCATTTATATTTTTTTCAAGACTGAATGTCTAATTAAATTTGTTGTTAGAATTTCTAAATTTTATTTTAAAAAATGACAGCAGAAAACATGTTTGAATGAGTCTCTTGTACAAATAATGACAGTGTCATCCCACAGGGATTAGCTATGGTGAGCTCTACAAATTCAGAAGCTGAACTCTTTCAATTTGAAATAGTCTATTCTATGTTAGAGAATTTGCATAATAACATTATTAGCTATTATGAAAAATCTCAGAAGAAATGTATTTACCCATAGGGATTATTGAAAGCTATTGCATAGACAACATTTCTGTGTCCCTCCAGTGAACGCAGTTCTTCTCCCGTTGCCGTATCCCACAGTTTGCAGGTTCTATCATAGCTTCCAGTGATAAAGCTAAAGCAAAGAAAAATTAATTTCTGAATACTGCAAATATCTCACTGGTCCCAATGCATAGCCAAATGATTTATTTCCACAGATTTCAGTTAGCATTGTCTCAGACCCTAAATCTCCTCTTTCTTTCAAAAATATAGATTAATGAGCATAGAGGTTCCTTTTCTTCTTTTTTTTAAGATATTATTCATAAAAATACCTTTTTTCTAATCTTTAATGAATTTCAACCAGAAAGCATGCTGCTCCTTTCAAGACATGAAGGAAAAAATGATAAGACATATGTCCACAGTGAAATCAATTAACATGAAAGCTACACTTTCACTGCAAATGAGTTTATGTCAAAGACTCATTTAGCTTTTAGCAGTAGTTAGTTTATTGCCATAAAGGTGCTTCTTTATGTAATATGGTAATTGTCAACAGACTATGGCCATGGAAGAAAACAATTACATTGAATCTCACTGGCTACATTTTTGCATCTCCCATTGGTTTTCCCACAGAGGCCTGAAATATAATCCCCAATTATGCCTGAAGCTGCTTATAAGCAGCAGAGCTGAATTCTTTTTGCAGGAAGATAAGAGCACTGAAGTTTCCTTACCATTTAATTTAAAAATACAAAACTTCAATTAATGATTATGTACTTTGACTTTGAAAGCAACTTACCGGGAACCAGATTTGTTAAATGCTACATTAGTCAGTGGCAATATGTGTGTTCTAAGCACCTGAAATACAAGTGGGGGCAGTGAGAGGAAAAATATTTGATGCTAACAAAATAAATAAAATTGCTCAAAATATTCAACAGATTAATTTTTTCTCTTCCTCCTATTAGAGGAGGAGAAATCCCACATTAATCATCAGGTTATCACAGAAGATATTGTACAATATTCATTTCAATTTTATACATTACTTCAATGAACTGGCTTTTTCCCCCTGTTTGCATATTCTTCATCCTCTCTGAGACCAGAAAAGTAACCCTAGACCTGAATGGGCAAAACAAATGAGGACACCATGCCTGCTGAGATCACTGATGACAGAAATCCCAACTAATATTAAACCAAAAAATCCAGCTGAACTGAGTATTTGAGACTTTTAGGGTATGGGGTGCTTCCAGCTGGCACGTGACTTTGTTAAACCAAACAGGAAGAACAGATATAAGCTACAGCTCTGTCCTATGGGGTCATGACAAGGTGCAAAACCATGACAAAGATACTCAGTGAGACAAAATTCCACAAGAGCATTTCAAATTTAATGTGTGCATGTACTGTGTAGGTTAGGGAGGTCACTCTTTTCTACATTACTTCTAAGGTCCTTTAATCAGACAGTCATGTGAATGATCCCATAGCTATAATAATACACACTAAGGTTTATTAAACATAAGTGAAAATCGTTTCAGATACTGCCAGTGGAAGTCAGCATGCCATGATACTTTAAAAAGGACCAAAAAAGCATAATCTGGTTGGTGCTTGAATAACTGGCTGCTGTCATGCATGGTTTGCATTTGAACAATTTTCACCTATTACAAGCTGCCCCTCCTCAAGTGTAAACCATAATAAAATCATAAACTGGGAAATCACAACAATTGCTGACAGTGAAGGAAAGGGATGTTAAAAATACACCAGTGGTTCACTAGGTCTTTTCTGTAGGGTAAGAATGAAGAAGAAACTGTTTATGAGCAATGAGATTTAATCACTGATATATTACCAGAGCTTCAACTTCTTGTTCTTATCTCAAATCTTCCAAGCTACCAAAGGATAATGAGAGAGGCTCATGGGTCTTCTACTCAGAAGAGTAGGGACAGATCAAAATGGAAATAACAATTGTCAAGAGAAGGACTAATAGAGAGAGAGAAACAGAAAACATATTTTGTTACAGAAACAGCAATTTCTGTTCTCTAGAGAAAGAACACAAGTTGTGCTTTCAGCTACAGCAGTGAGAATGAGCAATCAAGATGTGGAAATGACAAAAATATTTTGTTTTTAAAAACAGCCACAATATCCATCTGCATATGAGAATCAATAATTATGGAAATCTGACCCATAACATTTTTAGGACTCCATGCAGGCAGCTCTGAACAACAAATGTATTTTAAAATTATGAAAAAAGGGAAAGAAACAAGATGGATTTATGTTAAATTCCAGATTATGAGACTAATTCTGTTCTTCCAATGCCCAGTGCTGCAGTTGCTAAACCACAGAACTCTGAGCCAGCAAGAATTGCTTCAGCAAATGATACAATAATCAAACCCTAAGGCAATATTAGAAAAAATATACCTCAGTTCTGCAAAATCTGCTAAAGCTATACCTAAGATAAAAACCTGCAAATGACTCCAGCATCCCATGCTATGCAATAGTTTAAAACCTGAGAAACTGCTATAAAAGCTCGTTTCTCTGCAGGGTGCCTAACACACCACCATCACCACAATTACTGGAAATAACAAAAAGATGAGTTTATACACTTGTTTCAGATTACACTCCAGTGCAACAGGAAGAAAACATTCATTTCCAAACAATGCACACATGGAATATTTTTTTGAGAGAAAAGGCAAAAAAAATCTCACTCCCACCCATCTCTTGTATTTTATTAGTATCTCAGAAGCACCTGGTACTCATGTTTCATTTAGAAGTCTTAAACAAAACTGAAACATCAAGCAAGTTCTTTTCACACACTTCTAAGCACTCTTGAGTGAAAGAAATAAGCCAGCACTGATTGGATTTGCCTGCCTCTACTTCCAAATACAGAAGCTCAAACAGAGCACTATACCCAACAATGAACAAATTCATTATTTACACTCAAGTTTGAACAAGCATTTGAAGATTTGTCAGTACCTGCAGTATCTGTGAGGAACAAGCAATTTTAAAAGCTTTTGAAAAGCAAGGCACTATCTCAGTTGAGAGCATAACTTAGAAGAGACGCTTTTTAAATGTGATATGCCCTATTACATAGCTCTGTTTTCAAGCTTAAATACATATATCTTTTCAGAATTCACCCAGATGAATATTATTGGTCAAAAGAACCGACGTTGTATCTAGGAACATGTAAGAGGTTTTTTAGCTGAACAAACCAACACAAAACTTCTTCCTTTTCTCTATCAATTTAAGGTAACAATAATCACCAAAGCATTGACCATAATTTTTTAACAGCTACATATTGCCATCTGCTGACACAGTAAAGATACAACATTTAACTATTTCCAGTTGCAACATGCAATCTCTGGAAGAAAGTTTCATCTCGACAATTCAATATAATTAAACCTATTCTCTTCTGACAGACTCGGTCCTGGATTTGGAACTCTGAAAGGTCTCTCTGATCATTGTTCTTAAAATTCCTATTTGTTTTAAGGCTGTCTGTAAGCTGAAGATCAAGTTATCAATATTCAAAGGTAACAGTAATGACAGAAAGTAATGAAAACCAGTATTAGTAATGACAACTGCATGTAGCATAAAACCTCATAAAATAATAGCATAAAGCCCATAATTTCCACAAAATTAAGAACAGGTAGACAAGGTATGAAAATACTTGGTCTTTTCCCAACAGCTAATTTACTGGAGGTCTATTTACAGGTTCTGTTTAAATGTAACTGTGGGTGTTGCAGGCCCACACACTCTTATTTGACAAATAAAAGATTGATTTCTCTCCATCCAAAACACACCCTAGTGCATGAGCCTGTGTAAACAATATCTAGGGACAGTTATACCTCTCAGGCTTTTTGGGGGAACTCCTGGCAGAAACAGCCAGGCCAGACTCAGTTGCTCTAAAAGTGCAAACGGGGTTGAAAAAAGCCAAGAAATCAGTCATAAAGTCCCAATATTGCCCTCAGACACAATACACAGCAGTAAAAACATACTCACAATATCACAACTTAAACCCCCCAAATTGCCCAAAATTATTTTAAAGATGCCTCTGACCTTAAAAAGAGTGAATTTGTGATTCTGTTTTTCCCCTAGCTTCTCCTGCAGTCTGTGTACTACATGTATGACATGTTCCAAGCAGGAAGCTGTGATGAGAGGTTCTCCTTTTTGAATTTCTTCTACTAAGGCTGTGACATCTGTGCTAATTATGAGAAAAGAACGAAAACAAACTCAAAAAATAGCCCAAACTCAAACCCACCAGATTCCATCCTCTGGAAATAATTAGGAGTATAAACTCAAGAATATTATTTACTTGCAGAGAAACTGAGGCAAGCAATTAAATGTTATGCATTTATTTCATTCTGTGAAAAGGCCTAAAGAAATATGGATAAATCTTCCTTGATTTTTATACTTTCTTACCTCTCTTACTGAAGAGGTACAGTAAAATTTAACTTTTAAAAATTGTAGCTTGGCAAGAAATTAATCTTTTCAAAGGAGTTCCACAGAAGATCAGACATGGCAGATGTGTGGCCCAAACTGTCAGTTTAAATACCTGAATTAAACAGGAATTTCATACATTCCAAACAAATTGTCCATGAAAAGATAAGTAACGTATGCAAAGTGTTAAATTTGTCTCTGTCTGTGGCTTCAGAAATCTATGCCTGTTTCTGTCACTCTTAGTTATGGCAGTAACTACCACGACAGAGTCCACTCTACTGATGTCCCTGGAGCCCCAGGGACTGGGTCACAGCTGGTCTGTGGAACTGGATCATCTTTCCATGTCATCAGATAACTACTGATTTCTGGCCTTCTGTGAGACATTAAGGGTTGCCAATTCCCAGGAGGCAAAGCACCAATACACTCTTAAAATCAGTTTAGCAAGAAAGCCAAGCACTTCTGTTGATATGGAAATTATGCAAGTCTAAAGGGGATTTTCTGCATCAGTCCTCTAAATGGGAATCACTACATCCCATAAATTACTGTCCTCTCAGTGCATAGTATTTACTCCTGTTCAGTAACATCAGACAACTTACGTCTTTCACAAAGAGCCTTGTTAGGTTTTACCCACAGCACTGTACTGGACAGTTCCAGAAAGACAAAATTTCGTAATTTTTAATTTGGGATTTTTCATCTTGCATATCTAGCCTACATTGTCTACTGACTTTCGCTTACATGCAAGGCCTCTTCATATCAATGCTCGTATTAAGACAATCGTATCACTTCATGCCTTTCTGCCTAATAAACTCCACGGATTTGTGCAAATTTATTTAATGGTGGCACTTTATTATTTTCCTGCAGAGTTGGCTGAGTAGAGCATGTAGGCTCTACATAATAGCCGATCTCAATTATGCCTAAAACAGTCAAATAGAATTGTCTATAAACATGCTGTGAAAAGGTGGAGAGTGCTGTTATCTGAAATACTATCATACTTACTCAGGTCTAAGGTCAAGTAGATCTATTGATCTGGTCCTTGTCTCACCACCTTCTACATATTCCAAAATAATTCCTTTAAAAAAAAAAAAAGTTATAAACAGGTCGTAATCAGACTTCTGCAATTTTATAACATATGTTGTAGACAGCAACACTTCCACTTGTACAGCTCCACTGACTTCAGAGACCTACTTCCAGTTCTTGGAGCTGGAAGGAGGTTGGCTGTTCTCGCTGAGAGAAAGCATGGTGATGAACTCTGATGTGCTTATATGAAAAAAGATATTAAACAACATTATTTCTGAGCTATTTTCTGTTCTGGAAATGAACCAGCTCTTTTTCCCAACAACTTTTTGCATCATTTCATCAGCATTAATTTCAAATAAGCAGCCCTGAAGATACTTGCTGTAGCTCGGTATTCCAAGAAGACTGGAAAACACGTTTTATGAAACCCATTATATTTATTTTAGTGTTTGCAAAAGCTTGAGTGCAGTAACGTATCAAAAACCATAACACACTTTACATTTCTAGGTCTGCTCTGGCACCTCTACAGCCTCAACTGAGCTGGAGTATTAAAATGTTTAACCACATGGCTTCCTGTTTTAAAGCAGCTAATAAAGGCCTCAGCTGCTCCTTGATTTTCTGTGGGAAAAGATAATTTAGATTAACTTCTCTGTCATTCTGCATTTTACAAATTTCATAGGAAAACTATTTAATCTTAAAGGATGATCTGTTTTTCCAATATTCTTCCTGAGCTGGCTATCTCCAGCTTGTTTCACTTCTGAAATTTCATTGAGTCACCTGGGTACAGGATAAACCATCACAGTCTGGCAGCACTGCTTTTCAAAGCATGGCTCTGCTGAGAAAATTCATAAATCAAAGACAAAAAATAAAAATTAATATCAGCCAGGTTGGAAAAGACCTCTGCGATCACCGAGTCCAACCTATGACCCAACACCACCTTGTCAACCAGACCCTGGCACTGAGTGCCACGTCCAGTCTTTCCTTAAACACCTCCAGAGACAGTGACTCTACCACCTCCCTGGGCAGCTCTTTCCACTGTCTGATCGCCCTTTCTGTGGAGAATTTTATCCTAACGTCTGACCTAAACCTCCCCTGGCACAACTAGAGACGCTGTCTTCTCACCCTCTCACTGGTTGCCTGGGAGAAGAGACCGACCCTCACCTGGCTCCAGCCCCCTTTCAGGCAGCTGGAGAGACTGGCAACTTTTTTTGCTTAACAGCCATTTAGAAACACAAATACATTGTTTTGGTGTCAGCGACACTCACTGTTGACTTTTTAAAACTCCTTACTGTGATGCGAGTAAGACTGCCTTGACTTTGCAATGTCACTAACTGCAGCCGCGACGCGCGCAGAGCCCGAGCACACGGACAAACCAGCGGCACCCCAGCGGCCGTGCCGGCCGTGCCCGGCCCCTGCCGGGTGAGGGGAGCCGCCATGACGNCTGCGATGGATTCCGGATTGGTCCGCAGAGAGGAAAGAAACGGATCTAGGAATGAGTGCACTAAAAAAATACATACAATTCGGAGTGCTAACGAGCCATGTGAAACGGTGTAGCAAATGTATAAAAGCTACTTGAAAAGCGAATACTCACTTACTAAGGAAAGCGGACAAAGATTAAGAAAAAGAAATAACTTAATCAGCTTAATTTTTTTTAAGAGGTGCTCAGGACTGAAACACAAGTATGAAAATGCAGTTTAGAATCAGAGAATCATTAAGGCTGGAAAAGGCCCTGCAATGGAGACCAACCATCAAACCAGCACCACCCTGATCACCACTAAACAGCGGCGACAGGCCTTTAGAACACTGCCAGGAGCGGTGATTCCACCAGTTCCCCGGTCAGTTCTGAATATCCCATCTAAACCTTCCCTGGCACAACCTGAGGCCGTTTCCTCTCGTCCTGTCACTTGTTACCCGGGGAAGAGCCCGACCCTGCCGTGCTACACCCGCCTTTCAGGCAGCTGTGGAGGTGAAAAGGTTCCCGGTCTCCTTCCCAGTCTCCTTCCCAGACTGAACTCCCCAGCTCCCTCAGCTGCTCCTCACCGGCCTTGAGCTCCAGATCCTGCACTGGTTTCACCGCCCTTCTTTGGATGTGCATTTCATCAAACAGAGAAGAAAAAATATAATTGAAAAGAGATAACCGACATGGGATCATTAAAAGATAATGCGTTAGTAGCACTAAAAATTTTAGTCAGGCTTTACACTGAAATGGCTGTAGCGCATCAATAGGGGGAAGCAGTAAACACATTTTCGTTTGGCCGATCTCATAGGCCACATTGTTGACAATGGATCAATACAAGGCAGTCCCACTCAGTGTTTAACAATACGTGACTTTCCCAAAATCACCCATATGGCTCCCTACAGCTTCACTTTGAAGACAGTCCTTTGGTTTTTTGAAAGCCAGGAAATAAGATACAATGGCCAATTCCAGACTTACTTCAGCACATGGCTGGGGCACAAAGTGGTCTCTGAGTTTTTCATTCCCATTTGTTTGTTTAAAGTCTTGTCTTGTTTGTATGTGGAAAGTCTTGAGGCAGATAAGAAATATTTTTCTTTAAAACAATCCAAACAGCTTTCCAACTGAATTGACTTACTTGGACCAACCCTATTCAAAAATAACTTTTAGAACAACCCCAAATCTTGATGGTCTTCAGTTTCTTAACAACTTTTTGTATTTTTTTAGCATAATGTGTATCTTCCCAGATTATAATTTCAGAATATAAATATTTTTCTGTTCTTTTAAATGGCATGAACAAACAACCATGGCATGGACACTGCTCCCTATCTTAAAACTAATTTGTTCATTATAAACACAGATTCATGCAGCTTTTCTGGTACCTTCAATATTACTTAACACCAACTGGAAGTACTGCATTTAATTTTTCTAAGTCATACTTAAAACAGTCGAACAGGGGAGAGGGAAGTGGAAAGAGTGCAAAGCTCCATGATGTCAGTACCTGTTGGTTCAGCATGTTTTCCCCTCCATTTCCTGCTCTAAATCTTCGTCTGAACACAGACGCCTAACAATTTGTCATTACCTAGGATTAAGATGCAATAATGAGACCAGAAGATGATAAATCAAATCAGGCTTCAGCTTTCACCTCTTGCCTTGCTTCTGTAAGCGTAAGACTGGGGAGCAGCGGAGTCCCAGCAGAAGTCAATCTCTCCATGCCCTGGGGCTGCTCTCCGGCCGAGCCAGAGAGGCACTGGTGTGATGGCCTGGTTTGCTCTGCTCCTGTGCAGTAACTAGAAAAACTACTGACCACCTGAGTGGGACAAGGACCTCACACTGAGTTGAGACAAAGCTTTACCCAGAGTGCTACCCAGCACAGGCCTGGATGCAAAATACATATGCAGTGACAAACATTATGTCCTTCTGACAAAACAGAACTAGAGCTGTAGCACAGGTAGGATTACCTGAGGAGGCTTTAGGCAGAAACGGTAAAAAGTGTGGTGAGGGAGTGAATAGAAAGACTTGCTACTTGAAGACTAATTGTGCAGGGATTCTGGTGATACAGCAGACAGAACTCATGTCCATGCCAGTAAACCTTGACTGTTAAGGAGAAATGCAACTTTTCTTCAAGTTCATGGAGAGGAGTAACTAGGCTATACTTTTAGAAGGAAAATCTTCAGACTTCTGGGGCAAAATTGTTGCCCTGATTTTTTTTTACTGTCTGAAGAGTGCACACAGCCTCTGAGTCATGAAAGGCCAGCTTCAAAGACTGCACACTGTAGAGAGTTCAAAAATATCTACACTGGAAAGAAAAATTAAGTGCTGAGACATCCAGGATGAGATAATCAGCTTTTATGTACAGAGATCAAAAGTATTGATGAGATCAGCTTGGAAAGATTATATATCAGTTGCCCCCTGTGCATTTTTGCTTATGTCAGCAGCTTCCAGGAGTGGCAGAAAGTTCAGCCACTATAAAACTCATTAGTCTGTATTCAAGAGCCTTTGAAAGGCTGCAGTATGCACTTACCTACAGCGCTAAAGGCAGCTGTGTCAGACAATGTGAAGAAGCAAAATCAGTGCAGTCACAATGAAGAGCTTCCTTTTTTAGAACCTTGGGCTCTTCCTGCCAACACAGGTTCTGAAAAATCTTTTCTTGAGCCAAGGTACCATCCTAAGGATAAGAAGAAGCAAGCGTTTCTGAGTTAAACATGCTTGCAGAGAAGAGTGGGGTTTAGGCTTCCTGGTTTAAAGTTATATCATGACCCAGTTGTTCTGAAGTAGGTCAGCCTGTGGTACGCTGAACTCAATCAGAAAGGCCAGCCCAAGAGTAGTCTGAGTTGAGGGAAAGATGTAGAAAGCCACTTCCTATTTCTGTTATGTCAGTAGTGGGTGGAGTGAATTTTTGCTGAGGGGAGTTTTTGTGTGCTGTCCTTTCTCATAATTGTTGGGTCTGTAAAATGTAGAAGAACCATGCTCTGATAGTTCCTTGTTTCTGCTTGGTGAATTAATGGGTTTACATGACTTTTTTTTTCAAGTTTGTTTATTCTAGCATATTCTGCTTCCTCTTGCCCAAACAGACTCAACTATATGCATACACATCTCAGTGCATTGCTAGAGTTCCTTCTCTGTTCAGCTCTGTTATTTCCAATGTTAATGATGATACCACAGCCATGAAAAATGTTAAAACTATTACTTACATAAGGAACATGATCTAAAATTTTGCTCTTTGCTAGGTAAGAGCTATTCTAGGAAAAAGAATTGACAGTGTGTTATAGAAAAAAGTGTTCTATTTCCCAGAGATTGTTTGTCCTCTTTGCATGGGTGTTTTCATTAATTTAAAAATATAATTATTTTTTTTTTAAATTACAGGTTGCAGTTTTCCAAGAAAGTGTGTCACCCACAAATTTCTGTTCACACGAATAGTTGCATGTGCTGTTCGCCTACAGTGAGATAATAACAAGTAGCAGGAAGGAGCAGTAGTTCTGTTCCTTGCTCTTCCATTTTCCATCTGTGACAAACTGCTTGCACATCCCATGCAGTCAGGGAATTCTGTACATCCTTACTTACTTCAGGCAAATTTTCACTTAGCTGAAGCAAGTTTTTCCTTGCTGTCCACTTTTTATGAGAGCCTTTTCTCTTAACCTTGCCAAGCCTATTAGTTGACCTGACAACAAAAAAAATCCTCCGTGCAAAAATCCCAATGAGATATATTTATCTTACCGCTTCTGAGAAGAGCTCAGAGAGGCCTTTAATCTTTTTTCCATGCCCAGACCATGGCAGGCTGAAGACCTTTAGGTTTTGCTCTGCATCCTCCCGTCGAGACGGCAAAGCTGACACTCTTGGGTAATAATGCAAGTGTTCTGCGGTCAGTGAGTTTTCCAGATGCACCCGCTGAGGAAAAGAGAGGAGCTCTTCTATATATACATAATACACAATTGGGTCAAACCATGAGTCAGGAGGCAGCAAAAACTCCTGACAAATAACAGGATTTCTAGTAAGTCTACAATAGAACTGGAAACTATAAGTAGTGAAAGCCACTTTGTTTTAGAAGACATTACTTCACTGAAGTAGAAGTGCATTCATCTCACTGTTGTTTTTAATTTAAAAAGAAAAAAAAAAGCCAAAATAGTTAGTTTGGGATTTTATTTTTAATATTTATAATTTAAAAATTTATTAAACATTTCACATAAGCAATTGTTTTCTCCATATCTGTTTCAAGGCCAGGTTGGTGTGGGTTGGATGGGTCTGTGAGCAACCTGGTCTAGTGGAAGGTTGCCTAGTCTTGTACCGATTTCGAGAATACTATAGAGTGAGCAAGTCTTTGAGATTTGCAGTATCTCAGATATCTGAGATTTGCATCATCTCTGAAAGACATTTGGACCATTTATTCCTAGTCATAACAACATGAAACATTCAGATGCTCACAGGAACACACACTCATCTTTTCGAACCAGCTCTATTAAATTTACGTTTGACAAAAAAGGAAATAGTTGTAGTAAGACATATAATGAAAACATTATTATTTTTCAGATATGCGTGACAAACTTTTACATGAGCGTTTTGATTTGCATTCCTAAATACAGCTGAATAACAATGCTTATTCATACATTAAATATAATTCATAGGTGAGTGAACAATTGAAGTAATTCTCTACACTGACCACTCTACAGCTCTGATTTATCTGCCACATTAAATCTATCATTCTCAATTTCCCATTTGCCTACTTTGTAAGTTTATAGAGTTATCACTGGCTTTGTGCCTGAGCAACAATGCTGCAAGGATATTGAACTACTAATTTAATCTTGACACCGTAATTGACAATTTCACTGCAAATTGGACCACTTACTTGAGCCCATCTCCACTGGCACAACTCTGATCAGCTGGCTTGATCAGTCAGTGCATAGCTGTCTGCTCCGCCCAGCTCTGAGTCTGGAGCTCCTGACAGATTTGTGATGTTTCTCTGCCCTTGGTACCTAATGATTCTATGTGCTATCACCTCCATATTTGTGTAAATGAACTCTTGGTGCAGAGTTTATCCCCTTGCGAGTCATGTTCCTTCAAAAACTATATATGTTTTGATTAAATTTTATTATCCGGAATATATAGGAAGAGTCAAGTACTTGTTGTACTAGACCATCCTACACATAACATCTCTGCCTACACATAAATGTTTTGCCTTGGATTGTGGGCATGTGGCCAGGAGAGAAGATGGTTACAGTTTGAATCACTGTACCTAAAGTTTGGCTAAGAAATTAAAAAGACTTTGTGCTCTGTTTTGAATACTTTTGTACATGCTTACACTAGCCATGGATTCCCAACTGCACTATTTCAATGTTTCATGTTTCCTGAGTTGCCTTATTTTGTGCTATCTATTGATCCCATCATTCAGGCTTTCTCACCAGGAGGCCCAAGTGATGGGCCACGCTGCTCCCATTTCCAGAAGCTGGTTTGTTTGTTTGTGTTTCTCTCTCCTTTTCATGAGCACGTCTGTTAAGGAAGTGTCATCTAACAGAAAGCATATCTGATATCTGATTACAACGACCTATGTGTGTCCTCTCGTGCACTGTGACACAGAGACAGCTCATGCCAGCATGGGCATGCTGACTCTTCTCTAAAGGCCATGAGCCATTACATCCATCTCCAGCTGTGAAGTCAGGAGGAAAAACCTATAAACCAGAGAGAAAGAACATGCATATCTTCAGCCTCAGCTAGAGCAGCCATTGTTTCACTGAAAAGGGGGCTCAAGGTCATAATTTCTGATAACTGGAAGTTGTGTTCACTGCAAGAAACATGGCAATAACCTTCCTGTGAAGTTTTACTACTACAGCTGCTACACAAAATCATGGTTTGCACGTCAGAACTTTGTGCAACTAGCTTAGGTGTGAAAAGCTGTTGAGATGCTCTTCATCATTTGTTTGCCAGTGGTTTGTCTGTTATTTTGAGGGCTAGAAAAAACAATCATTGTGAAGCTTAGATTTTTAGATAAATCAAGATACTTCAGGAGAAGGAGTATCATGAAAACCTGGTATGCTGAAATGCGGAGGTCATAGAAAAATTTAATCAAGGGGTTGGGGTTTTAAATTTATATGTGTGGCAATTAATTATATATTTAATGAAACTTAGTTGATTGCACCTCATAAATATTAACAGTTGGGAAGGGACCAAATTTAACAGAACCTGAGATACAACTTTTAATCTGTAGACCAGATTTCCTTACAAAGTCAGCTCCCACTTGCATCAGTCACCTCTTCTGAGGATAGGGGCAGCTCTTTCTCCTTGTATGTTCATCCCCCTCTGCTGGCACTATTACTCCAGGAACATGGAAATGTAGATGCAGGTGCTTACATGTAAAATTACAACTTCATTTTGGGGATATAAATGAAGGCATAGAAGCAAAACTATAGAAATGCTGTTGTAAATTTAAAAATAAAAACTAACAATAGTATTTTAGTCTCTACTTTTCATGTGACATACTTGCTTTTTATCCATACAGTATTCTAAATTTCATCTGCTGCTTTTACATTTAATATGTATTTTGTATTGCATAGTCTGTATAATGCTATAAATTCAAAGTAGCTAAAGCACTATTAAACGAGTGTCTGGTATTATTTACAGTAGTAGCTATATGAACAATACTCTATGGCTAATGTACAATAGCAGCCATAGGACTGCACATATTCTGTGTCATATTTAAATGTTCTAGCACCAGCAGCTCCAGGAGAGCTTTGGCTGAAGCTGTCTGCACCTGACAGCACAGAAAGAACAAATACAGCAATTGAAAAGCCTTTACAGACTTAGGACTGTAACACTGTGCAGTTGAGGCTGACACCTCCCAGAGCAACTAGAAGATCATGGGAACATAAATAATAATTTTCATTTATTTACAGTCATACAATTATAATTGCTTAGTACACTTAGCATGCACAACACATTTGTTCTGAAGACTAAAAGCTTCTTTTAAGATTCATTTTTTGGCAAAGGATATTGCCTGTAGCCTGGTATTTGGAGCAAGACTGCCAGGGTGTAACACAGCTGAACTCGGTATACAGAAGGCTTGTTACAATTGATCCATTTCTATTGTTTTGATGTTTATCCAGCTGGGTGGATGCCATTAGAATCAAGTGACAGTGTCATATGCTTAAAGCCCTTTGTGGTTCTTGCATTCCCCGATTCAATTCTCAACAAAATTGTAGCTGAATTCCAGTTCATCAGGAGTGAAGTTAGGCTGCATGTGGGCTCGTTGGTATTGGTAATTGAAAATAACTGACCAATTATGAACAATCCCTATGGGGGAGCTGAAATTTCTCTGTCACTGTCAAGCACACTCAGTAACGCTTGGGTTTCAGGTATATTTGAAAACTGCATGGCAAGGCCATTCAGCTATTTGTATCCTCAGCAATGCATGGAGGGACATGCTGCTTTTACACAGACTTTCCTGCTAGTAACATAACAACCTTATCAATATCTGATATTAAGCATAGAAACCAATATTGTCAATATCCAAAAAACCACACAAGTCATAGCTCTGTGGGTGAAGCATATGGGGTTTTGTAGCAATGGAACCATGGATGACCAGAAGAAGGGTGAGTTACAGAAGAAATACAAAACTTTTAAGAGGCCTCAACTGGGAGTAAAGAGCCACCCACAGAATCCCACACCTTGGTCTTCACTTCCTTATGTTGCTCCCTTGCTTTGAATTCATTAGCTTGGACTCCAGGCTTTCTGCATCAAGTTCTTTGCAGCTCTGGTTCCTAACACCTCTTCCCAGGGTAGGCTTGGGGAATCTCACTTTCCCACACTTTTAACACAAATCCATTTATTGTGTCTCTGCCATTTTGTTGGTACCTGATTTAGCCTATGAACTCTTTGAGCCCAAACAGGAGCCCACACCAGTGCTAGCAGGTATGAGACAGAGCTCTGCAGTTCTGCCCAGAAGGCAGGGGAGTCCCCAGGGAACAAGCTGGGTAATAATTCCTCCCTGGAGAATACATGATGTTCTCAATAGCAGGAATCCACCTTAAGGAAATTAAAGCCAATTAATTTTGCTCCTTCAGAGTTTCAGTCACAGAGAACTTAAAATTCCCAGATTTGCAGAGCCATGGCAGATTTTTGTAAGTACTAGAAAACCACAAATAACATCCTTACACTCATGAACACCATTTAAAAACCCCAGTACCTCTCAGTTCCTCTCTCAAAGGCACCAAAAATACTTTGCATTTAAGTTTAAATTAAAATTTATGTTTGTATCTCTGTGACTAAAAGGTACTAAAAGCCAAGGTGTAGATTTATTTGTAAGACTCTGGTGCTAACAGTGAGAGGACTACACTTGTCCATCCTCCATGGTCAGATCCCTGAAGTCCTTGTGGGCTATGTAATAGCACCTAAAAATCTGAGCAGTCTTCCCCATTCAACTGCCCCCATCTCTTCCATGAAGTCTCATTACTTTTATCAGACATCACTGACCTCCATCAAGAGCTGCTATGGCAGGAAAACCTCATTATGCTGGAAGCCATAGGACACCATAGGCAAACACGTAGAGCAGAGGAAAGCACCACAAGTTTCTCCTCTAAAGAAAGCCCTTGGAGCTGAGAGCAGATTATGGTACCATAATCAGTCCCCTTCAGGGGACAAGCTAAAAGCTCACCCAGTAACAATAGGTAAGGTTCCTCCTGAATAAACAGGGAAACTGGCAAAAGGAGTTCTCTCAAGTCTGACTAAGATGAAGCTGAGCTAAGAACAGGTCTTCATGCTAAACAAAGCCTTGGTATCTAGCAGCTGTCTAGGGGTAAGGAAGGAATTATATCCTATGGAGGTCATAGCTACCCCTAGGGCAAGCAAAGTGAGCATCCTGCAAAGTGGCTTTAACAGGTGTCAGCACACCTGTGTAATTGTTTCAGCTGGAAGCTCTTAACAAAAGAATTTATTTCAAGGGCAAGTCACATTTTGAATTAAAAAGAAATAAACATTACACAGAGAGTGACAGTTCTAACATTTATTTTTTTAAAACTCCAAATTCCTTTTTTTTCCATAAATAGACTTTGTTTAACAATACTTCAAGATTATAACACTAACTACAGCTAAAAGGAAACATTTTGGCACAAGGCAATAACAAAATAAACAGAATAAATAACCTGCTTTACACAAGCTGAAGAAAAAAAAAATAACATGCAATGAAGTTAGTAAAATTCACACTCTGTACAACAGCTTAAGGTAGTCCTTACTAAATAGTACTCATGTCATATCAGTAACATACACATATTAGTAAAAATAGAAACTTTAACAAAATGCTTAATTCAAGCAAAACAGTGATGCAATATGAATCAATTCAAGAAGTTCAATGGTTCCAAAGAAGCCAGCGTTGGATGTGAGTGAGCACACAACAGTGTACACACGATCTCACCCAAGAGCTTGAACCTCATGGTTCTTCAGCCACATCTGTGTTTCGTTCCTTGCTGGAAACCGTGTCAGACTGACATCCTCCTGAGCTTCTGGCTGTTGAAAGGAAGAGAGAGCACACATAAATAATGACCTCAGACACAGGTCAATTTTAGTTTTCTCTTCTTCCCTGAGAGAATAGCTCAGGTGGAAAAAGGGACATGTGACATGACAGTCCCTGAGAAGACTCTAGAAAGGAGTAGCTAAGTCTGACAGGAGATGGAAAGACAGATGTGTTCCCCAGTGCTGTCAAAAGTGGCATTCAGGAGATGTAAGAAACAGGCTTTCATACATGCCCTGTTTTCATCAGCCTGGTGTTATTTAGAAGTTTAGATTCCTACCTCAGGAAAAGAAGATGTTTCTTCACCCAGCCTTCCTTAGGATTTACACAGGCCTTCAGCCCACTGGAGGTGTGGAAACTGGAAGAGAAATAATGATAAAGAAATCAGTAAATCTTTAGAAAACCCTGCCAGTAATTGCTGTGGAAGTACAGTTACTCTGTATAATGGCCAGTTGCAACTGCTTTTGTAAATGCCAGTTGGACATGGGATGCTCCAAACTCCTCCAATATTATATGAACAAAAATTTAAATGTAATAGTTACTTCAGTCTCAGGGATCATTTTTTGCACCATAAAATTGTGTTCAATTTATTTGATCTATTGAGGCAAAGACCTTTGCTGGATGCCAGAAATAATTTGTAATATTAAGAAGAATAGCTGCTGTCAAGCTAAGGGGACAGATCAACATTTAGGCCAAAACCTTGTGAGAAAAAAAAATCCAGTCCCTGTGAATTAGAAGAAGTCCTGTCACTTATGTGTCTCTAAACAGGTTTTGGCAAGGGAGCACTCTGTGTTGTCGAGAGTGGCTCTTAGCTGGAGACAAAGCATGTCTTTGTTGCACAGCCGATTCCTAAAGAATCGAATTTATTATTTACATTGTATGACTGTCCCATGAGTTAGCAGCTCCTATCAGCTAGAGGTTGTGCATTTTGTTTACAGGTGTGATATACAATTTATTCAGTTGATTTAACGTTTTCAAAAGGCAAGAAAAATCATGCTGATAACATTCAAATCATTGTTTCTGCCCAAATAGACATCCTAAGGTTAATGCATGTCAGAAAAACCAGAGGACATTCAGAGGGTAACTTACATGATGGCAGGGATGTCACAGACCTCACTGGAGAGCTGTTCCGTGTAACCCTTCAGGACCCGCCGAGGCAGACGCACTTTGGTGTAAGAGAGGCAGCAGTCCTGGTTGCTTTGTGCTGGAGTGAAGGGAAACAACAAAATAAATGAACCCCATTTGGCCCACTAGGGAACTGACTGTTCAACCCCAACCAACCACCCAGCTCCCTCCGGATGGCAGAAAGGAGGACGAGGCAGCTTTGCTGAAAGCATTCCCTGCCGGCTCAGCCTCATGCCGCTGGCAGCTGAGCAGCGCCGGGAGCCCGTCCTGGGGCAGAGCGCCCGAGCTCACTCACCTTCGGAGCTGCCGCACAGGAGCAGCGCCAGGAGCCCCAGCAGGGAAACCAGGACCATGCTCTTGCTGCTGCAGCCAGTCATTCCCTCTGCTCACTCACAGCCGTGCTCTGCTGAATGCCTGGCTGCTGCCTGCTTGTCCTGCCAGCCCTGCCGCACCTCCACCTGCTTATAAAGAGGTGGCAGGAGCCACGGGAATTCACACGGGCGGGTTCCACTGTCATCAGCGGGTTTCCCCACAGCAAATTCCATCGTGCCCGATTTGGCCCCAGCTACACCTTCCTGGTACTATAACCGGAGATAACAGTGTGCTGGGGAATATTTTAATTTTTTTTTTAAAGTAGCTTAAAAGATTTGGTCTAAAAGAAAAGGAAATAAAAGGCTGTGAGGTAATGGTTCTGTGGGTGAAGCATGTGTAGTTTTAGGGGTGGGAGTGTGGGTTTTGAAATGAGGAAAGTCAAATGTAGGTAACTTTAAATGTTAACTACAGAAACTCTGTGGCTGCTGTGCTCTAGTTTAATAAGCCCAACCTGGGGGCAGAGGGAGGTGGGCTGAGCAAGCCAGATTAATTTCAGTATGGCACAGGAGCTGGGTCACAAGCTGCACTGACATTGATATTTACTGGTTGGTCATCACAGTAACATCAGACTTTCCAGATTACTGCTTTCTGAGCTCTAGACTGTAGTATTGGCAAGGACACATGAGCAACATTGAGTATCCATGGAAATGCGTTTCCTTAGTTTCCTTAACCATATATTCCCTGCCATGACTTCCTGCGAATTTGTTACGCATCTGAACTATTTCACCTGAAACAGGGTGAGCTTAAAAGTATCTTGAAACTGGGCCTATATTCTCCTCTGAATCTGTGCTGTACGGAATGCATTAATGCTGTTTCATAAGCAAGAGCTGTAATCTATTGCTTTCCCAAACTGTGCCGGAGTATTGTGATTTCTGAACATTCAACAAAAATACACAGTCTTAAAATTGCCTCGCACGGCTCCAGAGAAACCTCCAGGGAGAAGCTCTGTCGCCACTCCAAGTGCATTGTTTGAGCTGCTACTGAAAGATGGTACTTTCCCATACTCTTCAGGGATCTGTGTGAAACCAGTGTGATGGTTGTAGGCCATGTCCTGGCCAGCCAGTGTACACAGGAGCTGCTGCCTGCTCCAGGTGCTTACAGAGTAACCTGAGCTTTAAGTGGCTTCTCTTAATGTAGAGCTCAGGGACGTGGTGATAGTTCATAATTCCATGCCTTCTATCCTTCACAGAGTGCCGGTACCTTTCTCAAAGGGTGAGTTCCTATTATTTCTTTGTAGAAATGTGAACAGCTCAAACCCTAGAACAGACTGTTATACAGAGAAATTAATTTCTCTATATAATAGCAAAAACTAAGGGGATTTCGTATGACTGTGGTATACCATGAGCAACCTTGCAGTGTGCATGGCATCACGTATGCTGGAGATGCTTCTCTGCAGAGCCACAGCAACTGCTAAAGGATAGGGAGGAGGCAACAAAGAACCCATGCCCTGATGTATGATGCTTTTTGTAACTTTTATGGATCATAGTGAAATGCCATAAAAATACAAAAATATCAATGCTCTCAGTATGCAGGTATCTCTGCACTGAACTGTCTGTCAGCAATAGGCAATGCCTCAAACTAGCTAACTAGAATGGGACTTTTTTCCTTTACATATAGATTTCATGGATCCCAAATCTGTTACACCTATAGCCAACTTTGGCGTTTCTTATGCCATTTCCTGTGCCATACTGTTATCCAGATGGAGGTGGCCTTGCATCTCAAGTCTTTCTTGTGACTCTACCCCTCTATTTCTTCTCCATTCAGTGCTTCTTGAACAGAATCTTCTCACCTGAGCTTTGACATTTCTATCTCAGCACCAGCAGTTTGGATACCAGAGCAGTGACACCACCCAGGCAGTGCTCACTCCATACTCCTGCCTTCAGGCAATTTTCATCACACCAGTGGCTCCCACAACTCACCATGTCCATGGCTGGCAATGTGCCTCATCACAGCTGGACTCATGCTCATGGTGCTCCTTCTATCTCATGTTTTGTTTGATTTAGGGAATTAGGTTAAGATTTAGATTTAGAACAGCAGCCACAAGGAGGGCGCCAGCTTCAGGAGTGTGGTAATGTTGTTTGTACTTGGTGTGTACAAAGTACCTTCAGTTTATTTGCACAAAGTAGTTAAAAAATCCAAAAAGGTTTAGTGCAAACGGCTGAAGAAAGCTCTGCTGGTTCTGATATGGCACGTAACTGTATCTTATCAGTCTTTAACAAACCCATAATGCAAACGGAAGGCAAAAAATGTATAAAAACAGGGAGGTTCTTATATGTTTCAGGGAAGTGTTATTCATTATTCCCTGGGAATGAGGGGACAGTGACTGTTGTCCACCCTGACCCAACCAGAGAACTGCAAATAACCTGGTTTCCTTTGGCACCTATGTGACCAAGTGGGGCCGTGTGGGCTGGCCAGGGACTGCCACACGGGCAAAAGATGGGGCTGCCAGGCCCCAGGGTGGCCAGTAGCACCTCTGAACCTGTCCCTGGCTCAGTTGTAGGTGCCATATAAATGTGTTTAGTGTCTTAATACTGCTGCAGTTCAAAGGCTGCCCATGGAGGGGGCCACCAGGTCAAGGGAGGCCAAAATTTCCCTGTCCTGGGGAAACATCCCTGTCCTGGGGCCTGCATGGGGAGGGCTGTGCCCAGAGTCTCCTCAGAGGGTACGGCCAAAGCATGAGAGGTATCAGCTACAAGTTGTGAAAAGGGAAATTCCCGTCAGACACAGGGCAACCCCCTCTCCATAGCAAGGGGGCAAAGCACTGGGACAAAGCCTTGTTTGAATACCCTTGGAGATACTCGAACTTGAGCTGGACATGGCTCTTCCTCTCTTAAACTTGGGTTCACTCCCAAGCCACAATCAAGCCCACATTATTTTTTCTATGTTTTTCACATTTAGCTGTTTGTTTGTTATTTTAGTTTCCTAACTTATTTGTCTTCCTGACTTGACTTTGCTCTAAGCTTCTCATCTTCCCTCCCTCCTAAGATCCCCTCACAACAACTGCATTCACAGTAAGGTAGAGCAGCAAAACACAGACTGACAAAGTGTTCATCCTCTCCTAAGCTTCCCCTCCCATTGCTCCAGGGGCCAAACAGGATCAAACCCCTCCTGTGTGTATAACAAACAATGAGGCAAAGACAGCCCGGGTGCCAGTGCTGCAGAGCCATCCAGTCAGACCTGGGGAAGGAGAGGAAATGCATCAGGGAAAACTGAGCCTTTTCCCACATAATACTGGGAAACTGACAGTTCTGAGCAGTTTGAGGATGTTAAAGAGGAGAGCTGGGCAGTCAGACTGCTCTCAGACACCATCTGCAAAGCTACAGCCAGAGGCAACTTTCTCTGGTCACCAAGCTGCTGCATGCTGGTAATATCCTTCCTGTCTTTTATCCCAAAGAAATTCTACTCACAGAAATACCTGCTGAAAGTCTGAAGTGCTGAAAGGACTTAATAGTTCAACCTTGATAAACACCCCCATACCAGTGGGAAAATAGGCATTCTTTGGGGGGGGTGGGCTTACCATATCACTGTCCCCTTCACAGAGAAGCACAGGAACAGTCTGCCTGGTTTCCATGCAAGGGTTAAAACACTTCATGAACTTTTGAAGAGAAAGACACAGGAGGAATTTTATAATCATTAACCATTTTACTATCACTTTACGGGTTTAGGTCTAATATTAAACATGAAAGGTTAAAATAAAAAAGCCCAAACAGTGTCTTATCAACTTGAATGTTAGACACTGTCAATATGTTTAGCTGTAACCTATAATAAGATGAGAAAAATACTGACAGTTGTTAATCAGCTGGCAGTTAACAATAGTTTCCATATTTTACATCTTCACAAAGAGATGTTTTAGTACATACTAGTACCTTGTCTGAACTGATGAAAATAAAGCCTTACAACAATACAGCTGATCAACCAGGAAAAAGCAGAACCAAACAGGGGAAATTCCCTTCTGTAATTTCCAATGATTTAGCACTCCTTTGACAAAGCAAAGGGCATGAGAAGGCAGTGCCTGAAAGGAACATGACCAAATACAGGGATTTAATTATTGCATAATCTCTGATGAGTAAATGCATAATAAGTCTCAAGCGCAAAAAGATCCACAAGTAACTTGCTCAATATCTCTGTAGAGGCTGTGATGCAATCCAATGATTTCATGCAACTCAGTGCTTGCATGACTGACAAAAATTGTTATCTGAGGAAGAAGCCAGTTTTCACTAATTATAGGTTGCACTTCATAAGTTACAGATCTAGCAATACCATTGAACAGCATTGGTTTGATGCAATTATGGACAAGCCTTAGGCCTGTTGGGAGAAATTAACTTCCTGTCTATCGAAAGTACAGGTAATGAGGAGCCTGGTGCACCTGCCATGAACGTCCTGGCACTGCTGATTGCTGACTGCTGCCTACGTATAGAAGCTGAGTATCCAGTGTTCTGAGGTCAGCTTTCTCTCTTCAAAGTTAACTCTACTCTGTCTACAGTCCCTTGGGATAGCCAACCATCTTTTCACAGAAATTGACTTCTCAAAGGTGTTGGCAAAGCCTATAATTGGAAAGAAGAATGAAAAAGTAATCTTCCTTGGATTTGTGTTGGCAAGGTTTTGGTAGTGGAAGGGCAGCGGGGCTGGTTTCTCTGAGAAGCTGCTAAAGTCTTCTCCCATGTCTGGTAGAGCCAATGCCAGCTGACTCCAAGGAAGGACTCAGTGGACAAGGCTGAGCCCATCACTGGCAGTGGCAGCACCTCTGGAATAATGTATTTAGGAAGGGGGGAAAAAGCCCTGTGCAGCTGCAGCCAGAGACAGAAGGGAATATATGGAGGATGGATATAGGAAACCACTCTGCCGACCCCAAGGTCAGTGTGAGAGGGGCAGGAGCTGCTCCAGGTGCCCAAGCAGAGACTCCCCTGCAGCCTGAGGTACAGCCCATGGTGAGGCAGCTGTGCCCCTGCAGGCCATGGGGGAGCAGAGATCCACCTGCAGCCCTTGGAGCACCCCACGGCAGAGCAGGTGAGTGCCCGAAGGAAGCTGTGACCTCTTGGGAAGCCCACACTGCAGCAGGATCCTGGCAGGACCTGTGGCCCCACGGAGAAAGGAGCCTGTGCTGGAGCAAGGAGACTGTGTGAGATGTCCTCCCCCTGAGGAGGAAGGAGTGGAGGTTACATGTGATGAACTGACCAAAACATCCATTCTCATTCCCCTGAACTGCTGGGGGAGGGAGGTAGAGAAGAGAAAATCAGGAGTAAAGTTATGCCCAGGAAGAAGGGAGGTGTGGGGGGAGGATGTTTTAAGATTTGATCTTTCTTGTCATTCTCCTACCCTTATTTGATTGCTAATAAATTAAATTAATTTCCTCGAATTGAATCTGTTTTGCCCATGTTTGCAATTGGTGAGTAAGTCCTCCCTGCCCTTATTTTGATCTCTGAGCCTTTCCTTATTTACCTCTCCTCTGCCCAGCTGAAGCGTGGAGTGATAGCGCAGCTTTGATGGGCCCCGGGCATCCAGCCAGGGTCAAGTCACCATATAGTCAAGAGAGGAAACAGTTAAAAGCTGCCTGCCAAGCTGGGCTCTAAGTTGTATTATATTTGCTTTGTTACAGCCCTGCTTCTCTTCCAATTTCAATTTGTATTTGCCTTTAGGCATAGTAAACACAACAACAGAAGCATTTTGACTAATACATTTCTGATCCTTAAAGTAGTCCAGAAGTGCTGATTCTCTGAAAAACTTCTACAAAGGTGGGGAAGAAAGGAAGGAATTGAGGATACACTATCTCCTGCAAGGGACTGAGACAACCAAGTGTCATTTGCAGACAAAAAGAAACCTGATTACAAAAAGCAGCAATGTGATTAATTACGTAATTAATGTAACTGATGAATGTAATGCAAGGATGTTAAACACATTAGACACAGATGTGTTTAACATCCCAAAATCTTCATCAAGGAAAGCTATCAGCAACTTTTCAGCACTAGAGTGGTCATACAACCACACTGAAACTGAGCCTGACCCTCCTCACTTGTATACAAGTCAGTGCTTCTCCATGACTGGAGTTTGGCTGAGAGTTTCCCCAGGATGCAGAGATCCTAAAGAAAATTTGGAAAGGGAAAATGGCTGGAGCCAAAATCCACAGCCTGAACACAAAAATGCCTTCCAATACTAAAAAACAGGGCTTGCACTTTAAAGATATTTAATTCAGAAAGAGGAGGAAAAGATACTGTTCCTTGACAATTATGAAAGAGGTATATACAATGCTTTCTAAATATTGAAAAGTAATAGACAAGAATAGAGGAGGGTGGGAAAAAATCTGGGGCTTAAAATTTTCATTAAAATGCAGTTTTAGGCAGGCTAAAACTATTCACGAATTCAGTTGAATTCATGGTTTTCTATAAAATTAGAAGAGAATAATTTAAGAATGCGAAGCTGCTTTTTTCTTGTGTTCTATGTCTGCTTCCTCGGGAAGACCAAAACAAATAAAACAAACCTTACAAAGAAAAGAGAAAAAAGAAGAACTAAGTAACATGAAGTGGTAAAGTTTTAAGTTGACCAAGAGAGCTCATTTACTGAAGGTTTTACCAAGTCATACCTGACATAGAACATGTGATTACTTGGATTACTTAGTACATTATTAACACCGCCAGCGTTCTGTCATGTGTTACTGGAAGACAAGCTTAAAAATACCCAGCAAAACCTGCTTATTTTGGATTGCCAAACAAAAACCAGTCGAGATTGTTTTAAACAGCCGTTAGTTAACACAGTGGAGTGGCTGTGTCATGAAGTCTGGCAGAGCAGCTGTGGACACAGGCCCTCTCAGGACAAGTGCTGCAATCACTGCAGCGTTTCAGCACTACCCAGTTACGTTACAGGGACTTTCCTGTCAGCAGCTTTAAAGCACAGTTGCCCAAACCAGCTGGCTTGGACTTCCCTCTTTCCAAGAGGCCTGCTCTTTTCCCAAGGAAACCACAGCACCACATTCCTTCCATCCTGACTCTTACAGGTTCTTTTGCATAACATAACCGAGACCACTGATTTTCTTACCCTCCTACACTCCTTTTCTGGACCTTGGCCCTCACCTCTTGATTTCTGCAAGAGATATTTGGAGGCCCTAAAAAGGGCAGCCTTTCCCTAGCTGCTGTTAAGGAAACATCTGCCAGGGTAAATGCTCCTCTCTTTTTGCGGGGTTCCCTTGGCTGCTTCAAGGACTGTCTTGCTTGTCCCCATTTTAAGCCAGAAAAGATGTTTTAAGTCAAGCAATCTGGGCTTGACAGAAAGCTGCTATTCCAAAGTGACCTGTGTTTTACAAGGACATCTCCTCAAGTAAGTAGGCTCAGCCTTCTACATGTCAGAGAGTGGTCCCTCCTCTGTTCCTGCCCAGCCTAGCACATTGAGGGATGTGGGAACCAGGGCCAGAGCTTCAGGGTACGGCACATACACGGTAACTGCTCTGCCTTTGAAAGGACTCACAGGAAGGTGAAGGCACATGGAGAAAAACTTGGACCACATTAAAAAAAAAAAAATTCTGCATGAAAGGGATAAAACCTAACACACTGTTGATGAAAACAAACAAACAAACAAAACCAAAAAAACCAAAGACTTTGATGACTCTGTGATCAAAACTGTTCTGAGTTGGCAAAAAATCAAGGTATTAGAAGAACTCAGGACATTTTAAGTGTAAGAATTCCTACTTTAAGCAAATGCTAGCAGCATAATGGACTTATTTTGAGTCTGCTCCAAGTGTCATTAGTGGTTTAGCATTAAATGAAGCAGCCAGCTTGTTATGAGCACTTGTCAAAATGTGGCAAATGCTCTTCCAGCAGGACTTTACACTGCTTGGGCTGTGGCAACGATTCCAAGTCTCCCACCGTGTCTGTAATGAGATGCACCTTGAGGGTAAAAAAAAAAGGTAGGGAGGAGGTGCTGGGCTGAAACTTCCTACACACACACACAGGTTGTGCAAACGTAAATTTACATCTCCAAAATGTGACATCCGGCCGTGACGGCAGGACAATATCTGCCACTAGTGGGAGGTTTGTGGAATAAGTCTGTAGGGGAACACGCCCTGGAAAGTGATCTTTCAACATGGAAAGTTACTTGGAAATCCTGTAAGGTTTTTCCTCTCGTTTGGCAATCCACAGTAAGGGATCACTAGTCACTACAATTATTAACCAGTTCAAATGAGATTTCTTTGGCCTTTATTATATATATAATTATATATATAATTCCCTTTTTGTTATTTAACTGGAGATTTTAAAAGTATGCAATTCAAGAAATTTTACCGTCTATACAACTTGCTTGATTTTGTTGTTGCTGTTCAATAGTAGTTTTGAAACATCAAACAAACAAAAAAACCAACAAACAAACAACCCCTACCCATAAAAAAGGGAATAAATTGAGTTGTCCAGCATTCCCAGACCTATAAAGAAAAGAGGAAGATACCACAAAGCTCACAGCTTCATTTTGAACAATGAATTTTGCAGCAGATCAGCAGATACTTCCACATGCTGGACTGTTTTTTGGCTCAGCTCTTCTGGACCTCACTGCTTTGTACCCCTCAGCTGGAAGAGCAAAATGTGCTTTGTGCCAGTAAGAGTGAGAAAGTAAAAGGTTGTTCAACCAACAAACCCAGTCCTCAGACAATGGGAAACACCTTTATTTGGAAACCTCCCAAGGTCTCTGAGAAGTTTTTGCAAGAGGCACAGAGCAAATCAGAGAGCTGCAATGCAGGTCACAGCGATGCAAATTATGGTGCCTGTAAAAACTTGGCAGTGCTTCCAAGAGGACACCCACTGTAATGGGATGCTTCTTGCCCAGCCTCTCACAACTGCATCAGTGACCTCTCACCTACAGTGAATTCAGCAATGAAGCTGTAACCAAAAGGAGAGAGAAGCCAGCCACGGAGTTGTATTGCAAAAAGCTAATGAAACTTAACTTTCCCTGGCCAGTAAACAGGATATTAAGAGGGTTAATCACTCCTTTCAACCCAGCACTGGCCCAGACTTCGTTGTGTGCAAAAGGGGCACAAAACACGGCTCTGAGTGCAAAGTAGGTTTCACAGGTCTTTATATAAACTCATCACAGGACTGCTGTGTGCTCCATGCCATGTTGGTAGCACATTATAACAAGAGTTCCAGGCCTCGTTTGAGCAAATACCCAATGCTGTCTGTAAGAAAATTAATTAACCCACACACAGACACACACAATGTCTCAGGGTGATGATTGATGACACAGCTGTTTGTTCCAGATCCTGCACTGCAGCCACTGCCCTGTATGGTACCAGTGGCAATAGGCACTCCAATGACTAGAGTGAGAAGAGTGACTGGATAAAAAGGAAGGGCATTATCCTTAGGTAAGGCACAGCATAATGAAAAATAACCTTGCATCATTACTTTTTAGTAAGGAAGCAGCTCTAAGTCTACACTTAAATCAAATACCTGAAGCATTAGTTTGGTTGAATGTATTTCCTAACCTACCCCCTTGGAGTAATGCCCTTAGGACCTCCTAGCTAAATATCCCAAACTAAAAGCTGAGTATTCATTCATGCATATCAGATGAAGAGCACCTGAGCACAGCATATGAACCCGGGGCAAGATTTGGCTGAGAAGCAAGTTATGGAAACCCTCCACCCACACACCGTGGAATTCTGGACCGGACTGCAGAGAGCAGCTCATTCCCAGAGTATGCAGTACATGAGAAAAGATAAAGATCAGCTCATCCATAAATCAGAAAGTGAACGTGTCCTGTGAATACACCTGGGTCTGAGAAGTCTGACAAATATGCACTTAAATCTTTACAACTGCCATTGCAACCTTTCTGTGTGTAGGCTGTATTTGGCCATGAATGGAGAAAAATCTTCAGTATTAGCCACAGAAATTTTTCTTTGCTATCACTTGCTTTAGAGAGTATAGTACACATTCTTCAAAAAGAATAAGCCCTTCAGTTTGACTTGAAGAAATCTCTTTATCTGAATCGGGCAGGTGTCAAGAAACAGATGTGATTTTGAGCTGAAAGTCAGTGCCCAACCAGGCAGAGACACCTCACACTGCCAACATGAGTCTCTCAGCCTTGGTGCCATCCTGTGAAGCACCAGAGATATTATCAGGATTGGGTCCAAGGGGCAGCAGAGGCAGGAGAAAGTATCAGGATGACAGAGGTTTGCAGTCTTGTTCTTTTCCTTCCCCTCTCAGAATTTTTCCTATCTCCTTGGTTCATTAGAGACCTTACTAGATTAACTCTTTAGGATACACAACTACCATAAAACTCACCTTCCCTCCACTCTTACAGAATCTTCCCTTTCCCAACTGAACAGAATTGGGATGTCAGCTAGAAACAGATCCCCCAGCCCGCCCTCCAAGCAGAACAAAACTTCTGCTTCTGACTAAACTCAATGAAAAGAGGATAGTCCCCTTCAAACCCAGCAGCCAGGCTCTGCTGCAGGCAGCTTATGGCACAGGGCTCAAGTTGACCAAAAACTTGCATAAGCTCATCACAGTTTTACAGTCTTCCATTTGGCATTCAGAGGTGAATCAGTGAAAAAGCATGAAATTTTAACTACAAACAAGATGGATTGAAGACTATGGAAAGAACAGACAGCAAAGGATAAAAGAAAAAGCAGAGAAACCAAACATCAATGCCTGGAAGTTGCTTAAATCATTCTTTCTCATTATTGCATTACAGGAAAAGCAGAATTTTGCAGTTTTTCCTCAGGGTCAAGAAATTAGAGTTGGATTCTTGCCTCAGTAAGTCAATACAAGCCCCAAGTAACACTGTTCCCCTCAACAGTTCTCTACCTTTTAGCAAGAGCTCACGAGAATACAACCAAATGCAGGTATACACAGTGTTCTCTCAGAGGGGCTGTCACTTCCTGTAGCTACAGGCTCAATAGAATATGCAAAACCAAGATAGGTCTGGGATGTGTCAGACCAAGGGCTGGGAAAGTGCCCAAAGGAGTTATTGCATTCCTTTCATGTGTTACTTTCACACACATGACAGAAGCTGCCAGCATTCAAGGAGTGTCTGGATGATGCACTGAGTCACATGGGGCAGTCTGAGATAGTCCTGGTGACGAAAAGGGAATAGGACATGATGATCCTTATGGCTCCCTCCCAGCTCGAGATAATCTATGACTCCATAATTACCCCATAACTCCAACACTGTCCCAGGCAGGAAGAGATAATTTCATGGACAAAGGCCAATAAATAAATTATAAAGGCAAGAGGCAGGCATGGCCCCTCTAACATCACTAATCCTGTAACTTTGACTATTGAGGGGTAGGAGGCAAAAAAATTGCAAAATGTGGCCAAGGGTGAAGGCAAAGGAGTGGCTGAGCTGAGACACTCATCTGGCCCAGCAGGGAATGTCATACATTTTTCTTATTCATGTGCATGTCCATAAAGTTACTGTTCCATTTTACTGTGTATGAACCTGGATGCTGACTTACCCTGACTGGATAATTCACTGTTATTTACAAATATTTACAAATTACATTTTCCTACTGTATTGGTCATATTCCTAAATAACTATTACATCCCTCATTCCAGACCTATATGTTGTGGGACCAGGGTGGAACTGGATCTAGATTTGTGTGCACACTTCTAGTGAAAATCTGTACATTTTACAGAGTATACTCTGCTGTTGTGAATCCCACAGAATCTTCTGAAGATGACTATAGGGCCATCCCCATCTTCAGCAGCACTGTGAGGACCTGTCCAAGCAAAAGATCTGTCAAGTTTACCAGCAAATAAGTCAAGAGGAAGCAGAGCGGAGTGTTTTACTTTTTATATTTGTCAGAATAGTTTGAAAGCTCATGTAAGTAGTGTAGATATGTTCCAATCTTACAACACTGATATTTGCTCGCCCTCACCTCTGTCACTACCCACGCATAGCTACTGCTCCCTCTTTAATATAGGCCAGTTTGAAGCACAGATGGATCTCAAGCCACATATCCTGTCAAGTAGATCCTAAACTCTTTGGGAACAGAACTGCCTCTATTGATTTTGTGCCAGTCAGGCACCAAACTGTAGTTTGGGTCTTGATTTACTGCTGCCTTAGGGCAAAGACAGGCCAGGAGTATCTGGCTGCTCCTTTAAGGGTAGTGAATGCAGATGATGAAAGAAAGCCAGCTGGAGGCAATTCCAAAGGAAGTGTGAGAGCAAGCTGTAATACCAGAAGAACAGGAAAAGCACACAACCCAAACAGAGTCCAGTAGCTGCAATACACACAGGACAACCAGAAGTAAGACTGGAAAGACTGAAAGGAGGTTTTTTCCCTTGGAAGTGAAAGGAAGAGCTCCAGCACAGAAGGTATGATTATATTTGAACTTTAGAAATCAGAAATCCTGCAATAACAAGGGAAGGTGGGAGGAAAGAAGAGAGCAATCCGATAGGGAGCTGGGGGCTGGGTCAGGCTGTGTGGTAGAAGAGCTGACAACTCTAGCACCAAGAATTCATGAAGGAAACAAGAAACAGAGGATTATTTTGTTGCAGAACAGCACCAAGGCATCCTAAAATCTCTTCAAAAGTGAAGAAAAAGACAAACTGATCCCAGGGGATGACTGACCAGGGAACAAATTGGATCCTTCTCCCTTAAGCACCAAGGTAGAGCTCTGGTTGTCAGAGGTTTGTGGTTATGAATGGAGAAAGGGGGGTTGTACAGCAGCTGCAGAGCTGGTGGGGGGGCTCTCACCCCTGGCCAAGGGCTGGGGTGTGAGGGGAACACAAACCCCTCTGCAGGTGGGGTGACACCATCTCCCACTCCCCACAGGCAGAGTGGGCTTCCCCTGAGAGCCCTCACCCCACTGCCCTTCCCAACTCAGCACCAGTGACAGGTTGTTTTCTACACAACTCCTAAAATCAAGTGGGAAACTCCTCACCTGACTTACCTACCAGGCTACCACTGGCACCTCAAGGAGTAAAACCGCAGGTTAGAGGTGCAGGTCGAGCCAAAACCCCAAACAGTGCATGTGCTGGCACTGTAGGGATGCAGTGACCAGGCCATACCTGAAGCTCTTCTGTGTATAGCTGAAACCGTGAATTCCTGCACAGGATGGCAAAGCCCTGCCACCCATGGGCAGCATCTGAGGGGCAGCACAAGCACCCTTTGAGCCCTGCAGAGGCTGCAGCTTGCCCCGCTCACCTCCCAAGGTGTGGGACATTTTGAAAGGCTCCATGAGACCTGCTGGCTTTGTGTCACACAGCTTGCCGGGGGGAGAGGAAACAGGGCAAGACCTGAAACAGACCAAAGCAGAGAATCTATGCTGGGGAGGGGAAAATACGCCCTGGCTAAGCCCAAATCTAACTTGTACAATTGTTTCTCATTACAGTGCTAGAAAAGCTCTCCAACCACTCTTCTCAATGCCTTTCTCAGAATCGCACGAAGCATTCCCACGGCATTAGGGTGCTGTATGGCTTTAATGATTACCATGTGAGAGGAGAGCCAGGGGATGTTATGGTAACTAAGTGCGCATGATCCTGGGCAGAGCCCGAACTGGTCCTGCCAAAGCCAGTTCGCAGCAGACTGATGTTACCACAGCTGGGGAGGAAGGAGCGGCAGCCACGCTTCCTTCCCGGAGCACTCGGTGTCTCGCAGTCCTCCCGAGTTTTGCCTTGCTGGGGTCACCTTGCCATCTAGCGGTTCACACCGCAGAGCTGACACAGAGCTGGGTTTCTGCTGGAAATCCTGTAGCGCCCGTGCATTCGGCCGTTATGCAGCAAAAGAAGGAATTCAAATTCCCTTTGATCTGCACCCATTTCTGAGTGCATCAGGCCGTCAGCAAAATGTGCTATCATAGCGTGAAGTTAGAAAAGGAGATACATAATGCCTACTGCCTTACACCTATCATCCTATAAACAAGGATCCTCTGCCCATCCAATCTGAAGTGATGTACTCATTAGGACATGCCTGGTTTTGGCTGAATAGATATTTCTTCAGCTTTTACCAAAAAAGTTTGTGAAAAAACATTACTTCATTATTAAATTAAACTTTTGCCTAAAAAAAAAAAAAAAAAAAAAAGAGTTCTCAGGAGGGAAATAAATAAAAGTCAAAAGCAAAGTGGTAGAAATGCCACCTGCTAATAAGCAAACTCTGAAGGGGTCCAAAAGATAAACTGCACACATTAAGATTCTTGGCATTGCCTATACTAACATGAATATGGATATTAACTTACTATTTCCTTTGCATGCCACTGTTACACCCGTTTTGACTTCTCTTTGGGCTCTGTCCAGCAGAATTGCAAATTTTAATTAATTCCATCATCCCACCTAGTGACAAGAACAAAAATATCTACTTCATTTCATTTTAGCATGGACTGTTAACCTTCTGTGACCACTTTTATACATGGAAAATACGACGTCTGCATCCAAAATGGATGCAGATAATTTCAGATGACAGTCTGGCTTGACATCCTTTCTGTATTTATTAGCAACTCCCATCTGCCAGACTCCAGAGTGACCAGCTCTCCATAATAGGAAAGCCATGCACATCTAGGAAGCAAAGGAGAAAAAACAAGTTGTGAACTAGTCCCTTGTCATTCAACAAGGTGCTTGGCTGTGATCAGTCATGGTGTCGAGGGAAATCTCAGTGCTCAGCTATCTTCAGCCACTTCTGTCTAGAAAGGCTTTTCCTGTGTTTATCTTGGTCAGTAGAGATGGAATGACAGGGTCATTTGTCTCCCAGTTAAGGATCTTCCAATTCATTTTTATGCACTTTCTACAAAGAGAGCAGCAGATAAATATAAGAAAAAGCTGTCCACTTGAACATTATAAATAAATATGTTTTTGAACTGTCAGCCACTAAAGAGCACTCCTTGGCATTAGAAACCACAAAATAAAAATGAATTACAAGATTTCTTTGCACTTGCATGGGCCGTACCATCACTGTAACAAACTTTCTCCTCAGCTTTGCTGCAGAGGCCATGGGTTGCTGGAAGCAAGAGAAAACCAACACCTGGGCTTTTCCCACCCTGATCCTTTGCCTCTATGGATTCTTCTACATGATGAAACCATCAGAACCTTTCCTAACACCCTATCTAACAGGACCAGATAAAAATCTGACCACAGACGAGGTATGATTCTACTCTATGATGTCTTTTAATTGAAATACTGAAAACAGAAAGGGAAAACATTGTTTAAGTTTTTAAACAAAGATAAATTGAAAAAAAAGGCACAACTGTAACCAGCTCTGGCAGGTTACCATTCACAGCAGACTGCATAAATAAAAGATTTGTTTAATGGATCCAAGATCCATTTGCTTGCCCAACAGTCCCATGCTGATTCAATGTGGTTATATATTTTATGAATTCCTTCAGAGAAAAAACTTCCCTCTACAACACCATTTAAAATACATGAACTTCCTTGTTCCAACAATAAAAACACTGACATTTCCTCTTTCATTCTAGGTAACAAACCAGGTTCTCCCAGTTTGGACATACTCCTACCTGGCTCTCCTTTTCCCAGTGTTCCTGCTCACAGACTACATGCGCTACAAGCCTGTCCTCCTCCTGCAGGGCATCAGCCTCATGGCCACCTGGCTCCTGCTGCTCTTTGCACCTGGAGTGGTGGCCATGCAGGTGGCAGAATTCTTCTATGGGATGGTGACAGCCACTGAGGTGGCCTATTACGCCTACATCTACAGCATGGTCAGCGCCCAACACTACCAGAGGGTCACCAGCTACTGCAGGAGCGTCACCCTGGTGGCAGCCACTGTGGCCGCCGTGCTGGGACAGCTGCTGGTGTCCTTAGCGCACGTCTCCTACTTCCACCTCAACGCCATCACCTTGGCTTCCGTGTCCCTGGCGTTCCTGTGCTCTTTGTTCCTGCCCATGCCCCAGAAGAGCATGTTCTTCCACAGGAAAGATGCCCCCGAGCCTCTCCCGGGGCCTGAGAAAGCCGCGTCTCCAGAAGATTCCCACAGGCCCTCGAGCTGCCAAGAGGAGCAGAGCTCTGATCCTGCTGCCGGGGGCCCGAGCCCCCAGCAGCGGGCTGGGAACGCCAGGCCCCACAGTCCCATGCTCCGTGTGCTGCTGCAGCTGAGCAAGGACCTGCGGGATTGCTACAGCTCCCGCCAACTCCTCTACTGGTCCCTGTGGTGGGCTCTGGCCACGGCCGGCTTCTACCAGGTCGTGAATTACGTCCAGGTGCTGTGGGACTTGCGAGCCCCCTCCCACAGCTCCGCAGTGTACAATGGAGCTGTCGAAGCAATAGCAATGTTTCTGAGTAAGTCAATGTCTAAGCATCAATCCCAATGGCAGTCTCTGAAGTTTCACTTCAGTAAACTTTCAAAGTGCCATTCCATTGCAGGGCTCCAGGGAACATTCCAGACCTAGTTTTTTGATGTACAACAGTTCAAATGTGAGTTACGTTGGTTTTTCTTTAGGACCAGATAAATTAGTGTATCTTACCAGTATGCAGAAAGTGTTCAAGTCACACAGACATTGCATCCAGTTGGTAAATCCTTTCAGAGGCACCCATGTTTCTTTGGATGATGCTCTTGGGTGTTTTTTCCCCAAAACAAGTATTGCACTGTTCCATAACAATGCTATCAGCTTACAAAATGAGAGAAGTTTGTCATAAAAATTTTACACAAAACAAACCTAATCCTCTTGTTAAGATCTTTTTCTAGTGAAATTCCCTTTTGCAACCATACAAAAAGAAAAATTTTAGTCGTTGCAAGATACAAAGATTTGCACAGGAGAAAAAGACTCTATTGAATCCTTATGCTACTGATATGAACCATTCCACTTTTGCACCAGGAGCAGATGCTCACACCACACAAGCAAAGTGAGGTTATCAAAAGGTAACATTAGAGGATACTACCCTGCCTGGGCTCACATGGTGAGTGCTGATGTAAAGAACTTGCACAAGATGTGGGGGTGTGTTCTACCAGGAAAAATAAACACGTCTACATCATTCCTCGTCATTGACATTACCCTTACAGTCATTAAGGAGAAACAGATACTACTCTTGCAGGAGGCAACTAAATAGACCAAGTGAATAATGAACTAGAAGCACTCCTGTAGTATCTGCTTCTTAATGAATTTCTTTCTCTTGTGGACTTGCCTATTTCTCAGTGTATAAGTAGAGAAGTTTTTCAGTTGTATGGGACCCCTAAGATGGGCAGTCAGGTGGCTTAACTTTGCAACAGATTCATCTTCTAGGAGGCCCACCAAAAACAAACCTACCCTGTCTCATTTCCTTGGATATACTTTCTTGATGCCTCAAAACTCACTTTGACAGTTTACCCCCTTCTGTGATGTGCATAGAGCTAAACTGTTACAACAGAAGGTTTACAAGCCTAGCTGTGCAGTGAGCTAGAAGCTGGAAGCATTTCGTTCTTGAACTCCAAACCATGTTCCTAATTCTCTCCCCAGAGATACGTGCTGGGTACAGACACCTAAATAATGAATCCTTCTACATTACAGTTTATCCTGTGAAGTGGAATAAAATACTAAGAACAGAATGGCAGAGACTTGATTTATGCAGTTGTCTTAAAATGACCAGTCATCTGCGTGGCTGCAGAAGTCAGTAGAAATGCTTTCAAACTTCAGGCTACTTTGCTTCATTATTCAGCATTGCCTTTCGGCGTGTGAGAGTGGCAAGACCTGGCCATACAGGTTATGGAACAGATACAACATTTACACGTATTTTTTTCTCTTTTTCTAGGCTCACTAACATCTTTCCTAGTACAATATATGAAGATTAATTGGGACCATTTTGGAGAACTGGCTTTAGGGATCTTCTCTGCAATAGATGCCGGTTGTCTGTTTCTCATGCACTTTTCTACCAACATCTGGGCATGTTATGCTGGCTATCTCATTTTCAAGGCATGCTATATGCTCCTCCTGACAATAGCAACGTAAGTACAAAACATCACAGTGCTGCCATCATGCACAGAACACTGACCCTGCTTTGAGTTTGCTTTTCTTCAGAGGTAGCTGACCTAACGCTAGACATAACTGTTTAGGTAAGGACAAGGACACTTAAATAGCTGGATATGTTGTTTTCATTCTTCCAAACAACCAAGAAAGAAAAATTGTCAAAAGGACATCAAACACTTACCTAAGCAGAAATTAAACAGGATACAAGGTAACCTTATTTGTAAAGGCAATGGTAACAGCAAAATGTAGAAGCCATTTTCCTCCTTCCTGGTATGAAAGGTGCAAAGTGAACAATAGGGACACACATACCTTGACAGCCGTCCTATAGGATCACCATATGTCTAGACCCCATACTAATAAACCTTTTAGCATGCCATGAACTGCATGAATGCAGGAAAAGGTGTTCCCCACCTAATTTTATACATATAATCATTAATGATATTAGGATGTAAGGAAGGAATAAAAGGGAACATTGGACATATAAACTCAGACAAGATCTCATAAGAGACCAAGTTATTCTGTTGTCAGAAATAGAAATATAAAAAATATTAATAACAAATATTTTATCCTGTGTAATAAATATAAAACATTATTGCTCCAGTCATTTTATTGCTTAGAATGTCTTTGGACATACCACACTATTTCATTAACAAAAATACCAGATGCATTTTATGTCAAAACCCAAAATTAATCAGACACGATTTTAAAAAACTGCTAAAATTATAATGCATGGCAAGGTTATGCTTATCTTGAAGGAAGCCAAGTGAGTTCTCTATTTTCATTTTGGTAGACTGTTACTACATTCTAGTGAATCACACCTGGACTATTTCCATCTATTAAAAAAAAAATTAAAACCTTGCATAGAAAACCATGCTAAAAATAATTGAAAATGAGTCCTGAAGGAATAGTTCTTTTTTTTTTTTTGTATAGAAACTTTGGAAGTATATATTGTAAGGAAAGATGTTCAGATTATTGTCAAAAAAGATATTGCAAGTAACATCTACAGGCTCTTGACAGAAATAAGCAGCATGTTACCTTCACTGTTGAGTCACAAAGCAAAATGTGACTCATCACTACAGAGAGTTTGGAGATAGCCACAGTGAATTTCCAGTCCAACCTCCCAGCCAGGGCAGAACTGCTGCCAGTGCCAGAGCAGGTCATGGCTTTGCCTGGCCAGGTCTCTGAAAGCTTCCAGCCATGGACACTTTACAGCCTGTCTGGCACAGTCTGTGAAGGCAGAGAAGGAACAAAGGGGAAGGGTGCAGAGAACTGACATTCTACCTG
This sequence comes from Pardalotus punctatus, assembly GCA_013400915.1. NCBI lineage: Eukaryota > Metazoa > Chordata > Aves > Passeriformes > Pardalotidae > Pardalotus > Pardalotus punctatus. The sequence continues at coordinate 556,554 of VZTX01011995.1, forward strand.
ATAACCTGATAGCAGGGGTTGGAAAAGCAGCCCATGTCGGTTCAAAAGAACATTAAAATACACTGTGGCACCCCAGACTGTTTTTTTAGAGAAAGCAAGGAAGCAAACAAACAAATGAAGCACCATTTCCTCTGTCCTGGATGCACCATCTCCATGAATTGTTATCTCTTCATCAACTGATGGACAGCAATAGCTTTCTAGTGGGAAGTGACTGACCTGTCAGTCTCCCATCAGGTTCCAGATTGCCGTCAATCTGAGCATGGAACGCTATGCCCTGATGTTTGGATTCAACAACTTTATTGCCCTGCTGATTCAGACCATTCTCACAATTGTTATTGTAGATTCAAGGGGCCTGGGACTGGACATAGTGACTCAGGTAAGTGTTGTTACCTTACTTCCTATTTACTGCTCAGCCAAGTCATCTTCAAAAGCTTACCAAGAAAGAAATTCCTGTGCAAAGGACAACTTAATTACTCTTTCTTCTATAGAAATCCAGACATCTTGTTCTTCCCTTGCCATTCATCATCATTTATCATCATTCTTCCCTTTTGCCTTTTAATGCATTTAGGATTACAGATGCTGATCTTTGACCTTTTAAAGGGAGATACAGCAGAATATAACCAGGCCCTGCTCTCTGACCAGTTTTGGTAGTTAATAGGACGCCCAAAAGCTCAGACTGCTTTTGTCAGATGCAGAATGGGAGTTCAAGACTATGAGACACAGTCTGGATTATTTGAGTTATTTCAGCTCAAGTAACTTCTAATTCCAGCTCAGGAGCAATCCTGGTCTGTATCTCAACACGTACAATAGAGTCCTCTGCACATAGCTTGGGCACTTAATTTGGGATGGGGTATCCCATTTCACTACATTGTCCCTAATTTCAGTCAACCCAATGTCACTCCTGTTGAAGGCAACTGAAAGCTACTGCCTTCTGCATTTGCTCAGATGGGCTCTCAGCTGGGGCAGCTTTCTACTCTAATGGATCTGAAGAAGACTAAAGCTATTCACACTGCACAGAGAAGGCAAAAGTGACTTTGAAAGAGTAAAGATTGAAATTAAAATTAAAGACAGAAATATGTAGCACTTCCCAAAGAGCCTTGCCACTGTTGTTGGAAATACTAATATAAAATCACAGTGTATTTATTGAAGGCATTGTGGTGACAGCAATAAAATGGGCAAAAGCAAATTAAGGATGAACTCAGACTCTTCACATAGATTATTCATGACCATGTGGGTAATGAAGCTACTTCTACATTTTGCACTAACAGAAAAAAAAAAAATCCTGTTCTTATGTCTCTCCCTGTCTGACATTTATTAAGAGGCATAAGGAAAGGAAAAAGGGGCAGTTCTTCATTACACAAATATTTTCTGTTTACTTGAAAAGCTGAGATTTTGCTTAATCACAAAGCAAAAACTCAAGTGTAGAGAAACTGCCAGGTCACAAGTAAAGAATATCAGAGTGACTGTCATCTCTAGAAGAAGCAGCATTTCTCTAACATGTTTTTCATTAATTGTTCTGCCTTTTTCTCCTCCTCTCCCAGTTTTTAATTTATGGCAGCTACTTCGCAGTCATACATGGGATTTTCATGATCAGAAGCATTTGTGTGCTGGTCTCATGCACACTCCAAAGGAAAATAGCGAGATCTTGCACAGAGCAGCAGAACCAGGCTGAGCATGAGTCAAAAGAGCAGATTGTCACAAGCTACACGACACGGCTGTAGGAGGCAGGCAGGCAGGCTCCTTGGCCAGGCCCTCCTGGGAGATGGGCTCCCAGCAAGGAAGAGGAGCAGCATGCAGGGAACAGCAGTGCAAGAAGAACGTTAACTCAGCCCTGAAAAGCTACGCTGAATCATTCCAGCACTTCAGCATAACATATGCCAGCAGAGAGCTCACCAGAATGGCATTGTGCCAAAAATAAAAGATAAGTTGCTTCAGATTCTTATTTATGTGCCTCTAAATAGCTTAAGGGCAGCCATTTATACACAGAATCAGAGCCTTTGCATCCCGCTGTGCACGGTGGCAGAAAGCAGAGTTCACCCTGCCTTGCTCACTGTAGCTGCTGAATGCGGTGCTGGCAAAGCTGCTTCCATCACATTTGCTGATGCAGTGGCTGAAGGGTCTGACCTCCCTTTGCACAGCCCTTGTTCTGAACCAGGGAAGAAAAGATCATGTTTGCATCATTATATTCTGTCATACCCAGCAGAGGCAGATGGGGGACAGGCTCCTCCTGTCTCATCCCACAGCCCTGTGCACACAGGCTGTGAAAAGCAGGGCTCGCACCATCCGTTCCAGGAGCTTCACTGCAACATTGCTACAGCTGTTGCTTGGCCCACATTTGAGAGCTGCAAACACTGTACTGACTGCACAGTGACCTGTGCTGAGAAGGGAATAACTTCAGAGTCCAAACAAAAGGAAAGAGCACCACTCCTTTACTTGTGCTACCAGTAAAATTAAATTCAGGACTCACTGTCTTCCTCTTTCAGCAGGAAAAGAAAAAAGAAAAAATATCAAGGGGCATAGGTAGCACAGAGTAAAACCAGACAAGTACATTGTGGAGAAATATAGCTGATTCCACACAGGAAAGTTCCAGATTAACAGCAATATCCAAGAAGATTTATAACTGAAACAAACAGCTAGCATAATTCTGCTTTTGAGTGCCAAGTGAGGGAGGGCCACTGATCTTGGCCAAGAATTTGGCAGGATCAGCATCTCAGTTAGTCAAGAAGCTTCAAGTCCTACAGCTAATTTAGTCCAAAAGACAGTCCAGAAGAAGAAAAAAGAGACTAGAAATGGGTTTGCATAGTGAATGTCTCATTTAATATGAACTATATCCATATGCTAAAGTTATTTCTGTACTGCTGTTTGCTTCTAGCTTCCAATATCTACATCTAACTAATAAAAAACACTTAGCATTTACAGAATAATATTTTTCCTGTAGAGACACAAGCTAGCATTTATACAGACATACCTGTTCTTCATACCACTGTCACACACTGCAACTAGACAAAGTGCCCAGAGGCACAGGCAGGCAGGACTGAAGCAATTTGTTTCAAGTCACAAGAAGAATCAGTAGGATCTGACAAAATGAACATGGCTAATTTTTTTAGGCTTTTTGTTTACTATTGTGCATTGTGTGAACATTCTCTGTTGTAAACTGGCTCTAAGCAAAACAGTTTAACCAATGCAGTCATAAAAGTGGGAGATGTACTTAGTCTCTACTGAGCAGTGAATATCCTTAATTACTGCAGAACTGAGGGCAAAATGCTCCTGCCTGAAGAAACAGGGACAAAATCCAGGAGAGCAAGGACTATTTTTTCTATTCTTCCTTGTGAGTATGAATCTTCTTTTGAGACATTCAGTTTAGAGATAGGTGTCCATCCTGGACTAGAAGTTAACTAGACTTTGTGTTTAAATTAAAAAGAGGAACTTCATATTTTCAGCTCCATGGTCTCAAGCTGCAATTGGTACAGAAATTTAACAAGTATTTCCATGTGACATCTGACAAACAGAAATCAATCAACAGCATGTGAAACCTTTTGCTGTTGTTAAAAAACATAATGCCAGTAGTAGACTAGAGCTAAAAAAAAGGTACAACCAACCATAAAAATTCTTATGTTCTGGCTAGAGCTCACTGCCTTGTGTCTGTGGGATGCCACTGAGGAGCAAAGGAACCAAGCAGACACAATGTATTTAGCTTGCAGCTTTAGAGAATAACATCTTCAGAAAACAGATAAAACTTTAAAGAAAAAATAATCCATTCCTATTCTCTATCATCTCCAAAATAATGATTCTGAGGCTAGAAACTGGCAGGAAGCATTATGGGGAAAATAGGGTGGAAGAAGGCAGCTCTTAGGAGTGTTAGGAGGAAAAAGGCAAGACCTTGTGTAATCCTGGGTTTTCAGCTGCCAATTGGAACTCACCCAGCAATCAGAGGTTTCATCTAGAAGAGTAAGATGTACACATCCACCTGTGTGTTCGTGCGCCTGCTCACACACTCTGGAGAGGAGATACTTGAGCCTTGGCAGGTTACGAGCAAGGCTGGAACCACAGGCTGTCTGCTCTACAGGAAAAGGAAATTCTCAACACATCCACATCTCCTAGAAGATTTTAGTATTGTTTATCTTTCTTCCAGCATATTAAAGGTATCCATGTAAACACAACTCCAGAGCAGGGTGCATTCCTCCCCATAGCTGCAACCCCCTCAAACACAACACTAATTACCTTTCAAACATTAGTGGGTTTGGGCAGAAATCTTGCATGAAGATACAGTCCAGCAAGCTGATAAGGCCAATTTGAGCAAACAAGGAAGGAACAAATAGTGTGTTTCTATTCAAAGCCTGCAGGTATTGCCCAATGTGTGGACTACCAGAGAAAGCAGCCAGCAGCCCCTGTCAGCCCCAGCAGCACCTTCCCTTCCCAAGGTTCTTTCCCTGCCTCAGAAGCCCTTGGCCAGGGAAGAGGATGAAGGCAAAGGCAGGCCTGGCTCCCCTGAGCACTTGCCTGCCTGGTTGCACCACGCACTTGAGCACTGAGGGAACTTTCCAAACCTGCAGGACCACACCAGGCTCTGCTGAGCTCACAAAGGGGCCCTTCCTGCCAGGGCCTCAGCCTCTGATGGCAGGGTCAGCACAGCCTACCAACAGGCTTCAGGGTGGACTCCATGCTCTGATGAGCCCTGGAAGACACAGGGAGTCCAGTCTAAAAAAACGTGGGTAAAGGAAAGCAAAGCAGCAGCATTTCTCTGAAGCAAGGCTGCTGATTTTTTTAGCTTATAAGCTAGACTGAGAAGCTTATCTTCTGGTCCATTTGTCCTTAAATGAGAGATCTATCCCTCTATAGAAGTAATTCCTGGCCAAGTAATAGTATGAGGCATTTGATATTCTACCTCCCAAAGCCCCAGCAAAGGCAGGACAGTCAGAGGAGATCCTCGAACCCAGAGGCCCCTGCATTATGCACGAGACAGGGACAGTGTTAGGCCAAACTGTAAAACTGGTGCTCTGTCTTATCCATGAATCAGAGATCAGAGCTTTTAAAGGTATTTATTAACATAAAGAATGCAATCATTGATTGCTTTATTGTCACAACAGGTTTTATTAATCATTAGCTACTGTGAGTCTTATAGTTCTATCTTAAAAATAGAACTCAGTTTGCTGACAAAACCTGTAAAAGAGAATGCTTTCCCTGCAATCTTCATGGACAAGTTCTGCAAGCAAGAACAGCTATGATGAGTTACTAATATTATTTAAATTCTGATAACATTTTATCAAGTTTAGAAAGAACTTTTTGGAAAAAAAGTTACAGAAATTTCTTACTACCACCAACTCTAAAGGGTGGTTTCTGACTTCTCCTCTGGAAGACAAAGTCATCCTAGGAGGAACTGCACCTGAATCCACAGGAAATGCACCACAGCCAGAGCTTTGACAGGTAATTTATTACTTTTGGAGTTATTTGGGTGTGTGTTGGCTACTCACTTGCTCAGGGCATTTGAAGATGATGTAAGATTTATGCAGATATTACTGATCAGCCCAGTTTAATTTTTATATTTTTATCAAAACACTTCAAATCAGATCTTGAGTTAAAGATACTAGAGGCTATGTTTTAGTTACAATTATTTGTAAGAGAAAGATGACAATCAGAGGCAATTTTTTTTAATCAAGTTTCAAGGTTACAGCTGCTTTTTCTAATGTTCCTCTGAGGTCACAGAAATACTGTCTTTGTACCTACTATTTATGCTAAGTTTTAATGAATGCAACCTCACAGTGCAAGTAGAATCACTTTCCAAAAAGTGCCTGCTATAGAATGGAACTCAACCATTTTGAAAAAAATAGCTTGTAACAGCACGATTAAACATCAGCTAGCGCTTTGCTTCCATTTGCTTATGATTGAAAACATTGTTTCACTTATTTTCAGGATCAGTGAAACTGACTTTGTAATACAAAACAAGTAAAAGAAGCTTAAAAACCCAAATCTCTTTAGACTTCTTTTTGCTGCCAACTACAGTGAAGAAATAAGACGTCTTTTCCTTTTGATCATCACTTCCAAAAGTGAAGTCAGTATTTCTCTTTTCTAAGTCTGAGCAGGTACCATGAGCAGATAGTTTCTGCATCTTTCTTTACCCTCTCCAATGACTGGAATGCAAGATACATGATGAGTATTAAAGCATTTTGAAGAAACTGAGCTCACAATGGATTGAGCTGGCTGGTGGCTTTTATTGCCATCAAGAACACTTGCACTGTCATCGTGTCACTGGGTACTCAGGCTGCAAATCAAAGGAAAAAAACCTCCTTGCACAGAATGGGCTTTAATCTCACAGTTCACCCACTCATTTATTCAGAAATAAGATTGTAATGGAACTTCATTCTTCAGCTACAGCACAGCCACCGAACCCTGAGCACGTCACTGCGAACAACCTTTGACAGACGATACAGGGTTTACCAGGGCCGATGCACCTTGATCCCAGTTGCTCATTTACAAGCTGCAGCTGTGATGCCAGAGAGGTTCAGCGAGGGGAACACTGGCTTAGGGAGAGGAAAGTTGGCTTAGGCACGTGGCACAGCTGGAGTCACTCACAAAAGACGGAAGCGAAAACGCCCTTTATCAATACAACAAAGTTCAGTGGTAAACGTGACAGTGGTTTAAAAGGACTCAACAGGAAGGTGTGCCTGACTTAGTGCAGACAGGACAGAATCAGATAAAACTGGCAGGGAGACCCTCCCATTAAATCACCGGGTTCTAGACCCTCCTAGTCCCAGATTTAGTCAACTGCTTGTCCAAAGGATTATACAATATGTGCAATAAATTCTTTATATGACTTAGCCAAGATTTTGAGGCTGGGCGCACTGTTAGTCACTCACCAAGAATGTGCTGCAGCAAAGAATCTCTCAGCCTCAGGAGTAACTTCGAGATGTCTCCCCTGCCTGGGGAGATCCAGGCATGAAGCTCAGTGCAGGAGAGCTTGAGACCAGGGGTTTGGTTACATCTGCCCACCAGCCAGATGTCCGAGTCACCACTGCAGGCAGCCCTTGGCTGTCACACTGACACCTGTCCCCCAAAGTCTACTTACACTGGAAGCCACCACCACAGCCCTCACTGGTGGTTATGTCTAAAGGGGTGTGGGTGTAGGTTTAGTTAAAAAGTAAACTTGCACATTAATTTTTACCAACTATGAAGAGCATCTATTCATTCCTTTACCACCTTTTTCCTTTTTTTAGGTAGAAAATGGATTGCTGGAAGGGAGCCGTAAGCCGCAGCTGGATTTATCCCACGGTGATCATCTGTGCAAATGGATTTTTCACCACAATGAGGCCATCAGAATCTTTTCTCATCCCCTATCTAATGGGACCAGACAAAAACCTAACGACTGAAGAGGTATGTAACTATTCTCTTAAGCAATAATTAAAATGCTGAATACATTAGGCCTTAGAGCAGTAACTGAAGGGAAGATGAAGTGTGAATATTCTATCTAGAGACTCATATTTAAGATGCTTCTGGAAAAGAGTAAGGAGTCACCTCCTTGGCAGGAGGTCCAAACTTCAAAGTACCTACATGCTTAGAACTTTGAAACCCCTTTGGTGGCTGATATTTTTGGCAAAATCAGGTCAGTTAGTTCCTCTCTCCACCCCAGAGGAGGGGCAACACCAACATTTATTTATACTTACCAGGGAATTGATTAAACTGACAGCAAGCCACTGATTTGAAATCATAAGAAAACTAAGCAGCCTTCCCCTTATGAGCTGTGAAGCTTATTTCCTACATTTCCTACATTTTATGCATTCATTAACCCATGGAGGTCAAGTTCACATTCAGAAAAACTGGGGTTTTTTGACAAACGCATGCACTGCAAGTTTCCTTGCTCTGCTCCTGTGTTCAGCACTGGCTGCTTCAGGAGTACATCTCCCAGCAAAAAGGGACATGGTTAACACGTGGCTGAGTCATGGAGCTAATGGTATAATTAAAAAACACAGGCTTGGTACACCCACATACAGCTAGTATGAAGAACAGTCATTCCTGATGTGCAAATGTTAAGGCAGAATCTACCAGTACACTGGGAACCTTTTTCCAGCAGAAACCTTGGGTATTTGTGATTTAAGTTGTTAGGGGGGCTTTTTTCTCCCCCTTTTTAATTATTATTCTTAACCACAAAGGGAAGCTTTATTTCTTACATAAATCACACAGATAGCATCATAGAATGCCTTAATTCTGATTTCAACAAGAATGCTTAACTCAAAAATAAGCATAGTACAGATACTGGTTCTTTCAGCCAAACTCACCTCCAATAAGTTAATTTCATGAGGTAATTCTAAGTTCAGAGAAACAAAATAAGTCACACAGAAAGATACGGTGAACCTGCTGCTCACCATGCAACTCACTCCAGTATCTGTTCAGATGTTAAAAGCATTCCTCCAGCATTGGATACAGTTCCTTTCTAGTCTAATTGCTTAAGGAGAGAACAAGAGATCAGGAATGGATACCCCAACAGGCCCCACAACTACTGGGCAAGACCTCCCCAAAACAGACAACTTGGAGCCACAGAAAAAGGTTGCTTTGTGACGTGCTTCTGAAAGGGCCTGCCCCAAGTGTGCCCAAACTGCCCAGGCAAGCACTGAGCCTTAGTGATGACCACAAACAGCACCTTCCAACACAAATGCAGAACAGTTTTATAAAAAAGAAGAAGATTTTTTTACAGGGTATCTATGTATTAAAGCCCAACTTAAACTTACTGCTAAACTTCCTTACTTCTTACACTTCAAATTGGAAAAAAACAAAAGGTGCAATAACCTAGTAGCAGCTACACACTAGGTGCAGTTCCAGTTCCCCCACTGTAACAGGTGCATTGCCTTTTTTTTTTTTCTAAATCTAACAAGGGGAAGAGGTGACCAAAGGTATTCACATAAAAAGTTAAAACATAACACGCCTTCATTTTCAGCTACTGTAGGGAACAGGATTTGAAACAAGACGGAGTTACCTCTGACACAAAGTTACAATGGCTTCAAACAGCTGCACATCAAAACCTGCCTTCTTCGTAGGCCTTTACTAGAATTAATTTTTAAGCCAATCTACCTGTTTCTTTAGCAGAGTGTAGCATCACTATCTTTGCCCCTCACATAGTAAATCTACAGTCTTGTAACTTAAGGCAGTTTAAGTCTGCACTGTTCACACAATTCAGTGTTTCCTATCATCGCAACTACGTTGTTTCTGCATTAACACCATCAAAACCCATCAGAAAGGATATTTTAAATATTTGGGGGTTTGGGGTGGGGTTTTGTTCGTTTCTTTTAATATTTCCTTTTTTATACTGTTCTAGGTTACAAACCAGGTTCTCCCAGTTTGGACATACTCCTACCTGGCTCTCCTTTTCCCAGTGTTCCTGCTCACAGACTACATGCGCTACAAGCCTGTCCTCCTCCTGCAGGGCATCAGCCTCATGGCCACCTGGCTCCTGCTGCTCTTTGCACCTGGAGTGGTGGCCATGCAGGTGGCAGAATTCTTCTATGGGATGGTGACAGCCACCGAGGTGGCCTATTACGCCTACATCTACAGCATGGTCAGCGCCCAACACTACCAGAGGGTCACCAGCTACTGCAGGAGCGTCACCCTGGTGGCAGCCACTGTGGCCGCCGTGCTGGGACAGCTGCTGGTGTCCTTAGCGCACGTCTCCTACTTCCACCTCAACGCCATCACCTTGGCTTCCGTGTCCCTGGCGTTCCTGTGCTCTTTGTTCCTGCCCATGCCCCAGAAGAGCATGTTCTTCCACAGGAAAGATGCCTCCGAGCCTCTCCCGGGGCCTGAGAAAGCCGCGTCTCCAGAAGATTCCCACAGGCCCTCGAGCTGCCAAGAGGAGCAGAGCTCTGATCCTGCTGCCGGGGGCCCGAGCCCCCAGCAGCGGGCTGGGAACGCCAGGCCCCACAGTCCCATGCTCCGTGTGCTGCTGCAGCTGAGCAAGGACCTGCGGGATTGCTACAGCTCCCACAAACTCCTCTACTGGTCCCTGTGGTGGGCTCTGGCCACGGCCGGCTTCTACCAGGTCGTGAATTACGTCCAGGTGCTGTGGGACTTGCGAGCCCCCTCCCACAGCTCCGCAGTGTACAATGGAGCTGTCGAAGCAATAGCAACTTTCTTGGGTAAGCAAAAAGATCATTACCAGGTACTTGTAACACATCCAGTGCTGAGGGATTCTGCAGCAATGCCTTTGGTGCCTTTCCATCTCCTATGAGGATCAAAGTAAACAGGCTGTGAGAGAGAAACCCAGTGTGCAAAGCATGTTTTTACTACAAACTCTATCAGTGGGCTTTTCAAAAATTATCTTTAAAAACATATACAAATAAGCTTTTCCTTCGTAGAGGAATCTGGTGAAACTTCACTTACATGGCTGTGTAGTACCAAGACCGTCTCATTTTGGATCTCCTATTTACACAGCTGCCTCCCCTGTCATTCCAGGTGTATCCCACACTTCTATAGGGAATTGTCAATTTACTTTTCCTCCCTGCAATCAGCAAGAAAATCCATTTTACTGAAGCTACAGCTACTCCAGAACTTCTCAGACTTCTGTGCTTTGAGTAGTGTTCCCAAAGGCTTTCTTGCATTTATAGCCTGCAGCACTTGACACAATTTCAGAGTACAGAAGGCACTCGCAATACTGGGAACCCCTGCTCATAGCAGCAATGGACCAAAGAGGGTGATTTGCTCCAACTTTTGGAATTCTGATGAAAAGCAATACAACCAGCAAACAAAGTCCAGTTTTTGTGCTAGCCTGCCCGAAAACACGGAGTTTGCTACACTGTAACACACTCGAGTAAGGGGTGTACTACATGTGATGGTCAATAAGGCACTGGCAAATGCAATTCATACGGCTTTTCACCAGAAACGGAAAAGACATTTTCATTTAAAAAACGCAAGCATGCAGTGCTACAGATTTTCATTCCATCAAGAACTTCACATGAAGTAACTAAACTCATTACACATTTTTGCAGAAAATGCTCAGATTGTTCTTCTCTTTGCTCACAGTTGACCAAAAATGGAGCAATGAGAATAGACTGTACACTGCTGCCTCCAGCCTTAGCCATGAGACACTTTTCCAGAGCACTTCAGTCAGCGTAGGGTTTGTAAGCAAGGAGGAAAATGCCCAAACAAATGGAGGACTCCCATGCCACTAATAGGAAATATAATCCACACCACTACCAAAAAGCCCACTGTGACCAAGAGTGAAGAGCTTCCGGCATGATCCAATGACAGTTATGCAATGGCACTTGATAATGTTTCCACATTTTAATTACCTTTTCAATTTTTAGGTTCAGCAACATCCATGGCAGTTGGATATGTCAAAGTAAACTGGGATCTCTCTGGAGAACTGGCTTTGGGAATTTTCTCTGCCCTGGATGCTGGTTCTCTACTTCTCATGCACTTCACTGACAACATCTGGGCATGTTATGCTGGTTACCTTGCATTCAAAGCTTGCTATATGCTCCTTATAACAATAGCAACGTAAGTACAACACACAACTGTTCTAATTAACTGATTTAAATCAGTGTCAAATTTTTATATTTATCAAAATTCTACTGGACATTTCCCCTAGATATAAATCTAAATACGTTATGACAGCAGCATATATTGCTTCTAGCCTAACTGGTTAAACTTATATGACCTAACCGTTATCATAGCACACTCTAAGTTAGAACAAGGTAGCTTCTGCACTTGGCTGTTCAATGATCAGTGTATGAGTATTCTCTAAGTGATCCAATTAATATACACAAGTATTCAGCAAAAATATTCACTTAAGTCAAGGGTAAATAGGATGCACAAAGCCAGAAAAAAACCAAGAAATTTCTGCCAAAATGAAGCTTAATAGCAAAGATTGAAGTGACCTTGCCCTTTGAAGAGTTCACTGTTCACATTAAACTGTTCCCACAATTAAAGTGCACAAATCCTGGCTCTCCATATTTAGTGAACCTTTGCATTCATTGTCAGGTTTCAGATTGCTGTCAACCTCAGCATGGAGCGTTATGCTTTGATGTTTGGCTTCAACAACTTCGTTGCACTGGTGATTCAGACGATTTTAACTATTGTTGTAGTCGATTCAAGAGGTCTGGAACTGGATATCAGCACTCAGGTAAGCCATGAGTCCCATGCTTAGCTCCCCCACTCTCCTTCAAAAGCAGGTACTACTCCAAGATTAGCCTTTGGTAATGTGCAAGCTCAGGACAGTTACTCACTAGAAAAAAAGGTTCATTTAAAATGAACTGGCGTGAGCTAGTACAACCTGCTTATCCCTCTAGGCCTCCCAATACTGGGATGACTAGAAAATATTCAATGAATATGTTCACAAAACAGAGGTGGAAGATGACCACCTATTACTCTGGGTATTCTTTAAATTAAAGGCTTACTAGTCACAAGTTTATAGTCAAAATACCTTAACCAGAAGCAGAAAGCAAGCTGAAAGGCAATCTATGGGTCTATTACCAGAGTAATTCTAAGTTACACAGTTCCAGTGGATGCACCTTTAAAGTTACTGTAATTCTCAAAATTGCAATTCTGAAGTCATTGCAATTCCCCATAAAATTTCTAAAATTAAACTTAGACACTGAATGAGTCTAAGTCTCTAGCTTTCATCTTTTCAGAGAAGAGACCAAGTGCAGGACAGCTGTCTCCCTTACAGAGGTGGGGCAGGGAAGTACGTAACAGAACATTCTCTCTCCTTTTTACAACCACAGAACTCCTATAGTGTCAAGTCAAACAGATCAGACTTCTTAAGTCCTTTCAAGATGGGGTCATTCTGAGCACAGGTGATAGGGAAGGGAAGGCAGCAATGGAAGGACATCCCTTGGAGTCAAAAACTGCTTTTGCTGTTAGATAATAACTTTTCTCCTCCTTCCCCACCTCCATTTCCCAGTTTCTCATTTATGGCAGCTACTTCACAGTCATAGCTGGAATTTTCCTGATCAGAAGCACGTACACCATTATGTCCATCAAATGCAGAGATAAAAGTGTGGTTGATGAAAGCACTGCCCATTAACAACAGAGACAAAACCAATAGCTACAAGCAACCGTGCAGAAGGCTCCATCATCTGGACAACAAATTAGGAGAAATAAAACGTTCAATCAAGCAAAACTGGTCCAGGTTGAAGCAGGCTGTTTACGAGCCTACTGCACAGAGAGCTTTGTCAACAGGATGATGCATCTGGTCCATTTTCTTCACCAGCAGTTTAATACAAACATTCCTCAAACAGTCTTCTAATTCAGGTTTAGTGATCTGACACACAAACTTCTATTAATGCTCAGTGAGCACAAGTACACAGAGATGCCTGAACCTCACACCAGGGGAACTTAGAGAACAACCTTGGAGCTTTCCCTTCTACTGAGTGCTTCATCTTAAGGCAGTTTAGTTACTGACATGAGACCATCCAACATGCCCAAGGAATATAAAGCAGCAGTTGTACCAATGACCTCTTGGAAAGCTTGCCACAGATGCCTTTGGAAGACTTTAAACTTTTTCAACTGGAAGTTGTGACATACATTTTTAAGCAAGTTAACAAATATCAAACCCCCATTTTTTTCCTAAAAAATGCTACCTCTGTATGTTCAATGGTGGATTACTCCCATGTGATATAGTATGGCAATACTATCAGTTTAATTTACCGATGGCCAAATGCAGGCATTTCAACTCCACACAGACAATGTACTGCTCAGAAATGTGAAGTTACAGGACTGTAAGGAAAACATGCCCTTATATAAACTGCTGTTTATCTGCATATAATGCAGTGACAGCTTTACTGTGAGTTTGTTGAAGACGTACGAATAAAACACCCTGACCTTCCCTTTGAGTGTTTGTCTCGATTAAGCACATGCATTAATACTGTCTAGCAACTGCCATGACCCACACACACTTATCTTGGGAAGCAAAGAACCTCCTAAACTAACTTCTTTTTTCATGGGGAGACACTTCAAATGCTCTACAGAGCAGTTCTTAATAACATGACTCAAAGTTTTAAAATGACTGAAGCTAATTAGGGAATGTTCTTCCAGCTGTTCAATAAGGTCCAATAAGCCAAGTGCATCAGACAGCAGTTAAATCCCACTGTGTTCCGTTATCACAACTTCAATATTTGTCAAGACTCAGAAATAACTGTCCCAAGTCATCTCACAAAGTAAAATCATCAACTCCTTCCAGAACATACTTTCAAAAGCTACTTGAGCTTGTCTTTATGTCCCAGTAAGTTTTCCCTTCAAGACAGCAGTTACTTGCATTGTATTTATACTTTTCTTTCAGGAATTCCAACTAAATTTGGTGGGGTTTTGCATTATTTTTTGCTTCAGCATCTGTTTCAACATGGTGCTTGGATGTTTGCAGCCATTAAACTCTGAACTGCAGTTCCTGGACATCACATCCACCTTACAGAACTCAGGAGTGTCCTGCAAGTGTGCCATCTTCTTATACATGTAGCCACTGATGTTTTCAGATTGAAGTCTAATCTAGGAGGTCTCCATATTAATTTCTGTATAAGAGACCTAAAGTTATCAAGTGAAGTGCTCTGACGCTAAAGCAAAAAATATAGCTTTTAGGCAACTATGCTATTTGCATGACCTTTGGGAACAACTGAAGATATTTCCAAGATAAAAACATTTAAAATCAGGGGTGAAGAATTAATTTTGTAAATACAACTGATTTTACAACCTAATCAACACAACACCTGTGGTGTCAGTTTTTGCCCAAAACAAAGACAACTCAAAACAATACAAGAGCTTCAGCCACTTGTCTGGAATTTGAAAAAATCTAAAATTAATGACCACAGACTAAAGAGGTGTGGTTGTATATCGTTAGAAGTTGCAAAACCTTTTCTGCATTTAACCCAGTTATGAACAATAAGGTATTCCACTACTTCTACAGCATATTCTAAAACTACATGTCTTGCGTACTTCAATCAATTTCAGTATCTCAGCAGTAATATCTAGATCCGAACAATTTCTACAGATACTGATCTCATTAGCCCTTGCCCAAAGCCTAATTTACATCCATACAGGTGAAGAGGGCAGAGAATTGTTGCCCTTTCATAACACTGTTCATCTCAATGACAACACATCTCTTTGATTTGGTCCAGTTCCCTGCACTAAGGATTTTGAAGTGTTCCACAAGCCCTGCTGAATCCTTACAGTTCCCCACTCTCTACTGCATTTACCTGTTACTATCCAAAGCAGCCAAGGTTGGCAACAGTGAAGAGTTACAACTATTTACACTGTGCTAAAATACAGTGGTTTGAGTAAGGGTGTCACTAACACCCTGCAAAGCCCCAGTTGCTGGGGATTTGTTTAGTGAATTCCCCAGAGAATGCTGGAAACAAAACTGTACACCACACTCGGTCCAGCAGTCTCCATCAGAAACAAAAGAGAGACTTCAAGTCTATCTTAAACATGCCAGCAGCACAAAACCAGACATTTGAGTATGGAAAGCTGCTACAAGCAGCTTGTTTTATGCCTCCTGCTTGGGATTGCCAAAGTTCAAAAAACAAAACCAACCAACCAAAAAGAAATTACAACCCACATAGGCAGACAACAGAAGTCAAAAGCATTAGCATAAATGATTTTACAAGCAGAGGTCAAGCCTTTCAGATGCCCTAGAAAAACATATCCAACATTCAGGCAGTCAATTACAAGTGAAATGTCCTACCTTCAAGAATTTTCATGTTTCTCTCAGATGGACTTGCACATTCTTTTTTTTTTTTT
>VZTX01011995.1:572299-609217 GCA_013400915.1 Pardalotus punctatus
TTAAAAAAAAAAAAAAAAAAAAAAAAAATCAATCTTACCTTACTTATTCCTGTTATCCTGAAAGCTGTTAGAACTTTATTCTCCAATTGGTCAGAAACCTTTACTTTAAGCTTGCAGTTTATGTATTCACAATATATTTACATTATTTGCTTAGCTCCAGTATTACACTTGAAGTTTAGTCAATTTATCTCTGTTTAAAACATTATCACCGACTACTTTGATGCAGTTGTATTTTTCTTGAACCTTATTACTGTTTCAGAGAAGACAAGCCAGACATTTTTCCCTCTACAAATTTCACTCTACTATGGCAGGAAATATTTCTGTAAATTAAAAAAAAAAAGACAAATTTAATATCCCACAGGAGCTCTTACTGATACATATCAGTTTTTAATAAAGAGAGTGTTATTACATCTGTAGTACCTTGGCCCGCTGTTACACATTCTGTTCTGACCACAACCAAGGCTTGTTCAGAGCCTGTCATTAGTCAGCCTTAATTAGGTTTCTTTTGCAGCAAACCTTTTCTCCAAAAACTACCCTCCACAGTGCTTCCAGTGTCCTTCATTACAGATATCCCATCAAAATAATCCACGCTCCCCTAACACGCTCCTGTTTGGCAGGTCACTTCACCGGAGCTAGAACAGCAAACTTCATCACAAGGACACAGAAACATATCCAAGTGAGGCATTGTGACAATTTTAAGCCTAACTCACCTTTAAACATATTGCTTTGGACACCTCATCTGTGTACAAGATGCTGTGTGTACATTTTCATCCAATAAACGTTACTGCACAGAAATAATGCTACACAGCTGTTTTTTCTAATATTTATTTTTTCACCTGCAAACTGTAGCAAAACATGATCAGCTTTATTATGCAGACAGGTATCCCTCTAACATTAGAGATTTAGGCATGTATAAATAGAAGAGCTCTTAGGAAAGGAAAACATTTTGAGAAATGAACAAACCTTCAATTTAACTTCATGACTTCCAATACCGATGGTTAAAATGATGCAGCTCATTCATTCCAAGAGATACAACAGCACCTTAAAGTGGCTGATCTATTCCCCAGTAACATTTTTCACATAACAATGTGTTAAAGTTACAAATACTGATATGCACAAATAGCTATTTTCTAAGAAAAATATGTACAGTACTGCAGCATAATGAGTGTGGTATCTGCAATAACTTATTAGCCAATTTTAATATACATGATACCGCTACTTTTTACCTGCCACTTCACAGGTTCAAGGATGTTACCACAGCCCTCTGTTTTGCACGTTATTACCTGGTGGGGGGTTGGTTTTCTTGTTTTTCGTGTTGGGTGGTTTTTTTTTCCTTTTTAAAATTTTTTAAAGGTACACAATGCAGGCTTTTATTTTTACTTCTTAAAGACTTCTTTTGTGTTTAAAGCTAATATCAGTGAAACAAGACAACAGTGCAAGAGGCGCAGAGATGTTATGTGACCACATAAGAGTTCTTTTGGGTAAAGTGTCTATAAGGCTATAAGAAAGGATTGGTTGATGAGCTTCCTGTTGGAAATTGTCCTGTTGGTGCACCAGCCTGGGGGAAAAGGAATGAAGAAAAATAAGGCAAGTATTTAAGATTTTTTTCCCATATTGTAAATCATAAATGCAGAATATATAAAAAGAGAAAATAACCTGCTGGGGAATACTTCTGTTTTATATTGCAATCTATTTTTGCTGCTTCTCTGGAATTACACTACTGTGAGAACATGTATAAAAGTACCTCTGCTTTGATCTGAACATCCTTACAGATGGCATATCATCAGAATAGTGAGCTGCACTTAGGAGAGTCCCATGCTGCCTTCCCTTACTAAAAGCAAGAAAACCCCTAAATGTTTGTGTATCTCTAAGTATTACAGATTATTCCTCTTTGGACATATAGAAGTCATTGACATGCAACAACTCACCATAAAAGGGTTACTAGATACTCCAACAGCTGCAACTTGTCCAAAAGGAGTTACTACAGGCTTTGCTTGCCCAAACGCAGCAAAACCTGCTCCTTGGAAAGAAAAGTAAAAAATATTAGAAGTAGTAAACAATCTTCAAAAAGTTCTTTGCTGCAGCTCCCAGCCAAAACTAAGTGAAAATTTGAACTGCAGAATCATCAGGATTGATCCTACTTAAACATCATCAGGAATGTAAGTGTAAAACACTGTGACTGAGTTTTTTGTTTTCAACTGTTTGTAACTCATCAATCACCAATTTCTACATATACATTTTTTTCAGTGTTATGATATCATACAAATTTAGGGAATTCCAATTAGAGAATTTCCAATTCTCTCTTGCCTGTGTCCTATGAAGTACAGAAAGTATAATAACGTGTTGCAGACATTCCAAAGCAGCTCTTCTCGCCTAAAAACCTTTTAAGCTTGGGAATACTGACCATTTTAGTATGAGATTTTGGTAAAATTTCAGTTTTGTCATTGCACAATTGCACACAGCCAAGTCAGAAAGCTCAGCTACAGAGCCAAAACAGTGTGGGAACCGTTCATCAACATTACTATCAAGTTCATGTAGAAATAAATATCCACCCATTATTGCCAACTTATAGACAGACCATTTTCTCCATGTTTCTGATTTAGAAAAGGTTATCTAAAAGATGCAGACCTACCATTTGGCTGCTGAGCAAAAGCAGTCTGTTGAGGGAAAGCTGCCTGGGTTGGGAACGTGGGCTGCTGGAAGTTGCCACTATAACTAGTAGGAAGACTGTAGGAGGCAGGAGTTCCAAATCCTGCCGGCATGCTCATGGATGCAGTACCAAATGTTGCTGCTGATAGGCAAAAAGTAACATTCAATTACTTGCAAGAAATCACTTTTTCCATGGCAAAAATTACTATAAGACCATGTTAAAAGTCTTCCAATGCCCTCTGCAACCAGAGAAAAGTTTGGTTCAACTTCTACAGCCACTGAACCAAACTGTTTGCTTGGATCACCACCAACTGGGTGCCTAATTTACTTTTACACTTTAAAAATGAATGCAGTTATTTAAAATTTACAAGGATCCAGATATAGACATTCAGATATACTTTCTGAAGAGGAATTTTTTTTTTCTTATTGTTATCATCTATTTCCCCCACAGTTTTTCTGGTAGAAGTCTGTATACATAAGAAGCAAGCAGGTTCAGGCAGCCTAAGCCCCTCTGATTTTCTCCTTCTGAGAAAAGCATGAAAGGATCTCCCTACTTCAAGCTGCACTACAGGAGGTTATAAATTTAAAAAAAAGAAAAAAACAAACCACAGGGATACATGCATCCCCTTTTTTCATCCCATCTTTAATGTCTTTAAGGAAATTCTCATCATGCACATTATTTGCACACAAAGTTCCTGTTGCAAACCCTCTTACTGTTGAGGTAGAACTTAAAATAAAAAGAGGCCAAAACTTTTCATCTGATTCTCTGCTGAACATTTCAAGTAAAGAACACACAGCTCATAGGCATTTCCCCATGCCTTCAGCAAATGAACAGGAGCACATTAGGTGCTACAGTATAGTAACAAAACCATTATTCAGTCTTTTGGGAGTTATTCTTGAAAGGAGAAGTATATAGAAGGATTTTTGTTACAAATACAGACACCAGGTATTCTACGCTAGTCAAACAGGACTTCTCTTTTGAAATGCTACAAACCAGATTTTATGCAAGCTCAACTGTTTAAAAAAACTAATAAAATTAAATGAATATAGCTTAATTATCAGTTGAAAAATTTGCCCCAAAAGTATTCAAGGGCAAGACATATAGACAAACTGTTGACAAAGTGTACGCAAAACTAATGTACTAACACTGTTCTCAAGTTACAGTGAGCAGAGAAGCTACTGCACAGCAAACTTGGCTAAAACAGCGAACAGAAGCACAACAAAATCAGCAGGGGACTTGGGATATCCCAAAAGGCATCGAACTACTGTTGGTAGGAACTTCAACAGTCACTCATTAGCACCACATGGTGACCATGGAGGGTATCAATAATGGTTTTGTTTTGGTTGCTCGACAGGATGTCTGTGTATGCTCTTCTCTCCCTCTGCCCAGTTGCCAAATACCCACACCCACTCCATTTTTAAGAAGTCAAGTCTTCCACAATTCTTTGTGCAGAGAACCAGATAGCTGTCAATAAGCTTTTACAAGCAAGAACAATTAGCCACAAGAAACTTGATACCAAATGTGGCCACCTACCAAAATGAGCCTGAGGAAATATGTGAGAGTGCATTGCTCCCGAGAGGCCTTATGGAAGCCACAAAAAGACCAGACAATGTCAAATCATTTATACAATCTTGAACAGCCATTTCTTAGTTTTATATATATATATAGAGAGAGAAAGTGATAGACATATATGTACCAAACAGTTCATCAATAGCATGACCAGCAATAGATTAGTATAAGAAAACCATTAGAAATAAGCGCTACAAAACAGATCTCCCATGTAATAAACGGCTAAGTTCATGCAGGAAGAAAGCATAAAAGGACAGGCCGTAAGTGTTCACCTTACACTGAAAGGGCTTGAACATTATCTTTACTTATAGACATTATCTCTGTCACCCAGTATGGAACATCAGGATGGCTGCCAAAGGCTTGGAACCTCAGCAAGCCAGGGACAGCTGTTTAGAAGGTGGAAGGATAGAGTTGCAATATTCAAAGAAATTTATCTAAGGAGGCTACAAGTTCTTAATGATGATCCAAAACAGCCCACTTAGGAATGAAATTAAAATAAAGAAAAAAGATATTTCAGGCATTAAATATATGAACAAGTTTAGCTGCATAATATCACAAAAGGGACTGAAAATAGAATTATTTTTAGCATAGGACACGAGTTTATCAATTCAGTTTTAACGCAGCCTACCTAAATCATTGAGCAAACCATAACTCAGTATCAAAATGCACACCTCAGCAGATTTTAATCTGTTGAGGTCCAGCTAACAGATCAAAGTTTCAAAATTTAGCAGTGGCTCTGGAAAGGAAAATCAGCATAACCCAGCAGCTGTCTAAATCCAAGCTGATACTTTTACAGAACAAGTTTGCTTTTTTTTAAAAAGTGCTAAAAGTTTTGCCCATGGTTCTACAGAATCCCCCCACAGAAAATTAATACAAAAAATGAGTGCAAAGATTATACATATGCTTTAAAAAAGGGACACCAGTGTACTGAGTAAGTGGACTGGTGAGGGGCTAGGATCCCAAGAGCCTTGTCTTTCCTGCTTCTGGCTCTAGATCTTTGGTTTTTAGAGTTTTCAACACTTTGAAATAAAGAAAAAAAAAAAAAAAAAAAAATGTACCAGCCTAGCTGCAGGGCTTTCAAGATGACTGATTTCACAGCTACCTGTTATAAAGCATATGTCAAAGCCAAGGTTATAGTTTTGGAAGGTACCCAGCTGGTAATACATGGACTACAAATAGGTAGAGCTCAAACAGATCATTTTGACATTTTTCATGGCCACCATTTGAAATCCTAGAATTGTACCTTGACACTGAGCAAACACACAACATGTCAAATAGACTAGGGACAGATAATACAGAAAATCTTTAAGGAACAGATTATACAGTTATAGGAAAAAAGAAGAATCAGTGCAATTCTTTAAAGACAGTTTCTCAAACACTCAATTTTTTTTCCTAACCTGTTGCTCCTCGGCTATTGGTCTGGAATGGATTTGTTGAAGGTGCCACTGGGGCAACAGGGGCTGCTACAAATGGATTTGTGGAAGGTGTTGCTGAAAGATTAAAGACATTTATTAAGTAATGTTTCTCTAACAGCTAATCTGACTCACATTAAGTCTATACAGCTTTTATACAAAGATACACAAATATCTAAAATTACATGAAAAATCAGGAATTTATAAGATACATTTCAAATTAATTATTTTGACCGTAGTATTTTTTTTGCTAATAGTACCTTTATTAACTTCAGTATTAGTAGTATCAAAGTACAGCACTATCAACTAAAAATTAGCAGATTACTTGCTTACAGTCCCCAAAGGGCATTAGTAACACTTACATACCTCCAAATGGAGCAGGCACACTTGAAGATGCAGGCTGTGTCTGTGCAGTAGCAGCCACAGGTACTGTTCCAAAAGCATTGCTGAAAATAATTCATACAATTCATTCAGTGAAGTCAGAACTGCTTTTTTAATAATTAAATACAATTTACAATTACTGCTGGCATGTAAAAGGAAGGGGATGAACATCTATGTGCAGTTTGCAGACTGCAATGTACCTCCCTGATGCCAGGGTCAGACACCCTCTCTAGTTCAGAGCAACAGAAAGTTATCTCCACCAACAGCAGCAGAAGGAACACTGAGCAAATGCCCACAGCAGAAAGCTTGCAAAGCACAAGCCTTAGGAGCACTTGCAATACCAAGCTACTAACAGGCACTGGGTGTTTCCCACTTCAGTGATTTAAAAAAGGAACAGAGGGCACCAGTTACACTAAAAATACCTGGATTTTTTTTCAGGGATGATCCTATGATTTTGAGTATGCATGCAAGTACTCTGCATAGCAAAGTGCTACCATCTAAAAGGTTTAGCCTATCATGACTAGAAAGGTGCAGAGAACATTCTGCTGACAGTTTTCCTAGAATATCCTCTCGATCACTACTGCCATTACTTAAAACAAAAGATGCGGTTTCAGTAGTACCTCCAAACTGATTAAATGCTTCCCTATTCAGATAAGAAACAAACAGATTTTAGAAACGTCAAGCTACTTTTCTGCTGTTGCTGCAGTCGGTGTGGGAACTGAGCAGCCCCCACAGCGTACCTGCTGACGTTACTGGTGGCCGTGTACGCGTTACTGGAGGTGGCCGTGGAGCTGAACACGCTGTCCAGCTCCGCCAGAGCCGCGTACTTGTCTGAAGATGCACTTGACTGATTGGGGGCGGACAACGCAGGGCCTGCTGAGGACACTGCTGTGCTGAAGCCACTTCCCTGCTCACTCCCACCTAGAAAGAGAGAGAGAAAGAGAGAGAGAAAGAGAGAGAGAAAGAGAGAGAGAAAGAGAGAGAAAGAGAGAGAGAAAGAGAGAGAAAGAGAGAGAAAGAGAGAGAGAGAAAGAGAGAGAAAGAGAGAGAAAGAGAGAAAGAAGATTAAACATACTGAAGATGGTTTCAGTTTCTGTCCTGCCAACACTGAGAACTATTAAAGTTCACAGACAGTTGCAAACTTAGAAATAAAATATGCACTAGGGCATAGAGGAAAAAGTGTTTAACAAGCCATTAGCTATTAGCAAAATGTCCTGCTTATACAGGTACACTGCAGTCCCAGAGAGCTTTTGTTTTCCTGGAAAAATTATCCGTTCACCTTCAACTAGAAAATTAACAGAACACCTAACCTCAAATACTCCATTTCAGAACAAACTTATACAGTACAAATCAACATAAATTTTTATACACAATTTGAGAACTACATTTGAGTAACAGAATAACTATTTTTTTCCCTTAATTTACTATCAAGTAAATCTAAATATCACTGCTACTTTTTAATAAAAACTAAAGCAAGATCTTTTTGTGGCAGAGAGGTAAGAAAGCTGCTCTGGCAGCTCCTTGCAACAACTGCAGCTCTCCATTCCAGAGCATCCACTATAGGTTTTAGTACAAATATAAAATATATATTTATGCATTTATATGTTTTCATTATTGCATTAATGATTATTTAGATATTTTAATTTAGAATTCTTCATCTTGATGGGAAATAGGTTCCTGAAAAAGCAGTCTTCTGCTTTTCCATGCTTTTGGAATGTTAGTCTCAAAACTTACACCTTGCACATTAAGGGTACACTGACACAAAATTCTATTTTCACTTAGAAAATGGAAATTTTGAAACACAGTTACAGTACTTTGACAAGCACAGCCATCCTTGTGGTAACTATACAGAATAATCATGGCAAAGAATAAAGTTTAATACCTTGCCCTGCACTGAAGATATTATCTAAATTAGCAAGAGCTGCATATTTGTCAGCTGACTGAAGATTCAGTTTATTCACTGCAGCTTTACTGGCTGCAGTTGCTGTGGCGTTGCTCTGAGAAGCATTGAAGGCTCCAAAATCAGCACTGGAGGATTTGGGGAAGTTATCAAAGTGGGCAAAGTTAGCATTCACTGATCCAGCACTTCCACCTGTAACAAATTAAGTTAAACATGATCAATGCTCTAAAGTTAGCAAGTCTCTCCAGCTGTAACTGATGGCACAATAACCCTCCCTTTGTGGTTACGTGAGGCAACGTGTTTGCCTGCCCCATCCTATACATTTAAGACTCTTTCCCATTTCCTTTGAAGTTCAGTGGGTCATCAGAAAAAAACTGTAATATGTTTTTTGGACTGCACATCAGGGATAAATACCCCAAACTTCAACAGTTTAAATCACAGTCTTAATTTGATCTTGAAAACTGTATGCTATTTCTTAGCTGCTTAAAAGTAATGTCAGTAATAAAATCTTACTAGAAAAAGATGTATTTGCCTTAATCTTTAATATTCAAAATACAGAAGCTTCATTTCCCCACCATATGTGGCTAATGAGTAGCTATTATTTGCATTTACTTAGTGGCTCAATGTTTAGTCACTTCAGATGTCAGCCATCATCCTAAGTAAAAAACAGTGCCTGGAAGTCCAAAAGTTGTATGATTTCATGCCCAGGTTTCGAAAGAGTTTGGTTCTCTGTTCTCAAGAGTTTTAGACCACATCCAGTCAGGAAAGAGGTGAGAGGGAAGACACAACACAGCTCTTTTATAAAAAGTCTCCACTGATGTCAGAGATACATAAATCAATTTTAGAAATCTGATATGGGTCCACACAACTGAACTTCAGATCAAGTATGAAACCATGAGCTTCCATCTCTTCATTGTCCAGACAATTTAATCTAGGCAGGTCACGTACTCAAATTTAAATGTGTTGTTCCATTAAGTGTATCACATTTTATAACAGTTGGTTGATGATTCCACTCATACTACAGAACACACATTTTTCTAAAAGCATAATCAACAAGTTGAAACATATGCAACAGTAGGAATGGAAGTGCTATACTACAATGGCATAAAATGAAGCAAGCTGAGTTTTCCACTGCGTGGAACTTACTGTGTACAGCCTGGAGAGGAAAAGCTGAAGTAAATTCACCAAAACTGCAGCTAGATGAAAGCGTTCTGAACGCTGGACAGCCAGAAATTGTGTGTGGGTTAAAGTTAACATAAGAAGGGAGAAAGAAAATTTGAAAAAAAAGTTTAAAACAACACCACACTCAAAAGAAAAAAAAAAAAAGGAAAAGAAAGTCAGTCAGCCAAAGATCTAGACAAACAGCAAGTGTAAACTCAAGCAGAAGTTCTAAAGCGTGATCAAATTAAAGGAAAGCAAAATAAATCTTAGCAATAGGCTCTACACATGAAGTCAAACATACTGAAGTGTGTGCATATGCTATACATAAGCACAGACACACACTTTTTTGGTACTGCGACATCCTTTTCAATCTACTGAAGTGCTTCTCTTAGAGTCAATTCAATACTTATTAAAAGCAGTAGAGTTCATTCTTTTCATAGTTATTTCAGGTGTAGAGCTAACAAACACAGTGCCATAAACCAGACTTCTGAGTAGCATTAGGGGAAAAAAAAAATCAACACCAAACACAAGGAATTCATTTTGAGTTTCCCCAGAGCTTCAGATGGCTTGATCGCATTAAAGCAGGCAGATGCAAGAAAAACTCAACTTCAGTACCTTCCAACATAAAGGTAAGGATTATTTCAATTAAGTATTAATCAAAAGTGCTAGGAGTTCTACCTGTATTTTGGGGCTGAAAAGGAGACTGACTTGCTGTGGGGAAACCTCCAAAATTACTCGAGCCACTAGACTGTCCAAATGCATCAAAGTTTGCAAAACCTGCATTGGCAGAGTTCTGCGCTGTAAATCGCAAAGGAACAAAACATGTTAATGGATATGGGAAATAAACACAAAAACAGATGTATTAACTGAATTCATGGTCATGACAGCCTCCACAGGTTATGTCCTACCATATGCTTCTTTTTACATGAAGAAAATGACACGTTATTCTACAGCTGAAAGCTGTCTTTGAACAAGCTTTCACGAATCACCTTCACAGAGCTGTACAAGTTAATGCTACTTCTGTACTCCTCACACAAGCTGCTACTCAAAACTCCATGACCTGATGGAGTCCACTTCAGCTAAACCCTGGAGTGTTGCACTGCTGGCTGCTCAGGAAAAAACAGCCATAAAGTCCAGAATACCAGATAGTTTCCAAAACAAGAACTTGTGGGAAGATTGAACACTTTTTTAGGAATAAAAATTAGAAGGTATTCTTGTAACATACTGGCAATTCAAATTCCTCATATACCAAATGCTTCTTCCTTCAGTGAATTTAGTTTGGCACCACTTGAATAGTTTTGGCTAGGTTTATAAATTCATTTAACTGGAAAATTCAGTCTTTAAAAAACCTAAATCAGAGTACAGAAATACGGAAAATCAATACCAATGTCAAGAAGATAGCATTCATAGAGTGCATCCACAAAATAAAATCCAAGGAAATTTCAAACAGAATTTCAGTTTTCGCCTTCCTTTCGTGCCATACTATAGGAGAAAATAGAAGTTAACACTAATCTAATTTTGAACAGCTGGACATTCAAGCACCTATAGATTCAACAGGAATTGCATTGCAGGAGTTGCCCAACTGATAAGCTCCACAAAAACCCTTAAACTCTATTACAAGCAAGAAAGGAAAAAAATGTTTTTGATCAAATGCAAACCAAACCTTTTTATATAGATAACTTGAGTTACTATCATAAGAAAGCTCAAAAACACCTTCTGGAATAACAGACGGCAATACACTATATTTTTAGGTTGGAATTTGTTTATTCTGGAGAGATTTTGCAGATAAAGTATATACAAAGAGAATAAACTATGCTGATTACTTAAGTACTGTAACTTAGTAGTCTAATACAGCTAATTAGAAGCTGTATTATTTCCCTTAATTTCTATTCAAAAGCATCTGTACTACAGATTTATAAACTAAAAGGACATTTTAACACTAACTATTGTATTCCACAATGCTGCTAATATCAATGGAAGTGCAAGCATTTTCCTTCCCAGGGTACACTGGGAAAAAGGGTGAGGTTTGACTGGACTTAATACCACTTTTAAAAAATTGTGGGCATGAGCACTGGGTTTACAGGCCATGGTTTTGGCAGCAGGGAGCAGCAGGGGTGGTCCCTGTGAGGAGAGAACAGAAACTGCCCCCGTTTCTACACAGCTGCTGCAGCTCCAAGACTGCCCTGCTACTGCCCAAAGCCGAGTCCATCAGCAATGCTGCTGGCACCTCTGTGGTACTGCGTTTGAAAAAGGTTAAAAACCAGCGTGCAGCAGCTGTGGCACAAAGGAGTGAGGAAAATGCAAAAGAAAACACTGCAGACAGCAAGGTCAGCAGTGAGGGAGGGAAGGAAGGACATGCTCCAGGCTCATGGAGAAGCCCACGGAGAGGAAGGCTGTCCGCTGCAGCCCATGAAGGACCGCAGTGTAACACGTTCCCACGGCAGCCTGGGGAGGAGCCACGCCACAGCAGGGACAGAGGACATGACGGGGCTGGAGCCCATGGAAAGCCCCTGCTGCACGGGCTCCAGCAGGAGCTCTGGCTCATGAAGAGGAGCCCACACTGGAGCAGGTTTTCTGGCAGGTGCTGTGACCCTGCCTGAAGGACAACACCCCATGGCAGGGACCCATGCTGGAGCAGCTCTCTAAGAGCTGACAGCCACGTTTGAAAGGGTTCACGTTCACAGAAGTGCGAGGACCATAGCCCACTGTGCTGGAGGGACCCCACAATGGAGCAGGGGAATAGCATGAGGAAGAAGCAGTGACAGATGAAACCTTATGAGCTAAATGCAACCCTCATTCCCCAGCCCCCTCATGAGGAGGAGCAAAAACGGCCAGCAGTGAAATTATGCTTCACAAGAAGGAACGAAGGTGGGTTTGGTTTTATTTTTTACTATCCTACTCTATTATTAAGTGTCAGTAAACTAAGACAGGTCTGGTTTGCCCAGGACAGTAACTTTCTCTTGACTCATCAGATTTTTTGAATCATCTCCTCCACCCTGCTGAAGAGAGTGAACACACAGCCCCGTGGGCACCTGGAACCAGGCAAAGTCAACCCACCACAACATGAGAGTCAGCAAAGAGGAAAAAAAAAAAAAAAAAAAAAAAAATCAAAGAGAAAGCAAGATCTTGGGAAAGTTGTTTTCACCTTTGAAGTGTGCAAAGAGAAAAAGTTGGCACAAACAAGACAAAAAATTACTTCTACTATATCATCTGTATTGGCTCAAACAGCATTTTACAGACTCCAACTCCAAATTCCAAAGTTTGAGTTGCTTTGGTTTTTAAACCAGTAGCTTTTTAATAGGAACAGATTAAGATGTCACTTTAAAATGAAAGTGATACTTTCATCCTAATGCATCAGTTGGGTAGATGAGAGACTGATGTTTAGTTGACTAAATAGGATTAAGTACATAAATGTCACTCCTAGATTAATGGCAAGATTATTCATTTTTGCTCCTCACATAAACAGAAAACTATGTCAAGAATCTTAAATAAAATATCTTTTGGGTCCAAATTAAAAAGTGGAGTGTATTACATTACAGAACACTTCATTCTACTGCATCAGCTGACACACAAAGTATGACTTTCAAGTGAGCCCCTGTTCAAACAGTATTGCTGTAAAGACTGTTCAGTAGAGTATTCTGATATTAATCTTGCTTTATTTTATGCGGTAAAGTTTCAGCCTTCATAAATGTGGCACAAAGGCAAACACCAGGTAAGACTTGTACTCTCCTGCACCTGGACAATATGTAGACTGCCAATTCCAAAATTCAGTTCTATGCAAAAACCCAAGAACAATCCTAAGTAAGCTCAGGGACCACAGGGGTTGCAGATTGCCACGGATTTACGGCTGCTGTTGACACTGCAGATCAACGAGGCAGTACAAAAGCCAGCTGGCTAAAGCCAGGTATGACAGCACCAGCCATGGCAATGCCAGCTGCCCCCACAGTCTTTGCAGAGTTTCTTCTGTCACGTTTGCACTGCCTGGTGTGCAATAAAGGCATGAAACACTGCAAAATTTAAAAAAACTAAGCTAACATCCACACATATCTACAGTAAAAAACACTCTCTACAAAATAACTATACCATACTATTTTGCTTTTTCTAGATAAAGCCTCTTCTCCCATGTTATCTGTGATAGAATTGTGCCATGTCACTGCACCTTTTTTAAATCTTTTGTGCAGGTCTTCTATTCCATTAGTTTTTAAGAAATCTACATGCCAAAAATTTTGATTCTAGTTGCTATTACCAATCTGTAAACTACAGACAGATCAGTCACATACCATCCACAAAATCTCAATTTTGCAGAAATTACAGAACTTTGTAAATTAAGTACAGGCAGTAAACCTAAGGTCAGTATGTTTCCTGTTCTATAAGCAACAATATCCTGAGCCAGTTTAATACACTGAAGAACTTGGAAAGCAGGAACATATCACAAATTGCAGTTCCTACATAATTTTCAAGATTTACACCTACACTTTAGAGATTACAGCACAAGTTTGTTAATATTTTCCTATCAGCTGCTGCACTCAGTAACTTATGCTGAAGGATCTTAAGTTTGCTGGTCTCTTTAGTGATTCCTTTAGTTAGCCACCACGCACATGAAGGGAAAAAAGTCCATCCCCTACAGGCATAGATAGCTAAAACCAAGCCCTGGAACAAGAACACCCAACCGCAAACTTTGTGAAAGCAGTGCTGGATTAAGTGCAAATTCTCCCATCCTCCGCTGCAGTGTGTAATTACTAACAAAAATTACATGTTTATACAGCTCCTTAATGAGCATTTCAGACTCATTTTTGCCAAAGCTGGCAGACTGATCAGTCCTCCTCGTGTTCCAAAGGGAAGAGTCTGTAACATTTTGTTATTTCGTTCCCTAACACTACCCTGTAGTCCCTGCACACAAGACAAGCCTTACAAGCATTTTACCTTTGCAAGTCAGAGAACACCCTCAGGTAACAAGTCAGCAATACACATTCAGCTATCACACACTCAATCAGGTTTCTGTCTTTTAGAAACTGATTTACTAGCCCTGAAACTGCTTTGGGCTCTAAAACTTATGTAAAGAAGTCATGGGAATGACCACAATGGTTAGTTTGTGACCAGAAATTAACAGACTCTTTCCTCAGATTCTATTTATTCTGGAGTGTTCCTACAGCTTCTTATTCTTTTAAAAATTACCCTGCAGAGATACAATGGAATTTTACCTATGTTTCGAACACAGTATTGAAATACTGCTTTAATGGAATTTTCACCTCCTAAAAAGCACAAGGAATAATTAGGAGTATATAAATACAGAATCATTCAGCAACAAGTTTGGAAAGAAATTATTAGAAAGAATTAACCATCTGCAGCCTTCTCAGTAACACTATACAGCATCGGCCAGTCAGCACAAGTTCTCCCAATTAAACACACCTCCAAAAAGATGATTAACATGAAATCTAATTTTAAGGATTTTACAAAATACACAGAATAAAAATTGCCATTGCAGTGTTACTGAATTCAGCCATTTATTTCATAAGATTAACTTGGATAAATCCTTGGTATTTTGCTCAGTTCCTCAGGTGCGATTCCTAAATCCAATCCATGACACTTTGTCTTGGCTGTGAACAGTTTCAGGACTCATTTGCAAGAAATCTCTCTTATTCTGGGTAGCTTAGCAGCATCACAATTTCTCTCAGAACAACTAGATGAAAAGCCCATTCAGACCAGGCACGCAAAGGTACTTTCCCACAACTACAATGCAAGTTAGCAACAACAAACTTCAGTGACCACAGAACTGACTTTTTCTTTAGGACAGACTTCTGTGACTCTAGATCTTTGGCTTGGAAAAGAAGAAAACCCCGAGGGTTCAATATATTTTACTGAAGTCATCCTCTAAGAATTCAAGGCCTATCCCCCTTCCTCACTCAATATATATGCTCAAGGCTTGTTTATTCTTCCTGAAACTACAGAATATACCCACATGGGCAGTACTCAGCTTTCAAACAAACATACACACACACAAAAGAGGAGGTCACTCTTTAAACTGGGCAGGCCTTTGTTTTTCTTTTGACAAATTGGCAGTTATCATCAATGCATTTGAACTCAAAGTCTCTGTATCTGCTTGCTTTTCATGAATGCTCATCCTAATAATTTTCAGAAAGAAAATTGAAGGTCTAATATCAGCTTCTCCTGACATTTTGTTACTCATCCTCTCACTCTCTCCCCTGAAGAATTTAAAGTTTAGTAGTAGGCAGAAACAGTGTAATCACACATATCCTAGGAAATAGCTATAGCAACTCCCACTTCCAAAAGCGGAATTGTCAGTCTTTATGTCTTCAACCTTTCTTTCAGGTCTCTATAAAGAAATCTTGAGCAATACAACATTCCTAAGGTACAGAGATTACATACACCTCATGAAGTTTAGACTAAACTCACCAAAATTAAAACTACATTTTATACATTTAAAAGAGATACACTGGCCCAAATACCTACCTGTATGACTGTTGAAGTGTGCAAAATTAGCAAAATTTGCTGTAGCAGTTGACTGAGGAGGAGCAGCAGCAAAGATATCTGAGCCAAGGTCACTGAGGAGGTCAAACTGTTTCTTTTCTTGTTGCTGCTGTCCTTGAGATCGAACTACAACAGGAGACTACAAACAACATTTCAATTAGCTAGTACAAAAAGGTGATATTTTACAAAACTGACATTTACAAAATATTAGAAAGCTAGACTAAGCTTACTTCTTTAACAAGACATTTGCTCCTGAAGTTTAAGATGCTGTATGTAGCACACACCCTCCTCCTATATGATGAGAAATACTATTTATGGTGCTACTGTGGCTTTTAAAGGAACTCTGCAGCATATTTACATCTACATACCCAGAAGAATAAAGCAGCAGTATATTATTAACAACTTCAGATTTTGTACTTAAAACTGAAAATACTGTGCAAACACACACAATAAAACTTGATTTTACAAGATGGAAAATAGTTATTCACTACATCCTGAAAAAATCTTTAGAATTCTGTATAAGGAGAGAAAAACTGAAGAATTTCATAGTAAGTCTTGATGTTGCAAATTTCTACTGTTAGAGTTCCAAGAGGTGTCCATTCAAGAGCTGCCTGTATCCTGATGGCAGTTTTCAAAAAAGCTGTCTTCCCTCCAAAAATCTAAGTACACAGCATTGTTTGACTTTACAAAACAGCATACAGACGCCCGCTGAAAACCACTTAATAAGAGTTTCAGAATGCACAGAAAGCAATAATAAACATGGCATGCTTTCATCCACAGATTCACTACTAATCTCATGGTTAACAGCATCAGTCATTCTTTTATTCAAACAGAAAAACAAAGATGAAAATAAAACACATTAGGTCCAAACTATCCAAAGATATTTATGCAAAAGACAATCATAATTAAACCGATCCCACTGGAAAACTCTGCTTACTGAAAATGACCACTAAAAATCAATTTGGTCAACTGAAACAAACTTAATTTAGTACTTGATCTGCAAACATGTATATACTTCCATAAAATATATAAAATGCAGCGATCATATTAACTCCTGGAGATCATAGCAGGTGTTACTGCAAGGATTTTTGTGCTATTGAAAGAGTAAGAAGGGCTGCAGAACAGCTCTGTGCTCCTGAGCTCTGTCAGTACTCACTTGGCTGGGTGTGCCCTTGTTTAAGTGCAGTGCGGGTGCAGCTTCTCCCAAGAGTGATTTGAGTGGCTTCACCTCAGGTGTGCTGCTTGTACTACTGGCAGAAGACCCCGATATGGATGCATGGACTGATGCCACCACCTTTGCTTGCTCTGGAGGAACATACCTACATTCAAGAAGAGCAATGGTTTTTACAAGTTTAATGTGAAAAGTTACACTCAATGTTTGTAAGTCTGAAGTGTGAGAATTGGCAGATCTCAGCTTTGCTACAGAACACCTAATCCTGCAATAGATTCCATCTATTTGCAAAATACCCATTATTTAAATATGGCAGGATTTTTTTTTTTAATTGACTAAAATTTAAAGTCATCAATGTTTTTAGTCACCACTTACTCAATACAAAACATGCCTTTCCCATCCTAATAAACAGGATGGGAAATAATCTGCAAAACCGTTACTTTATACTGTTGATGACATCCTCTTAAACCATTTCTGTTCCATCAATATGCACACTGAGAAACTTCTTTAGTTTGTCTTATCTGCTTCCTACAGGAGCTCTGAATAAAATTCAGAAATCATTTCACTTTACAGAGATGTGCAATCCAGTCCAAAGAGCACACAAGAAGGAAAGCACACTCAAAATGAGAGCAAACAGTCCATCTTCACTTATCATCATAGAGGCAATCTTTA
Source organism: Pardalotus punctatus (assembly GCA_013400915.1). Taxonomy (NCBI): domain Eukaryota; kingdom Metazoa; phylum Chordata; class Aves; order Passeriformes; family Pardalotidae; genus Pardalotus; species Pardalotus punctatus. The sequence goes on from VZTX01011995.1 coordinate 589,705, forward strand.
TACTTGTAAAGATATCTTACCATCTTTTCTTTTCATATTTTTCCTGTAGAAATTCCTTTACTTTCTGTGGATCCCTGAAGTCTGGAATTGCTGATGATCTATCATCAAATAGGCCTAGCCAAATCTGTTTGCACACCTTAATTGAAAAAAACCAAAAACACAACAACACAGATTTATCAAATACCTTAATTCAAAACCTATTTAAGTTTACTATTGTTAATACAGTAAACCATTAAAGTGTGTGGCTGCATAATTTATATTCCAGACCGAGCTGCTGTAACAACTGACTGGTGCACCATGTACTGGTCTAAATACCTAAAGTTGAAAGACCATCTGTCACAGTAGGGCAAGCAAATCCCAGCATCCAATTTCACCATCCAACACTCCTTTTACAAAATATTTGTAGAATGTACTCATGAAATGCAAAGCACCTGATTTCTACTAGAAATGGTTAAGATTCTTCTCCTTCACCTAATTCTACACATTCCCTTACTGTATACTTCAGGGCTTAAACTGTTTCAACAGATTCCATATGCCCTAAGCCCCAGATGGTAGATTTTAAAGGAGCCAAGGTTTAGTATTTATACTTGCAATTACTATTTGAGTACAGGAACTGTTTTTTCAACAGCCTTTGTTACCATGATGCAGTTTCTACAATATCACACACATTTAATTTGAGTGATGGTATGACAGGAGAGGTAAAAGTACTCTTGCTCCAATTTAATTTTTTAATTGTAGTTGTGAAAGAGCCAAAGTTGAACCACTTGCAAAATTCTCAGTATGTTCAAGCTTCAGTTCCTGACCAAACCATGAGGAAAAATATTCTGAAAACTAAACAAGGTGCAGGAGTTTTACCTTGAAATATTTAAAGCACCTGAATATGCAGCCAAACAATAACACCAAATATTAGCTGCCCTCAAAAATCAGAGTGCCATTTTAGAACAGGTTTCTTCCAGAGAAGCACAGTCTAAAAAGCTTTGTTTTTATGATGTATACCCTTTCCTCCCACACCCTTTCCGAAATAGCTCTGACCAGCCCTCTTATATGCCTACTGCAAACATGCCCTCTATCCCTGCAAGTGTCAGGTTTTCAACATTGTCCTCAGTGACCTTCAGGAGAAGCACAGGCTCTAACAACCAAGAGCTGTAAAACTGATTGCTCTGAAAGTTGGCAACTCAAGGCAGAAGCTGTGATACTTCCACTTCAGCATCTTCCTCAAACAGGTTTTCCTCTACCTGGCCAGGGTGAGCTATCTGACAAACATGATAAATCTTACAGGTAATTTCAAAGATTGCTCAGGATTAAAGAGATTAGACAGACGTAACTATGTATCACTTACTTGATGTTTCAGTTCTAAATAGCCTGATTGCATGTTCAACACTTAACAGTCCTTACTATCAACATTATTATCATCTACTGGACAGAGACAAACAACAACAGGAAACATATCTAATCGCCGAAAGGTATTTTTAAATGAGTATTTATACAGCTATATAATTTAGAGCTAAGATTGGTAGTTCCTATTCAAAGAAACTCAGCTATTCTTCATTTATTCTGCAATTGTACTCCATAAAAGGGTCAAGTTCAGTGCACTGATTTGAGCTCTCAAAATTAAACAGTCACTTGCAGTATAGTAATAGATAAAATGAAATTTAATATATTTGTTTAATACTTCTTCATACAAACTTAGAAGATAAACTTAGTCAAAAAAGCCACAAGTCTGTTCTAAAATCTCATAGCACAAATCACTGTTTTAATAGTACCAATCTTCCACTATGTTTTGCTGACAAAATGTATAAAGTCAGAATATTTTTGTGTGTAGCTTTAAATTTGCAGTGGATAGTCTGAGGTGGGCTAGCAGTAGCATTTCCATAGTTAGATTTGTGAGTATAACTATACAAGCAGCAGTCATATGATTGCTAGGAGGAAGAGAAGGCCTGCTTGTGGCTATTTACAGAATCTCTAGCAGCAGGTGTTGGTGGTGTTCAAATCTACAGAGTCCCCTCCCAACCCCAACTTCAATATCGGAAAGAACATCAGGAAACACTGAAGAAAAATTGTGCTTAATTTCAGAGGACCAGAAAGACAAATGTTGCAACAGCCCCTACTTGCTTCTACACCCAGCACTGTAAGACTTGGGAGTGTATCAATAATCAGTTTGCATCCAGGCTGAGATGTCCTGGCAAATGAAAGAGGAGGTCCCCTCCCCACCCATATCAGGCCATCCAATTACTCCTCCTCCTGCCACCTAAAACAAGTCAGATCAAAGAAACTCATCACAATTACCATGTACTGGTACCATTGAAACCTGGAGGAGACCAACTCACAGCAACAAACCACAACCCAGTTTTTCACCTTTCTCCCTCCCTGTTTTCTCCTTCATCTTCACCCTGAAGTGCCTAAGCATTTAGAGTGAGGGGCAAAGGAAGCAAACAAAAAAAACCCCAAAACAAGCAAACAAAAAAACCCCACCACAATTCATGTCAAGGTCTCAGGCCATCGTGACCACCACAGAGGATTTGTATGAGGACTCAGAAAACAAGATGCTGTGTGACTTTAGATCATTACAAGCTACAGAGCTATAGTAGATACAATTCTGTGAATATGCAAACAGGAACGGAGGAGGACTGTGCTGAACAACACCTGTTAGTTTAAAATGATGCAAGCTTCTTAAAGGCATCAGCTCTTGCCATTGCATTGCAATTTTTGCAAACCTTCAGAAAGCAGACTTCCAAAAGTGTTTCCTGGAGCAACTAATTCCTTCTAAACACCTAACCACAAAAAGAGGTAACAAGTGAAATATGCCCTAAGTCATTACTGTAATTAATTTAAACAAACTGCCAGGCACTCTGTGTTTCTCTTGCTGGTAGCAAAGAGAACAGTTTTACTAATGGGCAACACACAACCACCAAGCAAAAGAACCTACTTGGTCACACACCCTTCAGCAAGAAGTTCTCATTGTACCAGAGTCTGACTGCAGGAGCTGTACAAACACAGCTGTATCACACCAGGATGCAAATTCAATTTCACATAAGTTTCTTTACTTAAAGAGTTATCACAGTAAAGTACAATTTCTTAAAAGTTCTTAAATACAGACAAGTCTTAAACCAAAACCAGCCCCCCATAACAGATAAGAGTAGTTTGGATTTGGATAGTGGGAATAATGAAAAGGAACCATAAGACTTTAAATGGGTGTATAACATTACTGGAATATGAAGGGTAAGTCACATCTTCATAAGGGCATTTCAGATCATGCTTATGCCAAAAAAAGGCTGTTTTGTCTTCCTACTACAGTTGGGCTTGATGATCTTAAAGGTTTTTTCCAACCTACACAATTCTGACTTAAGTCCTTTAGAAAGCCATTATTTTATGAAGCTTTAGTACCACACAAGAAACCATGAAAAGGCACATATTTCTGTATGAAGTAGCACACAATGCTTTGAACATCAGCAGCCGTTCCAAGCAGGCATTCAGAGCCCAATAAAAGGCCCCTTGTCTTCCCTTGTTTGCTGGTGACCTGTGTGCTCTGCCTAGCTATACTTCTGCTACTATCATCTGACTTGACAGGGATCCACAACACTGCATTGATTATGCCTCAAGTGAGCCACAAAACACAATTTTCAACCATCTGAAAAAACACAAATGGCAGAGTGCTGTGCAATACCACAGGATGAAATCAAAACTGAAAAATAAAATTTAAAAAATACTGTTGTCAGAGACAGAAGTCAAATCACATAATTGTGGTTTTTTGAAATAGTTATTTTTCCATAGTCATTTTAAAGTAAATCACCAACAGTCCTGAATCTTGTGCAATGAAAGAAGTTTGCTGTGAGAAGTTTTTATTTTTGTTGTATTTTTATTGATCAGGCCACCACATTGTTTTGTTTCAAAGCTATTCAAAAGTTACTCTTATGATAAATATCAAGGAAATTCATGCCATACAACTTGTTGTTTATGGTGGGGAATGATTACTCAGCATTTATATCTTTGATACCCTGATTACTCCCCACTAATTCACCATCTGAACTGGACAGATACTAAAAGATTAATTACAAAAAAAAATTTAAAAATTAGCAGAAGTATAGAAAAATCAGACTGGCAACTTCAGTTGCCAATGCTTCATCATGAGCTTCAGTGCTATGTTCTGTCTGGCCCGACAGCTGCCCAGGCAGGACACCTGAACAGCACAGTTACTCCCACAGTTATCCAGCACAGTTATTCACAGCATGTGCTGACTCTTGCAGGGCATTAGTTGCAGGACATGGGAGCAGGGAGGAACTGCAAACAGGCATTAAAGGGAATGTAAACCTGCACAAACCCAAGCCATAGGCAACCAGTTGCTCTACTAAACACAGTTTTCTTCTTAATACAAACTCACCATTTGGAGAAAAAAAAAGGAAATAATTGTTCTCAATTTCTGGTTATTTTGAAAATGCATGGTTTGAGAAATTAAAGTCTGATATCCCAAAGAGCATGTATTACAAACCCTCTAACTGCTCCATATATAAATCACACTAGCAGAGCTCATTCAGAAAATGCTACTGCTCAAGTTTCATGACACATCTTTAGCCCCATTTTAACAGAATTACTCATTCCTTTGCTTTTACAGATAATACATGAAGCATCATCCCAACTTACCACACAATTACACAACACTACTATTAAGGTATTGGGCCTAAAAATTCTAAGGTTTCTGAAATCCTTCTACATTGCACCATCTCCCTGGGAATACTCTGGTTCAGCCATTTAATATTAATATCGTTCTTTCTGCAACAGCAGCACAAATAAGCCTCTGCTCAAAAGCTCTGTTTATTCGCCAAAAGCTTTGCTATACTCCTCCTTTTGATAACCACAGCTCTATCAAACAAAATGCTCTGCTTAGAGAAGAGCCTGACAGGCCGGAGCCAAGAGTAAACATTCAAGTTATGTGGAAGCCCCTAGAAACAGTGGAACATATCCAACAATCCATAATCATTGTCCACTGTCCCTGAAAAGTGTAATTAGTCCATGTCCCACTGGTTCACCAATGGAGCAGGAGGAAAAAAAAGGAGAGCATTGAAGTCAGAATGACTAAGCATATGCAGCATTTGAAAGTCTACTTTTGTTGAAGGGTTGACAGAAGCAATACTTTGAAGTTTTGCCCCTACTACACTCTGTGGGCTGCAAAAATCAAGACAAAGCAAAGTTTTATCTTGTCAGGTAGCAATAACTAGATAACAAGATTCAGCAGTAGTCTTCATGAAAGTTAAAAGTTCATGAGAATCCCTTTACAACCGCTTTGGGAAGGATAGTACCTGTCCGCTGCCAACAAGTTCCAGTCCTGCAAGGGATGTCATTAGACACTTAGCAACCAGATACTGGGACGTTCAGAATTAGATCAGTAAGTACAGCATGAAGTAAAGAGGGAAAGAGAATCACAACCAGCATCAACCTACTCACCCTGACCTAGATAAAAACCCAGGAGGTAGCAAGGCAGAAACTGTGAGTTGCCGTAACTTAAATATATCACCGAAATGAGAAACTGGGCCAAGTGCATATTGTATGTTATAATAAAGTCTTTACCTATATTTCCCTTCATACCATTGGTTTCCCTGAATCTGCACTCCACAGCTACCCCATCTGAGGGAGAAGCTGGTTTTCCCAGAGTAATTATATTTACCATACGTTAGGTTTTTCATACACTATTTACATTTGTAGTCCTACACTTTGAGTAATTACCCTTGTTTTCAGCTTTGACAGAAAGCAACAAAGAACACATCCCATTCAGTACACATCTGGCACACCACAAAACAAAGTTAATCGGAAAGGCTGCTGGTTTAAAACCCAGCCTCCAGTAACATTTCATGCTTTCAGGAGTTCCAAGCAGGTTTTTTTTTCCTTGTGTGTTTTTACAGAGCTGGGAAAGTGGAGAAGAACAGGCACACTAAAAAAACTGCTAATCAAGAAAAGAATCAGCATTATCCATCAAATTTTGCAGAAATCTGAGATTACAGTGATTTCTGTTCTAGTGCTATGTATTTCAACTGCCAAATAATGCTTTGCCATGTCATAACCATTTCACCGATAGAGATCTTCAGTGTGTGTGGGAAGGCGGATATAGGAGAGACAAAGGCCTTCTGCTTGCACAACACATTGAGCCACCACACTTTAGAAACTCCTGTTAGCATAGTTGCGCTAGTTAGGAATAATAAAAATTCAGTCAGGCCAGCAAAGTTAAGGTCTTGCTCATGAAGCCTCCTGCTCTGGTATGCAGACTACACAGCAAGGCAAGAAACAACTCTAGTAGGACATGGCCTTCTGGTGATAGAAGCTGCACTTCAACCAGGAAAAGCACACTACTTGACCTACAACACTTCTTGAGACCCAGACATACCACTGCATAGGAAGATTACACATGTCAGTCTAGTTTAAAAAGCTCTAATGAGATAGTACCTTTCAGGAGGCTGGTAAATGACAAATCAGATTTCTTCTTCTCCCCCTCCCTGCCAATAAAATATCCTCAGTTATGCACCAAATGTAATGCTGACAGTGCAAAGAACTGCACATTACCACACAACAAAACTATGTTCCAAAACATAACACCCCACAGGAAGAAAGATTTGGAAACAGTTTCCTTATGTAAGCAAGTTATAGCTTTGTTTAGTAATTCTGCACTTCTGATGTCAATATTATTCACTAATCTCTGTAGGTTAAAAGAATTTTATACTGCCATACCAATTTCAAAGGCAGTTTGGGTCCAGAAGTTATAGCTGTTTCATAAGTAGAGTCAAGCCAGTAAATCCTGCTAACAAAGACATTGTTCTACACACAATCAGCTCATGTATCTCCAGGATTGTATTAGCAGAACCAGCAATGTACTACAAGGACACCTGACTGCACAGCTCGTGCTGTCAGGACTCATCAGCTCCAGCTTAGGACTGCTCTTTCCACTCCAGGGTTTCTAGGCCACATTCCATAGCAAAGGAGATTCTAGGGAAGCACTCTGGTCTGGCCTAACACCAGCTCTGAACCAGACTCAGACTGCTGCCAGTTCTGCAAGAGCACAGGAAACAGGCACTTGCACAGGTACCACTGAGAGTCAGGAAGACTGGCACCAAACCAAAATTAAGCACTATTAAAATAATTCCAAGCGGCTGAGCATACCTGCATGTATTCTACTCATTAGCTCAGGTAAACGTTGTCTCTCCCCAAGAGGAACACAGATTTTCTAAATACAAGACCATCAGGATCTTTTTCGTCAACCATATGCGTATTAGAATGGACTATTTGGAAAGGATGTAAAAATACCTGTAATTTTTCAAAAGGGTAGGAGAAAAATTAACTATGTAACTGGTTTGCCTCAAAATACTATTTTTCAGCTTAGGGGAAAAGTTTCTGAATAAATATTCACAGCTATAATGGCAACAAGAGATTAGCACCACCTCCACTTTCTGCAACCAGAGAGTTCACTTCCTACTACCACTGCACAACTGAATCAGAGGTCTAGTCAGTCAGCATCATTTGAGGATGAGTATTCAAAGAGAAACATCTCCATATCACTCTCTCCTCATTATTCCTAACATGAAAATGTGAAAATACTTCACACTGTTCTTCATGAAGAGAGCAGGGAGACGAAAACCCCTATCCAGGGAGTCAGAATTGCTTTTATCCTTCAAAAGGATTTCAGAAGGCATTTGAAGAGTATCAGCTGGAAAATGCCTCCATTCTCACTGCAGTGATCTAATCCCAACATTAGCTAAACTGGAGTCTGGACATCTGTTTATACCTACAGATGAGTAAGCAACACCAAAGTATAGGTGTCTTCCAATACAGTAAAACAACTTAAAACTGTGTTTGAAGCAGTAAAACCTCATTTAAAATAAAGTTCAAGTTACCTGCACCAGAAAGACATTTTTTAGAATGTGTATATATACAGGGAAGAAGATGGTGTCTCACCTAAAGAGCTACTCTGAATAATCTCTCCCCAAAGCAGCTGCTCTTTTACAGAAGCCTTTCAGTAACTGAATGTTTTACCCATGTGTGCCACAAAGAGGGTCACTTACAACAACTGGGGAAAAGTTAGTATTTTAAACATTACCAAGTGTTATGGGTTATTTCTTTCTTTGGTTTGAGCGGTTGAGTTTTTTTGGTTTTGTTTGTTTTCTGAGTTTCTTCAGAGAACTTCAACCTCATACAATACAATGACCTTATAAATACTCTTTGAAGGAGGGTGGAAAACTACTTCATCCAAGAACAGCTCAGCACCTTAAGTACTTTATCTCATGAAGTTTTCTTGCTATTTTACTTTGTATTCAGAACAAGATCCCTATTGTACAACCATGATCTACTCATCTGGAAGCAAGAAAGGTTATCACAGAGGCCTTGGCCATGCTGGAGAAAGACTAGAAGAAAAAAGTGGGAACAAAAGTATTTTAGAAATTACAGAAATACAGAAGTTAAACAAGATTGATTGCCAAAAAAAGTTGAGCTTCTTTTTGTATGTATCACTGTAGAATTGTTTTAATTGTTGATATTACAACACTGGACAACTCCATGTTTGAAAAGTCTTTTTTTAGGAAATTTCATTTCTTCCTATACACACAAGAGCCTCCTATGAGGAACAGCAAGCTAAGCAAAAAAGGTTTTTTGTGAGGTCAGATAGAATTTCATCTGTCCAATACATTATCTTATCTGCAGATAAGTATTCCAAAGTCCAATACCAACAAGAGAAAGAAAAATGCCTATTTAACTACTGCAATATAAAGTACAACAAAGTGAAAACATGTTTAACTAGGTTTTAAACTTCCAACAGTGTTTAAAACAATAATAATTTCTGTTCAATATTTGAGCACTCCTTAAATCCACCATCTGCACTTACAAGTGTCTATTCAGTTCTACTTAAGAATTAAGGCAATAATCAACAACCTAAAACTAAACTCAAGAGGACATCTTCATTTATGAGGCAGCTCACTTAAATCGCTGCAATTCTCTGATTAGAGTACTACAAGTGCAAAGACCCTGGCTTTTGAAACAGAACAGCACTGCAGAGATGCGTGAATTTTTTTATGCCAATAATAATTTATGTATCAACTAAATCATTATGACCAGCAGACTAGTCATGGCTATAATGAGACAGACAACTACGCTGATCAGTAGAGAAGGGATTACTTAAGGTTTGAGATCAGTGAAAACAAACTCATAGCACTCGCCAGACACTGCAGATTCAGTAAAAAAATTGGAATTAAAACAAACGCAGGGAGTGAGCTACAAACACATGTTTTCCTTTACACTTTGTGAAGTTTAAAGCAAACCTGGAGTTTACAATGTAATCTTATGGAAAGATAACACACTCTGTGTGACTCCACAGAAGATTCTTTATTATTTTCCCTATGCAAAAAGTCAGCAATATGCTCTACATAGATACACATACATATGCAATGCTCTACAGTTTTAAAAAACCCAACCAACCTAAGCCATCAAGAGTATTTTATGAAGTCTGGGAAAGTTCAGGCCTTGTTCCAGCTCTGCCTAGAGGAATCATCCACTAACAGTCATGTCAACAAATAACGCATGTTTACCAGGACAGAAAAAGAAATTGCTACTTCTATTTTCATTCTTCAACTGACAGTTACGAATAAGCCAACTTTAAGAAAGTTAAGTATCAGCACTTTTGTGAATGATGGGATTTATCCTCACAAAGCCTCACAAGAGCACACTAATAAAACACTCTCTAGCCTACAATCAATAGTTCTACCAAACAGGATACAGATGCAATCAATGTGAAGCAGAACGTTATCTAGTTTGAACAGAGGCAAAATCTGCCTCTAAAATCCACAAGGCTACAGCATGGTATTAAAACACAAACCACCCTCAAATTGAAGACAGCAAAAGCCACATCCAGAGCTTAAGTGCTCCGTGCGTTCCCACAGAGACAATCCAATATTTACCTCAGATTTTTTTCTTCTATTAAAAAGAACAAAAAGTCAGTATGCTAGAACTTGTCCTCTTCAAAGCTGCCCCAAGCCACTCAGTAAATAACAATTTCTCCCTTTCCTTCCTTTCTCCAAGAACGTTCAACATGGATATACTTTTACTAAGTAAAGAGGCCATTAAAACTACTCGAAGATTTTCTAACACCTACTGTGAAGAAATACAGCTACAAGCTGTATTTTTGTATTTCTTTTTGTCACAGTACACTCTTTCATGAAACACTGCTACAGTCAGTTCAGTCAGTTCCAAGTTCTGACCTTCCAGAAAAAAAAAAAAAAAAAAGATGGCTGCACATTGCCTTATGCAAAATCAAAAGAGAACCCAATTCAGAAATACTGATCATGTGAATCTGGATTGTCTGGGTTGGGCAATAATATTATGATGATCAGCTACCCAATGAAACAAGCTCTTCAGAAGCCTCATTTCAAACAATGTCGGCCTCAAAAGACTTCTGTCTAGCTTTTGCTAAAAAAAACCCAACTAAGTTTTCCTTAAGTAGTGATTTAAACTTTGATATTAAAGTGCCAAACCCGCTTTATTCTCCAAACAATACTTACTTCATTTCCATGTTTCTGCAGAAATTCTATTTCCTGTTGTGTGAACGTAGTCATTGAAATCGACTTCACTCTGTGGGGTGGATTCAAGCCCCGCCTGAAAGAAGCAAGAATTATTCAGCACTTGGGAAATTTATCATCATACAATCACGTTTAACACTACAGCTAGAAGTCAGTCAGTTTTAAAATCAGGAGCCAGCTCTGTAAAACACACTTGCTCTTGATACTGCCATATAACTCAAGGCTGTGTAAGCTCTTCTCAAAATAACACTCGGTATACAAAAGTTGAATAACAGAACTTCAGGAGAGACCAATGTTCACAAATGCACATGCAAACTCACTCTGACACATACTATGCAAATTTAAGAAAACTAAATTAGACTTTTTATTAAATCCTCATCTGCTTCGCCAAAGTTGTTCACCCTTGCCTCTACTTTTCATTTCTCAATCTTGGGCCCCTTTGTTGTAGTTTTCTTTCCTTCCAACTCCTTCCTCACTTTGATCTCTTACTACAACTTCTACCCAATAACTAGATTTCTTCAAGCTAAACTACTCCCCAGCCCAGTTTTTTCTCCTGCTTTAACCTACATTTTCTGTTTCCTACCAGCATCTTTTTCTAGTTTAGGTTTTGCCCCTGCACTCACAGGGGCTTCTTCCTCTTCCTGAACGCTACACAAGAAACCGCAACAAAAGCAAAAAGACGCTGGTTTTAATGTGCTCTCCAATGAGAGATGCTAATGCCACAGCTCACAACGTGAGCAGCTCTGCCTTAAGCCCAGGTTGGCACCACTCTCACATCCACGCCGGGCTGCTGCAGCAGGGCCAGCAGAAACACCAGGCACTTGTGCTGCCACAGCCTGACGTTGTCAAACCCAGTTCAGTCACAACCTGCAAGCACAGAGAGAAAAAAACTTGCTGAGCAACAGCACCAGGCTACAAAAAAGCTTGCTTTCTTTTCAAGCTCTTTCTTTAAATACATGCTAACTACAGCTTTTGCCCACCAACACAATCAAAACCAAGCTGTGCTCTGCTCAATGGATGCAAGAACATTACATCCCACATGTGCCAAGCAGTGGAGACGCTCACTCAGGCAATGCCACGGGGCCAGTTTAACACACAAGTTAATCAGGCCTGGATTTCTGAAATACCATCTTAAAAAACAATTAATATGCATTAACGATGAGATACCAAAGCACACAGAAAGCTTTCCAAGGATGTAATACAGGCCTAACAAATCGCTAAGAAAATCAGCTGATAGCTTTATTGCTTGTGTTTGCTCCTACGCTTTTAATTCTAAATTTGGTTCAGATTGCTTTTAAGAATTTAAAAAAAAAATCACTGACATCTAATTTAGGACAAGTAGCAGTCTTCTTTAAACTCCATGATTATCCCAAGAACATTAACTACAAATTAAATTGTTATCCATCAGAACAGCCTATGACAAAAATTTGATGCTCCAAATATTAACATTACATTCAACTGTTACAGAAAAATTTCAGCACTGCCAAGTTTTCCAAGTAGGTCTAATGGGAAAAATATTGTTGTGCATTTAGCTTGCAAATTCACCTTCACACCTAAGTTCAAGTGTACCTGTAAGACAATTCTGATCCTGTGTTAAAAGATCTCTAAATTTTTAATCATAAGTTGGATACTGGTTAGAACACTAAGCAGTAACATTTTAGCCTAAGTTTCATGAGAAAACAAATTTGAGATAATCACTGTTTGAAACGCCTGAATAAACAATTAATTGTATTTTGCTAAGAAATGCAATGATTTTGAGTACCTTAAAAGCAGAACTCATACACAAACCTACAAGCATATGAAAATTAAGTTCTACAGAATACTATTTGCTTAAGCAAATTTTTGAAATTGGAGCAGCTAACATTAGATGCCACAGTTCAGCACCTTGACAAGACAGAAGTTCCATTAAAGTTGGTGAGAGAGGTTTTAAGGTAGTTTAATCAACTATCTTCTCTCAAAATGTTTAAATTTCTTAGTAAATTAAAATTAACAATTTAACATCTTTCATCTAGCTGTATCATCTACATCACAAACAACACTTAGTAAAATACTACAGAATTATCGAAGACTTTTTAAAACCAAGTACTCATTTTAGGATGATAGCATTTAAAAGAAATCTCTATGTTGTACGCAGTTAAAATTCATTATTTCAGAGTTGGTGCTAGGATTAGGTTTGGTTGTTTAGTTTTAGTTTATTTTGGGGTTTTAAAAAACCACCTTCTAGGTCTGTGCATGTAAGTAATTACATTTCACTAAGTCACACTGACAGCATAAAAACAAAGTTTGCATCCACCTGGAATCTCATATAAATATGCCCCATCCAATGTTATACACCAATTACTGTCCATTGCTTTTACAGTAAGTAAAAAAGCAGTTCTGTCTGCCTTAGTCTGTTCAATTTACTCTCCTCCTAGTAATTACAGTAGCAGCGCAGTTAGATAGTTGTAAACTATTTAATGACTATTTAAAAGCCAGAGCTATTCACTAACACACACACATTCTCAGCACAGGCAGTGTATCTCAACTTTCCCACCAGCTCCTGCTGGAAATTCCTTTTTGCAGGAAGTATAGTTTAAGAGATCTATTGTACCTGTGTTTGCAATTTAAAGGCACTGCACAAGTTATTTAAGATGCACCTACTCTACACTCATCTACCAGGGCTCTTCAGAGCATTTGCATCAGCAAACACTGATATCTTCGGTATCTTCAGCTCTATTAAGCAGCAATATTAAATATGAATATATACTAGATCAGATTTTGTTAAATCTCACCAGAGACTTCCTCCACTCTCCAGTGAAGAGTTCAGGTTATAAAGTATAACATGATACACGTTATATCCACATGGGATAAGATGAATTCACATTTCTCTTACGCCATCCTGCTAAAAGAAGGAAGACATCCCCCTAAAGGTCAGATCACAACACAGAGGCATCAGGTGTCTGGCAGGATGAAAGAGGGCATGGCACCACATCAGTGGTCCAGGAAGACTGGAAGTTCTGAACAGAACTTTTAAGACCCATAATGCAAAGTAAACTATCAAGCTGCAATACTGTACATACAAGTATTTATGTCCATTGAATATGGCAAGGGGTGGGGTAAACCTATGGAAAGCTTCCCCTTATGCTAAAGCAGCACAAGAAGTCAGCCCCAAACAAGGAATTCAAGACCAGAAGAAGCTGCACACAAACGCAACCCAAACATATGCATTATCTTCATTAGACAAATTACTTTGATTCGACCATTAGAACAGTAAACACTCTATTTTTTTATGATTTCTAGCTAGCATCCATGAATTGCCTGGAATTTCCCGAAAAAAGTGCACTTGTGGGATTTTTTGAAACAGAATTCAAGGACCAGCCCTTCCTTACCTACAGAGATTATTTAATGACCCAAATGATTCACAAACAGCTCATCTACATATGGGGGAAGCTTTTTGGTAGACAGCCAAGTACAATTATCCCTTATGAGGAATTAACAAACCTCCTTTTTCATAGGAAAAACATTTCTTTCCTTGTATTTGACAACTGTTTCACACAGTTCTAATGCTTTACAGTACTCTCTTATTTAAACAGGGGACAGAATGGATTGCATTCCCTTGCTGCAAATTATCCATGCCTAAATTTAAATTAATCCTGAACAAATATTTGCAACCTGCCCCCGTGCAGCAGTACCAGTTACTCCCATCCCTACAACGGAGCTCGTGAGGAAGGCAGCAACCAAACGCTACCTCAGCACTTAAACCAGACTGCAGCTCTCTCCCAAGAGGCCCTGGGAAAAGATGACAAGAGTAAGACAATTCTGCCATCTGCACTTATCCAGCACACCAGAGCTAGAACATCCCACACAGAGATCCCACTCATCACTGCCAACTTCTTCACGCTCAGCGATGGTTATTTCTGTGGAAGAGCACTGTGACCAGAGCTTCCAGCCCGGACTCTCCTCCACTGACCCTCACTGAGTCACAGCCTAGCGTAGGGGCAGCTTCAGAGAACATGAGACCTCTGTTCTCCAGAGAGCATTGTTAAACTGGTGCTCTCACAAACAAAGGAAGCTTTAAGGCCACTGACACAGGATTCTGCAGTCTGGCAATTGAAACATTAAACATTCAAAACACAGTCAACAAGCAGTGGATATTTGTTACTAACATAATTTAGCAGCAAATTATAGTTGAACTTGTGATTGTTGGCAGAGCAGCCATTCCTGCATTAATCTCAAATGAGAGTTGGCAAAGTTGTCTGCAAAGGCCGGGGCTGGGAGGGAAAAAAAATTTAAAGAGTGAGCTCTGGCAGAACAGAGGGTCCCTTTCGTGGGAGGAACGGTGGACAGACGGCTGCTCAACACTGCTAATGTCCCCTGGATCAGATTTTAACACCATCTCAAGTCTAAGCCAGCAAAATCGGATCCCCTAAAAAGCAGGAAGTTAATGAGGCAGTCAAATGCCAAGCCATCATAGAGCACCCCACATCCCCAGGTGTCCAGAAAACAAGCGCCAGAAAACCCAATGTCACAGCATTCGTTATTATTTCTGTGCTACTGTAATTAGCAAAAGAGAAAAAAAGCAGATTGGCCATTCCTGATACTTGTAGACCTCCCTGGAGATCCTCCACCATCTCACAAGCTCATTTATTTTTAATAGCAGAAGACTCATACACACATTTCGAAGCAGAGTCAAGGTTAATTCAAGTTTTTTCTTAAAAAATACCCAAACATTCTTTCTGAACCATACAGTGCTCACTGTGGTATAGAGACATATCCTTTGCTCTCCTGCTCTGAAACTGAAAACAAGAAATACAGTAACATAGAAAATACTCTTAAAAAAAAAAAAAATATATATATATATACACACACACACAGACACACAACACATGGAGTCATTTTCCAAACATGCTCTAAAGGAAAAAACAGACTGAAAAGTCATAATATTACAATCAGAATCACCTTCACTCTAGCACTGTTTATTTAGACTATTTTAATTTCTACTAAACTTCTTCTAGGGAAAAGGACAATAATTCACCACCACTGCACAGAGATGTTAAAGTTTGTTACTAATCTATCTGCCATCAAATAGTCCCATCTGGCTGATACAGAAGTCCATTACCCACGAAAATTTTTAATTTAAAATTTCGACTTGGAGCATTACAAGCAGCCAGAAGGCAAATAAAATGGCTTTAGCATTTCTCAATGTACCTACACATTCCTTGTTGCTCTGTCCTGACATGAGACAGAAGTGAAAACATCTAAACAAGAGACTTCCTTAGTAAGTCAGGAAGTTGGGAGTTAAGAGGGCAGTGACAGAAAGGATAGGAGTGCCTTAATTATCACATTAGCAGATATTAAAAAAAAGTCAAGATTAAATTAAAAAATTATATATTACAAAACATGTGCAAGTGGACTCCTAATCAAACAGGGATATTTTCCATCAGTGAATTGAAAAACATTATTTTTATCAAAGTTGGGAGTGGGCTGCCCGCGAGTGCTGCAGGAGTGCTTGAAAGCAGAGCTGCACAGACAGCTGAGATACAAGGCAAAGAGGCATTTGATAAGACAAAGGGAAGGATGTCACTGTCAGCAGGCCACATGGGAGCGTGCAGGAAAACAATAGTCATAGCTACCAACATAATCCTTTGAATCAAAGGACTTCTGTCAAACCAAAAGAATCTCCCTGCCAACATTTCCCGAGATGCAGGTTTGCTGTAATAAAGAGAAATCTTCCCGTGGTGTATGACTGTAATCTTTGACCTGAGCACACAGCTCCTCCAGAGCATCTCCTCCCGCTCTCAGGGGAGAAATGACTGTGTGTATACTTCCAGACATCCTATATGCTTGTCCAACACCAAAAAGTTGAATTAGTTTCTGTGACGCTAACACACTTGCTTTTTCCACACAAAAAATTTAAACACAGGGGACAAGTGGAAGTGTTCTAAGAGGAAGCACATTCACACTGCAGTGCATGAACTTTCTCCTGCATGCACCATTTTGCATAGCAAAACTTCTGCTCTGGTAAACCTGATCCAATAATGTCACTTAAAACTCAAGGATTACGGAAAAAGCCTCCTGTCATTCATACTTTTGACTTGATAGGACTCACCTGCAACATTTCATGGATCTTTTTAGCAAAGCCACTAGCTCTGTCATCGTTTTTAGCAGTATATGAACAAGACAGACATTATTTTAGGAAACAGTAGAGGGAATAGTAGGTTTTTAAAGCTAAATCTAGTAACACATAGCATCACTTTTTCATACACATGAAATACTTTAAGAAAATTCAGGATGGATGCAAAACTAAGGTTTTGGTGTGAATAGATAGTCCTTGCCAGGACAATGAATAAACACTTCAGAAAACTTGTAAAAAAAAAGTTATACTACAGTTTTAAAAAGTTTAGAGTTAACTGTATCTAGAACAGCATGCCTATTTAAGATGAAATAGATGTTAGCAATCACTTTTAATTAATTGAGAAGCCTTTCTGAAGGAGACTTTTTAATATACTAGTATTTTAATCTTGCACTGGGCACTTCATACTTGAAAAAACTAGTCCACTTGACTCCAAGAATACTTCCCATACCAGATTAGAAAAAATTAATTAAAACAAGAAGCAATGCAAGTCATTCACATAGCATATAAACAAGATAAAATACTAAGATTATTAAAGCCTTACAGTAAAGCAAGTATTATGAGGCAGAACGCAAACAGCCATTATGAACTACAGAAGCAGCAGTATTTCTACGCTTATTTGCCATTATGTGGTTTGTTCCCAAGTCATTTCTCTACACTGTGGAATTCTACAGTGAAAAGCATTTGGAAATAAACAAGTTGTATGAAGGACTGTTCTGACAGAAGTGTTAAAAATAAGTTTCTAGTTATGAAACAGACATGACCTACACCAAGTCTCATCACTAACAAAAATATCCCACTGGCTAGGTCCTAAGGTGTTAACCAATGCATATGATCCTGCATACACAATTTATGGAAGCTTTGCCAAGTTAACATGAAATAATGAGTCCAAATTTATTTTAGAGGGAAGCTTTAAGTCCTCTTAACAGTCCTTTACTCCAGCTGTAAGTGTAGGTGTTACTAGCTGTAAGAATCAAGCGCGTTGTTTGTGGTTGCTTTTTTACAGCAAGACAAAAACACTGCATATTTAGAATGAAAGAACTATTCGCATTTTATTGGAATACCAATAAATTAACCATGTTTTTGCAGAAAGTCTTCCTCCTTTAAGCATGATAACCATCCAAATGACGGTCAACTTAACATCAAGTGGCAGCTGTCCCCTGCTTATGAGCTGTTTCACTGTCTGTACATCCTTTTGGTTGCTGTAAATTGGACTGTGCACTTTAGCAGTCCATACCTCCCAGCCACCAGATAAAAGGAATAGACCCTTCTGAACCCACACTGAGCCTCTCAGCAGCAATCACAATATAATCATCTACTAAGGTTAAAAAGTCTGAAAAATAAAGACAAATGCTCTCATGGTGCAGTTTTATCACGCTGTCAGTTTAACCAGTAAGAACATGTGCAACCATTAAATAAGCTCAGTGCAGTAGCTTAAAATAGTTTCACATGCCAGCACAAATAACAGTTTGCTAAGAGAGCAAACAATAGCCAGAGCTGGCTGATTGAGTGGCACGTATGTGTGAAGAACTAGAGTCTCTTTTCAATTTCACAACCTAAATGTATTTTCTGTATTTGTGTCAAGCCTGTTCAGAAGTCTACACAAAGTAGAAGTAAAAAAAACCCAAGTCTAATTAGCTGTCTATTAGTATAAAAGGCAGTTTGTTCCATGTAAATTCGGCAAAGAACTAACATATTTGCTTTGTTTTGCATTTCAATATAATTACCAACTTTGTTCTAAAACACCAAACCCTACTTGGAAGGCCTGTCTGGGGTAGTAAGGCGACGGAAATTAGTTCAGGCTCCTGAATGCCTTTTATGAACTCAAACCCTTACAAACACCAATCTGTATCCTTTGACACACTACTTATTACTTCTTTGGTTACTTTTTGATTTTGGTCCATTCCATAAGCACAATGCTACAGAATCATATAAAAGCAAACAGATAGAGCTAAGGAGAAAGTAGCACTGAAGACAGCAGGGTCTTTCCCCCAAATTATGGATATGTGTCTGAAATTCACAACTGACTGACCTCAACTCTTAGTTTCATACACACTGTCTCTGTGGAGGATGTGTGGAAAAGGGAGGAGTAGTGGGGAGGCTCATACAAGAATGAGGAACAGGAAAAATGTAATCACTTTATCAGAGCCAATCCCTTTCCAAGGTTTATAGATATAGTTTGCAGGAAGTAAATGATGTAAGAGGGGGGAAAAAACCCCAACCACCTTCTACTTTTCTGATCAAGTCTCTTAAACCACCGGGGTTAGAGTTTATTGACTGAGATAGAGCTTAAAGAGTTGTGTTACAAACTACCACCAAGCATAACTTGATACACATAAAGCTATGCTGGTAATTTAACTTAACGTTAAATTAATATCTGTAAATGAATTCACCACAGGGTTAGTATCCCCGCATCTTCAAGGCTGTCATGACAGTGAACTGCTCAGCCACGTGCCCCTTCCCTTTCCACAAGTATTCTTACACAGCAGTTTAATTAACCACCCTTCCCACACGTCCGTGGGGTGGTGGTGCTCCCGCTTTCCGTGCGCGCTCCCCCTACGTGCCGCAGAAACCTCCCTGGGCTCAGCCCCGGGCTCAGCTCCGGGCCGCGGGGCTGCCGTGCGCCCCAGCCCAGCACACCCCGCCAGCGGCCGCCACCTCCGCACCACGGGCTCCGACGGGGACTTCAGCGAACGCGCCCGGGAAAGCCTCGCGACGGCCTCCTTCCCTTCCCTTCCCCGGGAGAGACCCCCGCCCGCTGCCCTCCGACGTGGCCCAGCCGGCGGCAGGAGAGGCGAGCGCAGGGGGAGCGGCGGCGCAGCGAGAGCCGCGCGGGGCCGCACCGCCCGGCCGCACC
>VZTX01011995.1:609732-626505 GCA_013400915.1 Pardalotus punctatus
GGGCGGAACCTGCGCGACACCTTTATGAGCTCAGCGAGGAGATGGCGGCGGCGGCGGAGCCCTGCGTGCCCGCCGGCTGCAGCGCCCCCTGCCCTGTGGGAGGACGCCCTACATCCTCTCCCGCCCCTCACGCCGCGACCCCGGCCCGGGGCGGCGCCTCCGGCGAGGCCGAGTTACCCGACGTGACCCGGCGGGGCGGGGGGAGAAGGCAGGGGGCTCAGTCCTGTGGACAATCCCGATGGAAAAATATCAATGAAAAGTGCACTAAGCCTTTTCGCGGGGAGGAGGGGGTCGCCCGCCGCTCAGCGGGGTGCTCGGGGCGAGCTGTTCCCCTCACACCGCGGGGTGAGCGCCACGCGGTCCTTGCTGCCCCTCAGCCCCGCTGGGCAGTGGGCTCAGGCCGGCTGGGGGGAGCGGGAGGTGCTCCGTGAAAGACCGACCGCCCGCCTCGCCCCCGCCCCAGCGTTCCCGCTGTCCCTCTGTGTCCCAAAAGTCTGCAAATTCAGTCACGAAGCGCGGCAGGAGCGGAGTTCCCCCGGTCCAGTCGGGGCTTTGCTGCCGCTCCCAGCGGGTGCCGGGGTCCCGGCGGCGGGGATGAGCCAGGGGCGGGCGGGTGGCAGCGGAGTGGCCCTTGGGGCTCGTCAGTGCGGATTGCAGCTGGCAGCGGCATTTGTGAGAGCACCCTCACGGCGGCCTGGCTTTCTTGGGACAGAGGTGAGAAGCGCACGGTTTCCCTTTGGGAATTTGGTGCCTGGCTGGCCGCTCCCCATGGGAGAGAGCAGAGCCGGCAGTCACGGCCCCCTGGTACTCGAGAGGAGCCCGCGGCTCTGGCTGGACCCCAGTCAGCCCCTGATCCACAAAACACGTGTTTGTTCCTCACAAAGGTCCTAAAGGAATACTTTTCAACAGTGTGCAAAATCAATGTTTAAAAAAAAGATAAAAAAGTCAATGCACTTTATATTTCAGTGATTGCATTTACAAAACCCCAGCAACACTATGTATGATTAAAATCTTTTACGGTTTAATGATTCCCAATGCAATGTATTTAGGGTCAAGTTTTGTGCCCCTGACATCAGTACACATACAAGCAAGATCTGATCCACTGTATTTTCCTCATAGTTTTAGTTAAAAAATCTAGGACTAGGCGTTCAGCACCAGTAATCTGTCATTCCTCTTCTGATTCCTCTGGATGTTCTGATTTACATGAGCTGATCAACCAGTTTTGAGTTTTAAACACAGAAGGCAATACTCTAATATAACATTCTTAAGAGTAAACAGGAAATATTTCCAGTCTTACAAAGACCAAATCCTCACTGCTTCTTCTAATTTTTCATTTCTCTATGAAATGCTGATATTCTTATTAGTTAGAAGGTTTCATTTATTTTGCCTTTTACAAAACATGCTAACACTGTACCTTTGCAAATGACCTAAAGCAGATGACCTAAATTTAGAAAAAAAAAATTTGAAGGTTAAAAAACAAGTTGGTTTTTTTTTTATTTCCTGGAAAGTCCTTTGCAGAGCAGTGATTGGCCACACACCTGCTGCAGCAGAGAGTTGCTACATGCAGTCAGGTTTTGTTTCAACCAGAGTCAAAGGTGGTTTGTAACTGAAGCAGGAACATGCAGCTTCAACTGCTCGTGTCACGACTATACTCATGTGAATGTCACACGGGAACAGTTGCTAATAAAATCAACATCACTGTCATTGACATTGTCATTGTCAGTAAAATGTAGAATTGAGCTCCCAGGGAAAATCTTCGCACTGTTGAAGTCAATCAGAAAGTTCAGTAGGAGTCTTATGGCTCCAATTTGTTTTATGAAGAAACATTTCTGCCATTATTCTGGTGTTTGATAAGCCTATCAAACCAAGGTCGGCTTACACTAGTGGATAAATTACCTATGTTAACATTAATGTGGTTTAGAAATCACTTTTTGTAAATACCAAGCCTCTCCATTCTATATCTTATAAAGGAAATTGACCCCAGGAAACTACAGAATGAAACTTCAGGGGTGTGTGAGGATACACCATGTTACAAATGACATCTGTGGGATTTGAGTTCTTCTAGATTCTGTGGGTACACCTGCTCCAAACCTTGGGTTCCTACAATCGAGTGTCTAAACCTTACCCTCCTGTTTCCCATAGGAACCGGTGCTTAAGAAATACAAGGACCCGTGTATAACTGTATGTGTAACACTGTTGGCACATATAGATCTAAAAACTGGCTATGTTAACTTCCAGCCCTGTTTCACCTCCCCGCAAGCAATAACATAACTTGTTCTCCTCTTCCACTCCCTCTCTTTCTATTTTTTGCTGCTCACAGCTAGCATTAATTCCCTCAAAGCAGCTGGCCTGTGTTTTCTCTAAATCACTAAAGGAAAAATCCACAAATAATACACATGAATAAAAGCTCTACTCTTCAGATTTACTCCTTGATTTTCTTTTTCATTATATGTTTTTCTGTTTCTCTGCCCTAGAACCCAAATTTTCTCTTCTGTAGCTTCTCTGTCCAAATTTGTTCTTCATTCTCTCCTTCTAATGACCAGATTTCTGCAGCTGGAAATATACTGGCCAGCTGTTTATTCCAAAAGTGCTTAATCCCTGTTGCACCTGCTACAGCTTTTAGCATTAAAATTAATTTCTTAACAAGAGGTAAAACAATTATATTTTTTTTTATACTTGCAACATTTCTCTTTACATAAGAAACAGAATTTAATATTCCAGCCGTGGGTAATAATATCTGAAAGATGTTGCTTTGGTAAGCTCTTAAATATGGGCCAATAGGGTATAAATTATAATATACAAACACATAATCTAGGGGATTTATTGTCAGGACCAAAAGAAACAAGAGTCTAAGAATGTACATTTGGGAGATGAATAAGACGTTCTCTGTTTGTCACTAGGATTGAGGTCAATAATATCCACTTTAAAGCAATTAACCCAGCAGGATAAGTGACGTGAAAATTATCATGCTGAAAGGCTAATGGGCTATTAAATCCATCTTGCTTCACCACTGAGGGGCATACAAAATTAATCCTGGGATTAGGTATATCGGATCGGTAGTAAACTGCTACCTCAATATTTGTATATGAAGGGTTTTCTCAAAATGCTAGGAAAGAGCACAGCCAGAATGTTCACTGATATGCTCTATTCAAGGTTCAGTCCACTG
This sequence comes from Pardalotus punctatus, assembly GCA_013400915.1. Taxonomy (NCBI): domain Eukaryota; kingdom Metazoa; phylum Chordata; class Aves; order Passeriformes; family Pardalotidae; genus Pardalotus; species Pardalotus punctatus. The sequence continues at coordinate 612,899 of VZTX01011995.1, forward strand.
AGCATAAATTAGTGTGTCTGTGCCTGGCCTTATTCAAGCAGTAGCTCTTTATTAATGAATAGATACATTTTGGTAAGAAATCAGAACAAGAGAGAGTCATAGTAATGGTTATATAAATCATACTGCCTGTTGACAGTTATTTAAATCTGGACAATTTAATGCAAGAAAATGGTCAGACAAATATGATTGAATTACAACATTGTCTGTCTTTACTTGCAATGCCATTTCCCTTGGATGTTTCCTACCCACTGCTATGACATTAACATGGAAAGCTCTGCCTTTACCTATAACAGCTGTGAGTAAGAAACTGGCCTCACAATAAAGAGAAAGGCACAGTCACACCAGCTTGGGATTTTTGTAATGAACAGGTTGGTGGTCTGTTTTTTCATGTCATGTTTTATTTGTGTGACATACACCTAATTCATTTGGAGTAATATGGGGTAGGGAACGATTTTCAGTCATCATGTGAGTCTCTTCCTGCTTTCTAGATTGGTCAGTGACATTGAAAGGTTATCAATATTTCAACCTTGCCCCTTTATGTGACACAGTTCTTGAATTTCCATCGTGCCTTAAGTGCACAAGATCATATTCCAGTTTGTAATCACAGACTAGACAGTGGAAAGAACATGCCTATATACAGTTGCAGTGAAGGCAAAATACCTGTCAAAATACCTGTCATAGGAATATCTTGTATGCAAGGTGAATGCATTTAATTTATAAGTTCATCTTTCCAATACATTCATTTTTAGAGTATGTGCCAATGTTTCTATTACTGATTTTGTTTTGTATTGGTTTATCATTAATCTATAAGACCCTGTAGTTGAATTATGCTTTATAAACTGTCATGGAAGTTTTGGAAAAATTATTGTTCCATGCATCCTTTTAGAGGAACATGCCAGAGGAGAGTGGAACCCTTTAAACCACAGAGTGGATAAATTCACATTTGATCCTATAACAGGAATAGAAATATAATGGTAAGTCATATCATATTTTACATTTGCTGGAACTTCCCATGGGAATGTCAGCAATACACAAGGCGGCCCAGAGTCTATGGGTAGCAGAGAGAAGCTGTAGAACCTCTATGAACAAAATGAGAAGGATGCAAAAACCCCCAACTTTAGGAGACAAAGATGTGAAAGACAGAACTCAATGGTGAAAAGACAGTTCAACTCTTAACTTTGGTTCTGAGTTAGAACGGGGAGAGACAGAATCTGAACAGACATCTAAACCCCAGCAGCTTCTGTAGTATTTGGCTACATAAAGTACTGAACCAGGAAATGCTCTTCCAGCCCTCTGAGCAGGAACAACTTAATTTTAATGTTAAAGTTTAAAAACATAAGTTATTTCTTGACTGACAAATGAGATTTGTATTTAAAGCCCAGTGTATTTTGAAGTTCAATTCTTCAGTACCTTTTCCACTTGATGATGAGAATTTCCTGCCTGTTTTCTGTAAAACTCCCATGGGAGTAAAGAGAGGCCTTTGTTCCTTTCCACTAATGAATCTAAATTATTGATTAGTCTGTCTAATTTGTGGAAACTGCTATTGGTTAGTGCTGTCTTAGAAGAGCCTTAGATTGGGCATAAAGAATTACAGGTAATTTCACAAATATCTTCAGTGAGGGAAACAATATTAAAATAGATAGGAGAAAACAGCATATTCAGCCAGTCTTCTTCTTTTTGCCCACACTTTACAAAACTCACATATTCTCCTTCATACTTCCCTAGAGTTTTATTTATTTTAACAAACATCACTTGAGGGCTGATTTGGGGAACAATAGAGTAGAATTAACTGTTCTGAGCAAACATCTTTCAGTGCTCATGGCAATCCTGAAGCAGTGTCTACACCTGGAATCTAGAAAGCAGGTCCATAAATTTCGAATTATCTAAGGCAACCTGATTATATAAAGAATGAAAAAGGACAAAAAGAAAGAAACAAGTGCACTGAGTCACAGTTGCCAAGACAAGTCATGAAATACCTGTCATGCACTGCATGATCTGAAACACTGAGATTGTAAATCAGTGACTACAATGTAGTAATGTTTGAATCTTGCCTGATAAACAAAGTTTTGTACACTGCACTGCACAAATCAATGAATATAACAAGTGTCAGAATAGCTAAACATCATGGAAACATCCATTTGGACTTGAACTGGGATGAAAAAGAACAGTATCTGAGAATAATGCAATGGAGATGGACATAACAGAAGAGGGAAATATATGAAATGGAGTTTTATATGTCAGACATTCAAATAGAAGAATACAGAAGATAACCTATGTCATGTGAATATGGGAAAATTAAGTTTTTCAGTCACCCGGTTTAAAAAAAATATTTTAGAGGACATCTACAAAAAGAAACCTGACTCTATGAACTTTAGTGTAATGTTTCTCTCTACTGATATTTAAAAATGTGAGATGTTGTCACCAAGATTTTTTCCATTAATCCTTGAGAATTTGTCTTGTTCAAACTGCAGAGAGAAGGGTTTTATGATTGGTTGCATCAACAGATAAAAGTAAAAGCACTAACAGGATGCACAACAGAGAAAAAGATCCCCCAGAGAATGTAGCACAGGCTCCTGCAGCTGCAGTGAGTGGATATGGATAATCCCTGGTAGCTGCAAATACCCTTTTAGGGGAGGTTTTCTGCAGGAGAAGCCTAATCTCAATCCATACATAGGAAAAACAATGCTAAATCTACTAATGGTTTAGCACTTTCTCTCCATGTCATTTTCTTCAGAAGTACAAAAACAAACCTTGCAATTGTTGTTTAGAATAACTGGTTTAACAAGAAAAATTACTCCCCTGACATTCAGGCCTCTTGTACCTTCTGCTGTACAGCAAAAGCACCTGTAGTATCTTGCTTTGAACTGTTTTTAACACTGCAAACCATATTTGCAGTTCCAAAATCTTACAAAATTAAGATTTCTTTCTAGAATACATTCTCTGGTGAAGTGGCAATGACAGACATGTCTCTTGGAAACAATGCGTGGGAATTTCAACTGAGAAGGCTTATTTGAAAGCATTTGTCAATTAGAAAAACTCTTTTTTAACCAAGAGATAATAAAGAGAAATGCTTATCTTCATGTGACTTAACCAAAATTACTTGACATAAGAAAGAAGTGTTTTTCATTATATGACAGGAATATTTAATATTTACTAGTCACATGTTTAAATAAATTTTAAACCCCCCCAAAAAAACCACACAACAAACACACCACCAGAAAAAAATGAGTAATTGAGGGCATGTTGTGCATAGTAGTATTCCATGAACTGTGTTTTGGAAATGGGAAAAGAATGTGTTCAGAACATTATTGCAGCCTGAATAGAACAAAACCTTGTTTTTGTTTGCGGACAAGCAAGAGAATTAATAAATACTCTGAAACAGCACGGTGAATGAAAAATTTGGGATAACAGCAGCAGAAATAGCAGTGCCTTATTGACATAAACACAGGAATTTGAGAAATACACCCCTGATGTGCAAGAGATTTTATACAAATGGAAAAAAACCCACCAACAAGGTCCTCTAGGCTACCATGGATGAGGAAAATTGGTAGGGAGAAGGAACCTGACAGTTAATAAATCATCACAAATATGGAAACAAAAGTATTACAGAAGCTGTTAGGGAAGCATAGTATTTCTTGCCAATTCGGACTTTTATTCAAGTCACCTGTAATTGCTAGAGTTTGTAACCCTGTTAGTATAACTTTTTTAGATCTCTCTTCTCAGTTTACCCCACCTCCCCTGAATTATCAAGATCTGTTATGAATACATGGAGGTTTTACATCCCGCTCCTCTTTGTACATGGTTAATTCAGACCCCAGTGCTTTACTGCTTAAGCTTCAGCCTTCCAATTGTTCTGGTTTGATGCATTCATAGCCAGCTTATAAATACTGCCTGATGGCAGAAGTACCCTTCAGGTTCTTGTGCCCTCCCTGCTTGTTCCTCTGTGCCCACAGATATCTGCCCAGCTGCCGTGGGGACACGTGCACGCAGGAGATAGAGGAGATGAAGGAGCTTTGTGCATTGCTGCACACTACAGCTCTGCTGATTAGGAGTGTAACCATTCAAAACTAAACCAATTTAAGCAAAGGAACAATTAACAGAGAAAAGGTTTCACAGTAATTATGGAAAAGTTTCCATTGATACAGACCTAGGCATTTGCCAGGGTAAACACATTTTACACTCCTCCCATTATGGATAGAGATCACTGCTCAAACCCACCTGCCAAAAGGTTTAGTTCTTTCTGTATTTTCTCATTATAAACAGTCAGTGAATGTTCAGAGTACTCTCTGCAGTCTCAGCTTTGCTCTGAAGCACCATATGTTTTTTTTCTTTGCCACAGCCTCTCAGCACTGCCAGGCAATGCCCACAATTGCCCTCGGAACTCTCGACAGCCAGTGTCATCCCCTGGTATAATGAAATACAAATTACCATTTGTCACAGCTCTTTGGAGTGACATTTTCATGTTAAATTATGTATTGTTATGCTTCAAAAGTGGAAATTATCTTGAAGCATAAAATTATTCCTTGCAGGTTTCAAAAATTACCTAGTAAAAGTTGGATAAGAGCAGTGTGGACTGTCACTAGCAACAAATCCCTTCTGCAACAGGGGGAGGTTTTCTCTAATGGAAAATTTTGAAGCTTATTCCAAATTTTATCAAACTTTGTTATTTTTGTTGTTATCATCTAATTTCTGATGTTTTTGGTTACTAGGAAATGATGAGTATAGTACTCCAATCAAGAAAAAAAAATGTTCGAACTTATTTTTCAACAGCCTGTTTTAATACATGAGATAACCAAATACAACCTGATCCATGATGGTCTCCTAAACACTTGATCCTGCAGCTGAGCTTGCAGTGGTCAGTTGAAATAACCAATTAAGAACTAATAAATTCAACAAGAAACTTTCAAATAAATAAATGAAATATATTACCTAATTCTGAAACCTGGGAATAATCAACAGTTTGCTACTGGTCTAAATTTCCATGAACTTCAGCAGTCTGCCTGTTGGTCATGCAGCACACAGCCTGAATCGAGGAAAACCTCACAATATTCATTCACTTGGACACCATGCCTGTAGTCACAGGACACTGTCAGGGCAGATTCCCAGCAGCTGGGAAAAAAATGTGCAATGCTGTGGGTCTTGAAGTGAAACTGTGTGGGTGTGGGCATCTAAGTTCATTCTAAAGTAATCAGAGCAGCAGTAGAAGCAATAATGAATTGCCATGGGGGAATCTGCTATGTGTCAATATGAATGTCATCCTTTTTTTTTCTCCTCCAAGTGTTGTCTCATTGCCTGTTGGCCACAGGTTGTTGAAAACTGCCTGACTGAAAACATGCTGAAATAGCATCACATGATATTTGAGACTGAAATTAAATATTTAACATATATTTTTACTGCAAAAGAAACATAAAAGCAAAACTGAAATGTACTCTGATATTATAAACAGAAAATGACAGGGAAATCATTCAAATCTAAATCCATCAGCTCCCTAGTAATGAAAGCCTAATCAAATTTAAAAAGTAGCTCTCCCAAGCTCATTGCCACAGTCGTTACTTAATCAAAAGGTCTGTGTAATGGAATAGGAAACTTTGAGACACACATTTTTATATTAGGCAACTGTATCTTTCCTGATGGACTATAAAAATAATATTTTACAAACATTTCCAGTCCCCATCACTTGAAATTAAAGAGAACAATTTCCATTAACATTCAACTAGCTCAACTAATGAAGCCATTTTCTTTCTGGACTCATTTCCTCCTTAAACATTCTCTGATGTTGGAATTATGTTCATAAATCTTTTTGTTGTCATCCTAAACACTGATATTTTTGCCACTAACTTAGAGGATAAAGCTGTGCCTCCTAGTGCTACTGAAATAACCACTAAAGTAACCGGATTTCTTTATTTAACCAAGCCAGAACTTTTAGACAAATCCTTGCCCTCTGGTGGTGGGAATGTTTCCCCTGGTTAATCCTCCTCTTACATTACTAACTCTGTGACACTTTCTTAGTTTCAATAGTATTTTCCTAATTTTGTAGGACTGCCTCTGTGAAGGAGATACTTCACAAGAACACATTTCAGAATGCTATCTGAACTCCATTTACTCTGAATTTTCTCTTACAGGTTTAGGTCTAATCTAGGGCAGTGGCACAATAACCCCTGCAAAAAAAAAAATTGCCAGCAGAATTCCCCCCCTCCCCCCAAAACCACAAATACACTGGCATTGACAAACTGAAGATTTGATTCAATACTTGGCTAAATATGTGGGAATCATGAAACTATGGAATCTCTTTCCAGAAGCAAAGGATTGCAGCTCACCATTGTCTACTGAAACAACTTGCATTAAACAGTACTAAGTTTCTTTGAAGGTGGATAGCAAAACATTTTTTCAGAACTTTTTTTTGTCAAGTTGCATAGTTTTAGTATTTAGAAATGCTACATAAACATTGGTCAAGTCATTTATATGACTGTTAAAAAATACTATTTTTAATAGATGCACCTATATACTGATACTATTCATTTTGGTTTCCTATATAAAGTAACAAAATTAAGTGCTTTAAACCAAAATTGTGCCTGCAGGACAAAGAGTACTAAACTAAAAAGGTAAGGTAACAATTACTTTTAAAATGTTGCTCAAGTTAGAAAAACAAATGTTGCTCTGATTTATATAAGCCTCCCAGACTAATTAAGGGAAAACACAGGACTGCAGAGGAGTTGAGATGGCCCTTAAAGGGGAGCTCTCAAACATGTCCAAAACATGATGAAATTTTAATCTCATTGGAATTAAATGCAACATCAATAAAATCAATATTTCTTCTGATAAAGAACATTGGTATAACAAGTGAGCACAACTGGCAATGAACAGTTCCAGAGATAAAGTTTAATTTCCATATCAGAAAAATGAGGTTCTGTAATTGTCCCCGGCTGGAGCAACAGGAGCAAAAGATTTAATATGCCCAAAATTAACATGTTTTTGTATAAACCTGCAAGTTCAAGAGCACAGTCCCCAGCACAGCTGCCACAGACTGGCAGAAACGTTGCACTTATTACACAAAAATAGAAAGGGATGATAATGTTTACCTTCTCCCTAGGGCTACCCATTTCCCAAAGAAGAGCAGCCCAGTTTTTATGTGCACCACGAAGAGCTGCATTGCAGTGTGCCTGTGATTGAGGAATCACCAAGAGCCTTCAGTTGTGCTCTGATTCTGTCACACAGAGCAGCTGCTCCCACTCTGCAGCCTCACCCTGCAACAGGGCTATTTACTGACCAACCGGTGAGCACTGTATCTTCAATTTCTTAGGCAAGCTGAAAGGGGAAACATGCAAAACTAGTTCCATTACATCTGGGGAATCGGTTTGGAAAGATGAAAACAACCTGTCCTTGTTGAGAAGTCTTTCCTTCTCTACACTTAATGAATCTCTCAAAATTAAACTTCAAAGCTCTGATGTAAGAGAACCCAAATAGTTCAGAGCCTCTTTAAAGTTACCACAGTGCTCAGTAAAGTTAAGGACACGGAAAAGTAGGGCTCTTCTAATGTTTCTGTACTGCACCATCCCCTCCCTCTGCCCTGCAAAACAGAATGACAACTCATCTTTTGATGTTTTGAATTCTTTGTGGCTTTGTACAGCAGCATAACACTAGAGCACCTCATTTGAATTTTTGATTTATCATAAAACCCAAGAGATTGTTATAAGAAATAAAAAATAAATGTCATAAACCAGTAAAAGCTTTGACTTTTCACTAGCAATTTCAAGCTCTGAATTAACACACAGATAACTGTGAAATGATTGTGTTTTAATCTCCTGCATTTAAGTCACAGCAATAATTAACACAAGAATTATTCCTGGACTGGTTTTTTTGTTAAGAGAAAATTGCAGCAAAATATCCAGTTATTGCAACCAGAAGCTGCAGCTGAAAGCAAGGAGATGGCACTGAGTGCTCAGTCACATCCCTGAACTGCTGAGGCACAGACTGAGAACAGAAGTAATTTAACAACAGTGCATGAAAGCATATTAAGAAGTTTTTCTCCAATTATGTAGCTGGGACCAATAGAATAGGACTTCTCTTATCTTTCTCAAAATAAAGTTACTTTTACAACACTTAAAAAAGAAAAAAAAAGACAAAGGATGTAGATGACAGAAACAGAGTAAACCGAGACCATTCACACATTGGATTTAACTAACATTTGGAGAAAAAGCAAGAGTAGGCTACTAGCCTTTCCTACTGTGTAGTGAGTTTACAAATGTGGTTTTTGTAACAATAATCAATGAGTTCTTCAAAGGGTTTGCAAGAAAAAACTGTCCTGATTCCTTTCTGTCAGTCATTGCTGACACTCTGCTCAATCTATTGGCTCTCTGAAAGATAAATAAAACATGACAGTGAAAGGAACAACCACTGAGAGACACACATGCACTTTTACTCGGCATCAATGCAAGCAGCCCACAAAGCACTTTTCAGACAAAATTGCCACGGAATTTGATGAACAATGATTCTGAGCTGCCATTTTCACCACACGTTGTAGATACTGATTTCTGTAGGCCTAACAAATCGTTTAACACCACGTAGATATGGTTCATGGCTACGGAGTCAAAAAACAAGGAAAAAGGTTAGTAATCTGAATTATGTAAATGACCCCACTACTACAGCTGTAAATCCTGATATATATGTTGAGTATCAGAAATTAAAGCACAGATAATATATAAAATGCTTTCCTGACCTTTAGAAACTTGAAAATAGGACACATTTTCTCATAAAAACTCTTTTCCAGTCACACCTCTATGAAAACCCAGTCCTTTCTTTTCATGTCCCCAAACTGTCTTTTCATTTGATCTCAATACATTCCATACATGTGCCACACAGTAAATTGATTTATCTTGCATCACTCAGCTTTTACACCATATTCAGTAATCCACTTCTCCCAGGACTTATGCCCACATTCCAAACTATAAAGCCATAGTAAGCAAATCTTAAATATTTTTAAAAGTAAACTGACTGAAATTTGCTTTTTTCTTTATCTCAAAATAAACATGTAAATAAAAATAAATATATATAAAAATGTATATAAATAAATATGTATATACATAGATATACATAAATATGTGTATAAAAATAGTAGGTAACTTTGGCTGTAAAAAAACCCACCTTCACTATTGTCCTTTTAAAAGAGGTAAAGAGCAATAACCTCATCTGGAAACTAAAAACAGCAGGAGTAATTTTACCATCTTTTCACATCTTGCTATTCCCTTGGAATACAGTGACCTTATTGGCTTTGCTTATGTAAGTGCTAATAGATTACCTAGCTGGAATTTTTCACTTCACACAAGCAATTTTATGCGTATTTTATGCTGGGCTTATATTTCTGCCCACTTTTTTGTATTCCAGCTCTCCCTCATGCGACCTCCCGTGCCAGAGGCAGCAGGAAGATCTCACTGCTCTCCAGCCACATCCGTGTTTTACTGTGCTGGAGACACTCGGGGGTCACACACAGACTCCTTTTGCTGGAAAACACCAATAAATGTGTTGCCATTGGGTTGACAGAGCCAGCACTCAGTGCCACAGCACAGACCTACCCAGCAGCCACAGCGCAGCCAGGACCTTTGGCTGCCAAGCGTCCTTCCCTAAATCCATCTCGCGGGCCAAAGGCAAAGGATGTGTTGCAATGGACAGCAGTACCACACTTGGATGAACGGCCACCTGCCTGATTTTAACCCCTCCTATTAGTGAAGACACCTCTACCTGGTGTCTTCTTTTACAGTCAATGATCACAATGGGATAAAGCAGGAAACACTTCCAGAACAAGTGTCCTACATCCAGCTTCTTCCCTGCAGGGCTCAGTCCCAGTTTGTAATAGACTCTCACTCATTTTTTAAGAACATTATTCCAAAAGAGCCACATTCCTCACACATCTGTTGCCCTCTGGTAGGCATGCTGAGTTTCTATGACATTTAACAGAAATGTCATGCAGGTACCTGAGTTATTCCTAAGTGTCTTTCCCTTCATTTGGAGTTACATTAAAACAGCTACAGATGCTGCAAACAAAAGAAACACTGATTTCACTGAATCCAATTCTTCAGCTACATGACTCCTTAAATGAAAATACATGGACTAAAGAGGAAAAGTACCACAAACAGAAAAAGGAGAAAAGAAGAAAAAGCTTATCGTACAGCCTATCATTAAATCACGTTCGCCAGTTTCTTTAGGTAGAGGCCTTTATGATCCTTGTTTTCCCTTATTTCTCATTTTGCAATAGAGGCATTTTTACAAATTTTAAAAATCTTATTTCAGAGCATGCTCCAACAACAGAAACCAATGTGCATGGCAAATAAAATTTGTATGAAAGCAGTGAGACCTCAGAAATTTGGATTCCTAACAATGTCAGGATCATCATCACACTTGATGTTTTCACAAGGTTAAGGACAAATGAATCCAGATGCAATCCAAAGACTGATGTTGCATACATTAGTTCAACTCAGCTTATTAACAATCCTCTCCAAACAATCTCCAAGGAAGCATTCAAGAAACTTGTTTCTGTACAGCAAGACTTTGTCACACATTATTAAACATCACTAAAAACGGTCTCCTGTGATGTACAGAAAAACTTCTCAGTCAAAAGGCAAAATTTCAGATTAAGGGCACTTCTGTTATACTCAGGAGAACGAGAAAACATTAAACATTGTGCAAAAGGAAAAGACTTTATTTAACACCATATTTGATTTGGAAGTTTCAAGCACTGAAGACCAGAAAAACAAACTGTAGTTTGCTCTTCCAAATACACCTATATTCAGCCATTAGTTTTTAAGATAAGCCAGAAATGTCTTTTAGCATCTAGTTACTGCTGATTGCCTTTTCTGCTGCCAATCCTTGTTTGGGTTTGGAGTAATCCCAAGGTCTCCTGTTCTCTGTGTATCCATAGAGCTTCCGCAGTGCCACGCGTGCAGCCTCCTCCTCTGCAGCCAGCAGCGTTTCCCCCGGGCCTTCAGCTAAAATCTTCTTATCACTTGGGGAAAAAAACCAAAATTACAACCATTTTCATCATGAAACCCTGAGCACTGCTGTGTACTGTGAATAATGGTACCATGTCTGTGAATACTGATTTCTGTACACACACACACAATCAAAACATTCCTGTTGGTCTTTCCTGCAAAGGTAAGTGATTGTATATTCAATAATGGAAACTGAGATCAGAAATGTGTCTGTTTCCTGGAAGAACACCACTCTGTTAATTCAGATTCCTAATATAGCACTGATTCTTTACAGCATTCAATTTGTTAGCCCTGATAAAAATATGCAAATTTGTTACTCTGGTTAGCTTAAACAGAAACTGAAATGCTTTTGTCTTTTCTCCTCCCCTGGTCAATAAGCATTTCAAACTGCTTCAAAAGCACTGACAGAGAAGCTCTCTCTGTTATCAATTACGTGCTCAGTTCTGTTTAAAAAACACCTATGGGCACTAAATAGAAGTTCATGAAGGGACACCACAGATTCCAGAAGAGAAATAATCAAAGTTCCTTTTTTAACATGCATCTTTTCTGTAACAACTTGACCAAAAAGCACCAGTAGAAAACTAAAAGACCATCTTCCCTCCTCCCCTCATATCCAATTAAACACATTTAACTTTAAATTAATATTACACTAACCAGTACAACCCAACAAAGTAGACTGGCAGAACGGTGCTGACTCCCAGCTGCCTGGTAATTCTTGGTTCTGGAGCAGAGATATTCCTCTTGGTCAGCTCTTCCAGCAGTAAGCCCATAGGATTTACAACTTCCCAAATCTCAAACAGGTCTTTTCCAATCAGCTGGGGAATAAGAAAGTCCTAAACAAGAATATTTAGAAGTTACAATTAATGGCTTGAGTTTCTGGTGTCTCCCAATGAAAACAGTATGAAGAGACAATAACTAACAATGAATTGCTGAAATGACTGATAAAGCTGCCTCAGTGCCCCATCCCAGTGCTTGGAGTCTGGTTGTGGTTTAGCCACTGACAGATGCATGCCTGGGGCAAAGTCAGCCCCAGACCCAGAGAAAGGACAGCACCAGCCTGAGAGAGGAGCTGTGACACTACAAGGGAACGTGCAAACCCACTGCTCTTTCACCTGTTTCGATCACTCTCTTGTCTGTAAACTGCTCCTTGCTCTTACAGACACCTCTCAATCGTCTTTGTATCAGAACATTTTAACAAACACTTCTCCATTGCTAAACTCAAAATAAATTAAAAAGATGACTGAAACAACAATAGCTGCTAAAAACTACTTTGTCATGCTGAGTTTTAATTGAACATTTTTGTATGAAATATCTTCAGGGGCTTGCACTCCTACATACAAAACCTATGAACTCATCCCTTTTTATACAGAATGGGCTTTTTAAAGTTGAAGATATATGAAATCTCACATGGAATAATTTCATCATCTGATAGTATAGTGCGTGGAATATAATGCTTTCCCTTAGCAAGTTTCAGCAAACATTTAGTATCACCATCATAAACCAGAAGTGTATGATTTTGTGTATTTGATCAGCCTTCTTAATGAAAAAAAAACCCACAAAAATCCCCAAACTCCAAAACCGCAGCTGACCACCACCACCACCCAACAGATCTCATTCTTAAATTGTCTTGTTACAGGTACTGTCAAACTTCTGCCAACCTCCCTGGATCTCGGGCCATCCAGGTACAAAGCAGCATTTCATGAACCTACCCTGACAAAGATCCCGGTTCTCTCGGGCCCGCTGCTTTCCAGCAGGGCTCCTATCACGGCAAGGAACGTCTTCTGCAGCACGTCTGGTGGGGCAGGAAAATCCCTGCAAAGCGCAAGGTCCTGGATGGCCAGGTTTTGAGCCACGTAAGAGACAAGTTCCTGACTGGTAAGAAAATTAACAAGAGCTTCTACGCCCTTTGCAGGTAACGCTGGGTAGGCGCCTTCAAAGCACTGCGCCAGGTAATCGCGGGCGAAGCGCAGCCCTTGCTCCGCAAGTCCGGTGTTGTCCTGGAGCTGAAGAGCGACCGCGTCCTTGTCCAGCCCCAGCTGCCGGCGCCTGGCCTCTTCGCTTTCGATGTAACAGGGATTAACAAAAGCAATCTTGAGAAGATCCAGAGCGAAGTTTTCCTGCAGCCGGTGGCCGAAGGCCTGGATCTCCGCGTGGTAATCCCAGTTGGGCTTTTCGGACCTGCGGGCGCGGAAGGGGAACCGGATCAGGAGTGGAATGCGCTACCCGCACCACGCCTTTGGAAAGGGAATGAATGAGAAATGGAATTGTCTTTGAATACCAAACCCAGAATTTAAATCCCTGGGGTCACACACTGCCGGTTCCGCATGACCGTCTGCCCGCCCCGTTCAACCGGGGCTACGCCAGCCTGCGGAGTTCAAACCATTCTGCTCCAAAGCGTGACCAGAGGGGGCCTAAACATTTTGCTTTCCCCCATTTCTGGGGCCACTNCCGGGGGCCACTGCCCCCCCCCCCGAGCCTCGCCCGACCCCGCCCGCCGCTCACCGCCGCTGCGGAGGCTCCTGCAGCCGCTGCATCTCCAGGTACGCCCGGAGCCACCGCTTCTTCCCGGGGGCCGGCGCGGAGCTGAACGTGGCGCTGGGCGCGGTGCCGAGCCCGGTGCCGAGC
>VZTX01011996.1:0-38469 GCA_013400915.1 Pardalotus punctatus
TCCACACCTCTCAACCTCTAACACCCACACTCCAGTTACTGGCACTATGGACATGCACACACCCACGACCTATGTCCACTCCAGCTGCTGACACTTGGGTCTGCTCACTCTGGTCTTTCCCACTGCTTCACCACAAACTCACAGGACCCAACCCATGTAGTCTGGCTCCAGCTGCTGTGCTCAGCATCCCTGCATCCCCAGAACTGAGTGCCTCAGGCAGGAAGGAATATTAAAAAAAGGAAAAGGCTGTGCTGGGCACAGACAGACTGGCACAGATTTGCCCACTATTTATAACTGGCCCACTATTTATAAACAACCCACCCTTTTAATCTCCTTATTCCCCTGTTTTCCCATGCTCGTTGCTCTGCAGATCATCTAAACCTCTCCCTTTCCCTGTCCTTTTTTCCTTTACTACACATCCCATAAGTCCTGCATCCTGCTTGGATTTAAAGGCGTATTTCTGACTCCTCCCCTCATTTAAAAACCAACATAAATATATTTGATATTATATAAAATTGAGTATCATGTGCCCAATTCTTCAACAGCTTTCATAGACTTTCTGCTAGTGGCAGGTGGAAGAGCTCTTCTCATTTTCCTAATAGAGCTAATTAGAAACACATCTTGAGGATGTCAACTCTTCATCTCCAGTGAGAACTCTCTTAATACCAGTAACTGCTGCGATCTTGTGGAAGAACCTATCAGCATGGTTTGCTCTGGCTTTTTTTTTTTCCTTCTCAAAAGAGAGGTAATGATTTCAGGTAATGATTTCTAATCTCAGAGACAGGAGATTTAAATATTTTTTTCAAGAAACTTTCAGGAAGACTTAAGGGTGTGGGTTTCTCAAGCACTACTGGATTTGCAGTCTAGTCAAGCTGGCAAAGGAAATGCTATGCCAACATTTCTTTTCTTCTACTCCAAGACAGAACTATGAGACTCAAAACCCAGCAGCCCATCATAGAAGAGCATTTGCAGTGTGAGCTTCTAGTAACCCTTCATCAGCAAAACAAGAAACACATGGTTAGTTCCAGTTACAACACTCTGGCTTGGCTGGATAGATAAAGAAAGCTAGTAAGAGCACTGAGTGAGAAATTTGGAATTTCTGATTTCCTATTTGAAAGGAATCTATTTTCTGCCAGGACTACCCTTACACTATGCTACAATTACTGGGTACATCACTGTACCTTAGTTACCAATGCCACAAAAATTGATAAAAGTAAAATTGCAGTACTTGGTACTGCAAAGAAATGGTTTGTTTATATAATCTTCAGTTATGCTGCACCTACAGAAAACATTCACTGCTTGGCTGCAGTGGGTATTAAAGAGAAACCCCTTTCAACAATCCCATACTTTAAAAATTAAAAAAAAAAAATTATACTGGGCAAAACAGACAGCTGAAAGTCTGCCACTCTTTATGCTGACTTGCAATCCAAACCAGCATGCAGACCTCCTGAATTCAGTGTCTCCTCTAAAATGGTCCTAAAACATCCTCACATTTAAGTTACTTGTGGTAATTGTTTGCTGTTTATGAATTTTCAGTTGTTAGGCTCAGGCCCTAAAAGCATGAAACAGAGAAAACTACTTCATGAAAACTAAGTTTGGTAGACAGCAACACTGCTATGCTATTTCCAGGCCACACATTTCCTCTACTAGTAAATGCACCAGAGGGATTCAGGATTTTACCAAGTTTTGTTCGCTTGTGGCAGTAGCAAAGGTCTTCTGTTAGCCACTCACGGGAGAGGGATGTGTTCTTAGCCAAATAATTATACCTCCTGTAAAAGCATTTGAAAGGAATGCACTGCTTTGATATAGCTATGGGCCTTCTCTGGACACCTTATGGCTTCCCATTGTGGAAGAACTTTGCTGGAAGGAGTAATTTTTGGTAATTAAAGGATGAACCTAAACTTATGTGAGGGCAAGATGTCATATTTTTGTTGTGTCTACATCTCCACTTTCCTTCAGAAATATAACACCAGCTGAATGTAACTGAAACTGAGTTTTGCACAGAAATGATCCACTCCAACACAAGCTGATTTTACTTGCTGTTCTGGGATGCACTGAGGTGCTGAGCTGTTTAAGGAATCTAAAATCCTCAGCAGCTCTGTTATTTCTATGCAGAGAAATAAATGTTATAAATGCAGAGAGGGAACAATTTGTCATTACTTATTTTGTCCAGGAGATGAAAGACACCAGCAAGGTTCTTATTCCAACATTATCACAGGAGGCAAGGAAGAGCAGGCACTATATCATTATGTGCGTAGCACAGATGAGATGGATTATCCTGGCAGTAGCAAATCCTTTTAGAATTTTTGTACTAGAAGAAATTCCTTCTGTGCAAAGGAATTCACATCAAACCCATATTTTAACAGGTATGAACATCACACACAAACCCATATCCACCTGCAACTTCTTGTTCTGAAAGACAACCCATGCATTTTGAAAAAAGTTATTTATTTTCACTGCTTTAATCTCTCTACTGTAGTGTTAGCACTTAACATAAGCATCCACTTTTCTACTGTCCTATTTACAACCCATTGAAATGTATACTCTACAAATACAATACATATTTTCAGAAATGTAAGGGAAATGCACAATTTGGTAAGGTTTAAAAAAGTGACACTCATCTGTACAGGATCCTCAAATCATCCAAAAAGTAAAATTTACAAGGCAGTATCCACACAGCTATGTAAGGGCAGGTGCTACAGTGACAAAGCAGCAAACTTGCTAATACAATAAAATACAGAAAATTAAAGTGTTTTGGGGCACAAGATAATACACTTAGTACCACTGAAGTTGTAAATTTAGTAATACCCATATTTCTAGAAATATGTAACTGCAAACCTGGAGAACATTCTGAAAAATATTAAACATTATATACACATGAGGTAAATGTACCTTGGTCTTTTAAGAGGTAACTAGAGTTTAAAGCAACCGATATGGTGAAGGGGTTTTTTTGTTTGTTTTTTAAACAAAAAATGATTAACACCTTGCAATCATTTCAATGGCACAATATAAACAAGGAACTAACTAAAAGGTGAATTTCATGGCAATCACACTCAGAGTCATTATTGAAAAAATAAAATAGCCTCTTACTTCATTTGACACCTTCATGTCCCCATACAGTCATTCCCAATGTCTTTACCTATATACAAAGTCTTTCCTAAGATTACAAGCAGAACCATTGGAAGGTGACAGTGTGTCATACTTGGAAAGTCTGCTTGAGAAACATCCGAGAATTCCAGCTTTTAAGGTTGGAAGGTCCCTGAAGAATTCCAGCATTTCAAAAATGACATTTGAGGCTTTTCAGCATCAGACCATCTCCAATGCTCCTTGCTCTCCATGTCCATATCCACCTGGTCATAAGTCTGTAAACCAAACTGAGGCTTCAATGCTACTAAAATGTAAAGTTGATTAAATCCACAAAATTTAAGTGAATGTATAATGTATGTAATATTTACAATAAACATTTGCATCAGTATTAATCAGAAACTGTTTTGGTATATACTTGAAATGATACAAAATTAATATTTTGAATGCTAAAATATTTTGGTCCCCCTGGATTTCCAAGAGCAGATCTGGTGATATTACAATCTTAATTTAAAAAATACTTATGTGTACCTGTGTCCATATATAGAAGATATGATCTTACACAGGTAACATTTAAAGTTACATAATATATACAGACACAGCCTTTGTAAAAGGTGTTCAGTTCATATAACGGAAAAGAAGAACAAAGCTTGAAGCTGTAGTGTCAGAACTGAGGATACGTATAGCTCTATTCAGAATTTTCCTGTTCTGCAGCCCAATATGAATGATAACGTTGTTCTAAAATACTGTCCCTAATGTCATACGCTATATCAAGCATCCTTCTGTGCTTTGGTTTTGCAAGCTTCTCTTACAAAGCTAAAATTAGAACAAAGTAAGAATAGTTGCTAGCAATTCAGGAGAATGAAGATTTGCAGGTGATTGAGACAATATAACACACAGTTATATTGCTGACAAAATCATCTGCAAGCCAGGATGCTGTTCAGCTGCTGTACATCCTCTTCAAAATGCAACAGAACTGTTCCTTATATTTTAGGAGATTAAATATTATGCTGATAATGTTTTGTGGGTGCTAAAAAAGCCACTAAAAATTATTTGATGAATTATACTGGAAGCTCTCCTGCTACCATCAAAATTACTACAGAAATCTGAGGCACGCCAGTAGCTTAATGTTTCTGAAGTACGAGATGTACCGTTTGTATCTATGGTAAGGACCCAACAACACCTATGAAAGCTTGAAAAAAAGTTTGCAAAACAGCTACAAAACAAATAAGTTAACAAATTGCTAACTTGGAAACCTTTGAAACTAGCAAGGAGATCCTGACCTATTTTCATGATGACCTGTTTTCTTTAAGTATCTGTTCAGATACATAGAACTTGCTAGAGAGGCTGCCAAGTAGATAGGCTTGGGAGTTACATTATATTCAAACATTTTTTTTTGAACAGTCATAACTGAAAAATTCTGTAGTGCACAATTGTCCATGTGCATAAAGGCGTAGTTTATTTAGAATACTTACATGAAGTAATTTTTAATCCAGCTTTTATTGATGGAGGCACATAAGCCTGACTTGTCAGATAATGCCAAACAAACATAAGTGTGACAGCTGTATGTATGTTTAAGCCTAATTGTTTTCTAAGAACTTCTCTTATTCTTCCCTTTTCTCCTGGATACTGTGTTTCAGTATGAATACACTCATCCATTTTGTCACTGAAAAAAGCATTTCATTATTTGCAGTTTGACCTCCAAAGGTCTGTAATTCTGACATCATTTAAACCTATCTCCAAGCAAGCAGTAAGAAACAAACAAAAGTTAAGTGTTAAGGCTTATCTTGGGTAAGGCTTTGCTGCTTATGTAGCCTCTTCTCTCTGGGCCCCATTCCTCTTCCTGCTTTAGCTGCCACGTGTGACAGACCACAGAACAGAACCTCGACTATGCTGCTGTCAGCAACCATCCTGCCACTGTCACCAGCTTGGCGACAAACTCTCAGTGGGCTCTATGCTGAGGGATGAAAAGGAAGCTAAGTTAAAGGCTGCCATGTGTGTTGCATAATGGGATGGGTACTGATGTGTACTGGAGAGTGACAGGTTAGGCAGCATATTAATTACGAGGAATATTTATATACTGAAATACTACTCAGTGTTTTGGACATTAATGAAGCCAAAGGTCAACCAAACTCTTCCTAAAATTGCAATTAAAAAATATCTACTAACGGCAGTTTTTTGTTGTACATTTGGGCAGGAATCAATTAGATTTCTAAACAAGTTTGTGAAAATCTTATGTTACCCTTAAAAACTCAAGGAAATCTTGACTAAAGCCATGCATATTCTTCTGTGTTTCTATGACAACACAAGCCACCATAAGCTTTGTTCTTCCACCTACGAAGAGGATTGCTGGAATCCTCTGGTATTTGTATCCAAAGACCTGCAGCTCACCACCTTCTCTAGCTCACCACTTTGTGTATGAGGCACACACAACATACATGCACATAAAATTTATAAGCAGCTTTTAACTTTCTAGTACAAAAGCCCAAGTAACTTTTCTCTAATTACATGTGCACTTAATCCTTGTTTAATTGCAAATATTGTTCTTTGAGCCTTAAGATTTGGCAGAACTGCACAGAAAATATGCTTTTCATATTTGATTTAATGAAGTAAAATCTCCCTTAACATTTTACTCTTCTTGCTACTTTTCTAAACTAGATAGGTACTTCAAGTATTTTAGAAGTACCACTTGATAAAAAAAGTCTTCTACATAATTATGACTCATAACTTGACAATTACAAAATATGAGTGAATTTACTAGCTTACACTATTTAAAACTCCTACAGTGGTTTCAAGAGTCAGATTTTGGTAAAACTGAACATTTTGTATGAATTATGTACTCACTGTTGCAATGAGTGAGAGTTAGACCTTAGCTAGGCAAAGGAACAGTTTTTAACTTACATTTTTGAAACCAAAAGTACCATAGGCTTTGTACGTCCCTACTATTTTGCATTAAAAGACTCAAAAGTGGCACTTACTGGTGTAATACAATCTATTTTGAAGGCAATGTAATGTTCTGAAAAAGTGGAAAAAACCCAGTAATCATGTATAAAGTATAGTTGCATAAATTATGTTCCCACAACTGAATGAGGTCAATTTGCAAGTCAAGGTAAGAGTCCAAAAGATACACTACCTTAATAGCTAGCAAGGTATACTCCAACAGTACATTCACAATCTGAATCAAGGAATTGAGACAGAGGTTCAGAATAGTCAATGTACCAGGCAGGAAAAGAGTTGCTTTAAGAGCCATCAATGCACTGTAGAACAATATAGTGAACCAGTTTCATTTTAGAAGTGACCTCCTACTTTTAGCACAGTTAACTAGCAAAGACCAGCTATCAACTTTCCAAATAAAAAAATCATAGATTAATGAAACTAGACCACACAATGTTTTGTAAGTAACCTGGGAAAGAGGTTCATGGTGCACAGAAAGACCCAACACAACTGTTAAGCACATCCACAAAAATCCTAATAAGTGACGTTCCTATGAAGCACTAAAAGGCAGCAATATCCTTCTGTTCCCCCAGTGAGGTAGAACAATTAACCTTCTTAACACGCCACTCTGGTGCAGATAGGGATTTTTACAGTGTTCTTCGGTAGCAAATCCAGGATTACATCTTTATCCCCTCCTGTTGACTAAGTTGTGATAAGGTTTTCTTAATGCGCAAAGCTGTCAACCTAGCAGCTCCGTTGGCATACCAGCATTCCCGCATTATCTTTGCCATCACTCGTAATGCCTGCAAGGGAAACACAAGTCATTGTATGCACTGCTGTTCCAGTGTAACCCATGTAATTGCTGCTCTGCCTCAGCCTCTTCAGGCATTCCTAAGCCCTACTAGTACTACAGATGGATGGGAGAATGTGCTGTTTAAAAAAAAATAAAAAATTCTTACTTTATTTACAGAAAATTAAAACTCTTTAAACACTATAGAGCAAACCTGGTATTTTCAGGTAGACTTTTGGCCCATGACAAAAATATTTTAATGAAAAATTAGTAGCTTGTCTGGAACATCAGACAAAAATACACTCTTTTTTATTGTACCTCCAGTTAAGGAGATAGTTCAATGCATAGCAATTAAGTTATAGAACCGCCTTCCCCACACTGAAGCTCTGTAAGGATTCTAAAAATTTTTGGAGTATTTTCATCCTTCACACAGCCATTCTTTGAAATCTGAGTGCTTCTATGTGTTAGTTGTAACAAAGCAAGTAACAAGAACTGAAGATAAAGTAATAGTGCTACAGTCCAAAATACCACAAAAGCTGTATTACATTGAGACAGAAATTTATCAGGATTGAAATGACTCTACAGTTTGCTGGTGCATTCATCTCCTTTCTCTCCTTCCTGTGCTCTCTCACCCAACTCTTATCTCAGCCTTTACCTCTGCAATCATTCCACACATGCCACAACCCAGGTTTCCTCCTCTATCTGAAGCACCTCATTCTTACTAGTGCCTCACTCCTCCTGTAGCCCACTGCAGCTGTTCCCCCAAGCAGTGAGTCACAACACACTGGTTCTGGCCCTCGCTGGGCTCCCAGAGCAATGCAATGGAATATTCTCTCTGACCAGTTTGGGTCAGCTGTCCCAGCCCTGGTCCCTCTCATCCTCTTGTCCACCCCCAGCCTACGTGAGAAATGGAGAATGCCTTGAAGCTGTGCAAGCACCAGTCAGCAACGGCTAAACCATCCATGTGTTATCAGACTGTTTTTGTCACAAATCCAAAACACAGCATCCTACAGCCTACTGTGAAGGATGTTGACTCAATCCCAGCCAGACATAGCACAATTTATTTGCAATGATGCTTCCTTCATAATGTAATTGAGACTAGCTCTAATTTATATTAGCATCACCTATGCTTCCCAGGAAGTGATCCTCGAATCCTCCATGCAGTTAGCTATTTTTATGAAATTACATTTAAATGTTAATGTAGAACCAAGGAACAATGCTTTTAATAAAGCCATAATGATTAGAATGAAATTAATTAAGTTCTCCTAGAAGCAGCTCTTCTCTCTTCAACAACAAGCATGACTTTTAAGCCACTGAAATCACTAAAAGCTCTAGTGTCCATTAAAGCAGCTTTAGCAAGGTTAGTTAATACCTCACAGCTCTGCCATCTGTTTGGAATATTGGGCCTTAACTTCTGTTCACACACAACTTTCCTCATTTCTTCAACAGAAGGATCTGAAGGAACGAGGTCATAGTATGGCAACTGGTAATCTTCGTGGATTCCTGTAACAGGTTGAAAATAGCTTTATTTTTGCTAACGCTAGGTTATATATTCTTTTGCTAACACTAGGTTATATATTCTTCATTATTTACTATGTTCCTTATCAGCATCCTACCAGTTTTTGGTTTTAATTTTTAAAAATTAAATCACAAATAAATAAACAAACAAAAAACCTTAGTCATACCTTAGGAGTGTTTACACTACCCTTGAAGAATTTAAAATTTGTAAAACTGGAAGAGATATAAACTACATAAAGTCTTTCATATGCTATACTAAATACATGTTTCTTCAGAGCATATGATTTTTAA
Organism: Pardalotus punctatus; assembly: GCA_013400915.1. Lineage (NCBI taxonomy): Eukaryota > Metazoa > Chordata > Aves > Passeriformes > Pardalotidae > Pardalotus > Pardalotus punctatus. The sequence continues at coordinate 8,618 of VZTX01011996.1, forward strand.
CAGCATGCTTCATCTCAAACAAGGTATAGGTGTTACCTGAACACATTATAGCTAGGTCTCGTGGTGTTCACCTCTTTCCACAAGAATATTTAGCTTTACCCTTTTCTCCCCTCTATGTAAATGTTTAGAAGAAAAAATTAACATAGACAAAAATATTTCCTATTTTCTTCAACAGGTATGGTTCATCAATTTAGAAAGCAGTTGAATAGACCAGTTATCACTTACAGGATTAACAATTAGAAAGCCTGAGATATACTAGCAATTACTTCACACTGTTTTTCAAGCAAACTATTTTCAGAACCTGAGTATGTTTGGATAAGTTACTTATAATTCCTTAATATGTCGCATTTTGTAAAGATTGCCACATACCACCGATTGAACACCGCCGAGCTATTTCCCAAAACACTAATCCCATTGCATAGATGTCTGCTCGTTTGAATGACTCAAAATGTTTCATATTTATGGAATCATCTAGAACTTCAGGAGCCATGTACCTGTTAGCAAATAAGGAAAAAAAATATTATTTCATAAATTCTTAAGAGTAGGAAAAGTTCAGCACTACTGATCAGCTCAAACCCAAAAGAATATATTTTTGTGGAAAAAGAGACAAAGGAAAATCTGTTTCATTCTTTGGTTATTCAATCAGAGACATTTCAATGTAAAGGGATAAGTAAACTGAGAGGAACAAGCAAAGAAATAGGGGGAATAAGTAAAATGTGAAACAATAAACAAGTAGAGCCATAAACCTGATAGACAAGGGACAACTGAGACAATGACAAAGACTGAAAGCCTCCAGTTGCTAATTGATACACTATTAAGAAACTCCAGGCGTAAGTTTAGAGAGGTGCAGTCTGGATATTGTGACTGCTAATAAATGGGAAACAAGAACGTGAGGATTGAGGATATTCAAGGTGGGCCCAGGGAACTATGCAATGCTAATCGAGGAATGTTTAGGACAAAGGGAACAGAAGTGGGGCAATAGATAGAAAAGGGTTGCAAAGGGGCCAGCTGCATAAGAGGTTATCAGTCTGCACATGCTCACCAGTGTATTTGATTTTATTAAAACGTAACTATTCTGCACCATCTCACTCCCAACCCCATGCGCCCGTGTTCTCTGAGAACTGTATGTCAGCAGCTGGAGGCAGGCATGAGCCCACTCAGGTCTAGCAACTGGAGCAGGACAAGGGAGGAAGCTGAAATGAAAGCAGGGGAACTACAGATCCTAGGATCACATGTCCAGAGGTAGTAAGAGCACATATCTGAAGCTACTGGGGGAGACCAATGTGAATGAATTCTGGGCCAGCAACTGTAGTCTGACAGGAGGTGAAGGAAACCCCAGTCCCAGCAACTGGAGCAAATGAGTGTCTCTGCTTCAGCTACTGAAATGAGACCATAGATCACTGGTTTCACAGTCACAGCTTAAATGTACCAGCTACAGGGAGAATGGGGATGAGAAAAACAGAGTAAAGGTCTCTCAGCACTAGCAAGCAGAATGGGAGTCAGAGGCTGCGAGGTCTGTGTGCCTGGGTGCCAGCTGCTGGGGTTGGCCAGAAGGTTTGCACTTCCCCAACCCTGCATGGCCCGTGTGCAGGGCTGTAATTCACTAGCAACCTTCAAGCTGGTCTAGCCAGCAACCAGGCAGCCCAGGCAGGGATGTTTGCCAGGGCAAGGGCTCATGCTGGTATTTGAGGGAATCCACGCATGAAGCTGTGCATACAAATTACATAATCTATTTGCTGCTGTGCATTAACTCAGCAGGGGAGTAGGAGATCCATGGAGCACAGGAAAGGGCATTAGACACAGCAAGCCTTGGATAGATGGTTGAGAGATTCATAAACATGCATGGAGTTGTGAGGCTGCAGAAGGGAGTAAGTACTTTCACTAACAAAGTTCAATCCTGATCAGCTGAAGAGAAGGAAGGAGACTTGGCTGTCTATCCTTATGCTTTATACAAGTTCTGACAGTGTTTTATGTGGGTGTTGAAGACAGCACATGGTGCAGAGCAATCTGTATAATCACCCCTGTCAGTACTGTATGTCTGTGTATGACTCGTTGGATCCCAAGGAAGAAAGCAGCAGCCACATCCACGGGCTTCAGGTGAACAGACCCCCAGCCCTCTGGGACACACCAGCCAGGCTCCAGAGGTCAGACAGGAGGAAGACCCAGCTCCTGCAATCTGACAAATAACAGCAGCCACTTAAAATATCCCCTAACAAGCCTGGAGGAGGCATAGATATGAAGTGCTGGTTAAGAAACCAGCACTGTTAAAAATTTCTTGACAACAAAGGCTCACTACCATTACAGTACCTGATCCTTCATCATACAGTCTGCAAGTCCCACTGTTAACCATGCCAAGCTTTTTTTTTTTGCCTTTTTTTTTTTTTTTTTAAGCAGTAAATTATATTTGGGATGCAAATTAGCAACTGTGCTCATGAATTTGGTTTACCCACATTTCCTCCAACAAGAAAATCTGTAACAAACTTTCCCCTGAGAAACAAGGCCTGAAAACTGATCATAGCATCCAAGTAGTTGTTACCTTGTTTAATTGAGTAAGTCTGACATGGGAACATCAAGCAAAATGTCAGTGTGGACCTTACTGCAAGAGCTACTGATAGAAGCATCCCCACTGGCTGCTGGAAAGAATGAATGGTATTTGCTGCAGCAAGTCAACATCAGTTGTAGCACTGCTCTCTCAGTCTGGTAGGGCTCTGGCAGCTAAATCCAGTATGTGATGTTTAGCAGAATTCAGTGTGTTTCTCCACATCACCGCCCCAGCAGTCTCAAGCTGACATGTCAATGAAACAGGCCAACAGTGGCACCAGGGCTTTGGAGAGCAGTGTTGACTGGTAGAAAAGCAACATGTACAGATTACTGGAGTGAGATATGGTGCCAGGCAATAGCTCTGCCTCTGGAACAGCCACAGAAACCTAGGCACAGTTTCATTTAATTAATATCATAGTAGGATTTTCTTTTCCAGTACCAGGGACAGTAGGCAGAATACAACACACACTACTTAAAAGAAATTTCAGGACTATCACACCTTTCAGAACTCCCTCAGCACTAGTGCTTCTTACAGAAATTGCACAGATACAAGGAAGAAAGGGCTATCAAGATAAGTGAAAAAATGCAACCAATAGCTGCATTTGTTCTCAACGACACAACTACTCTCTCTGACCTGAGAGTTTTCCTAAGGCATACAAATTCCTCACAAGTAATAAACACAGCACAAGCAGAGAACAACTGTCTGAAGTTGAATGTAAGGTTTACTTTCACTGTATTTATGGAATGGAACTGGAGTATTAAGTATCATCACAATCTTTGATATGGACAAGGTTCAAATTATTCTGGTCCACCCATATCAAAAATGTTTCAATCAAGAATGCAAAATTGTGGTGAATGTTTTAATACTCTCCAAGGATTTCATGTTATTGGATAGTCTTATGCTACTTCATGTTCCTGACACTGTAAGCAATTATCTTGGAGCCTAGCAGAAAGAATATTTGGTCTATCTTAAGAAAAGGGAATGAAAAGAGTGATGGACCTGAAAAAAACAACAATCCAAAAATCCCAACCATGGTGCAAGATGTCAGCCTGAAACACTTAAACAGGCAGTAAAGGAGATTCTCAGTTTCTGTGAGTCATCCAAAGAACAAGGGTTTTAACAGGAAAGACCAAAGAGGCCTGAATGTGGCAAAAAATCCTGCACTCCCACAATGAATTTATTGGCAAATTGAGCTCTTACCATGATCCTCCATCAATGCATTTAGATTGGCTTTGGCTTCCATGACAGAATGGTGACTGACTGCTCAAAAAGCCTGAGAGATTACTGCTGGAACAAGAGAGGCGAAAGGCAAGGAGGTCATGCAGTGGGGTCAGCAGATCAGCCATTTCACGGCTGTCAGACAAAAGGAAGAGAAGCAGGCATCTCCTTGTCAGGTTATGTGTTGGAAATGCATTGCTTGGCAGAAACAATATCTTAGGTTCTGGAGAGAGCAACTCTGTTCCACAGAGTAACTCTGACCCTTCTGAACAAGGTCTGCAGCTCAGTATCATCCAAAAACAAAAGTGTACAGTCTATAAAGAAGTGTACAAAGTATGTTGAATGTGGTCTTGCCAAACTTTGGGAGCCTGTTGACCTCTTTCTCCCATCTCTTTTATTCCAAAGCCTCAATATTAGTTGTCTAAATTTCTTGTAAAACACACAGGGAACTTGGTGTCATCAAACAGACTCATATATAACATGTTGTGCTGTGTGGCATCTCCCTTCATCAGGCCTGTACTCCACAAGGTAGAATTCTGCCCAAATTTAGTTTAGGTAAACTTCAGCGATGCACCCATGGTAGGAATTTGCTGCAAAGATTCTTTTAAAACACAGCCTATTTGAACTATCAAAAGTAACAGGTGGGCCACACTTCTTAAAAAAAAAAAAAAAGACAATGAGGGTTTTTTTACTTGCCTCAGGGAGTGAGAGAGGGATTCTATTTCCTTCTCAGTTTAAAGCTCAAGTTCCCTGCTTTATGTTGCAGGCTGAGCTGTGAAAGCACACAGTTCACACCCTCTGGTAAAGCTAAACCTCTGAACAGAAAAGAAATAAAGTCAGAAAATTCAGTCAGAAAGAGGGATCATCAGCTTGACTCAACACCTTGATCACTCACACAAGAGTAAGTTTGCTTGCGCCCTAGACACACATTTTTACAATAATCATTAGAAAAATACAGACTTCGTCAAATCTCCCTGAACTTACACACAGAGCTTCCATGTGCAGAAGAGGTACCAGCAGTGGCAATCAATGGGAGTTAAACCGTCATTAAACAGGTTAAGACTTGAACTGTGCTATGCAAAATTAATCAGAGGTGCAGAGTTACTTACCTAAGAATACATAAGAGGGAGAAGAAAGGACTAAGCCTTTTACAAGAATGAGCAATTTTCAGAGAGGTAGAAATGACTAATGTCTTTAAAATGGGAAACAGATTTAGCCCTCCTGTTGCCCACTGCAGCAAGCAAGAGTTGCTACAGCTTTACCCATGTGAAGAACCACAAGGCAGATGAACAAGCAATTTAATAATGCCTATGCAAGAAAAGATCTGGTAAGTGGGATCTACAAACACAGCTGAAAGGATGCTTTCTCCAACGACTAGACTAAAGAAAGTAACTGATTTGTACATAGTTTTTCTTTGCATGTAGGTGTAGCAGAAAATTCAAAGTCACACATGGCATGCACCCTGCACGCAGCTAAATTTGCAACAACAAATTCCAAAGTAAGCCTGCTGTTTACTGGAGACTTTGAGAAGGAACAATACCCAGTACCTTATAATCTAGTAGCTCAGAAAATAAATATTATCTGACCATTTGTGTGGTATTTTTAAAACTGGCAAAGGATTAGTACAGCAGAGCTTTAGAACAAAGTAACTTCAGTAAGTGTCAGTAAAACAAATTTTCAGTACACATTCTAAAAGCTTTAGTTAACTGAGCCTTAAAAAAATGTTTAGGGGTTTTTTTCTTTCCAAAAAGACACAGCTCAAAGGGCATCCTAGGTTCACTGTAAAATCCCAATCAAACTCTTCCCCTGCAGTATAGTTTACCAATGGGATATATAAAATAATAAGTATTTTGGATATACAAACTGGAGACTGGACAATATCAAGACAATTTTCTCCAACACTGCTAAGTCATATGGGCTTGGCTGTCACATAGTTCTTCATGACCAGTGCCCAAACTCCAGTTTCACACAGCACTGAACCTACAGGCATCAGAAGAATGAAAAATTGCCCACATCCAAAACGGTTGCTGCGGCTCACTGTTAGTGCTGCTATCTCTCTATGCTGTATAGCTGCACGGATTACTAAGGGAAATTTATTCATAGCTTCCACTTATTATTGTCTGACGATTCATCAATGATAAATTACTGACATTAAATTTTATTGCACTTGTGCTGACTGAGTTAAACAGCTCTGAATTCTAAGGGCAAGAAAAACCTGTATTTCCAAATTCAGAAGAAGCTTTTAGAAGAGACTACTGACTCATCCATTTAAGATTCTATTTATGCATTAGATGACAAAGATGACTGGTTTAAGTTCTTGTATTTCTCTCAAAAATGTGATTCCAAGAAAGCCTATGTCCATGACTCTGCACCTCGTATGTTCTACCACACAGGCTTCACACTGAAAAACCCAGCTTTTTACTTTCACTATCAATATCCGGTCTTATATTCCTGACTAGGCTAGTAGTATCTCCATGCAACACATGGCAAGAAGAAGAAAGAAAGACCACTGAAATCTCTAAAACCATCAGTCATGAAGTCTCTTAATTGTTTTAATACATACTTATGCCCTACAATACTCTGCAAGTTTTCAATATTTTACACATGCCAACACTCAATGTTCTTTTTAATTGCCTACCATCTAACTAAAATACCAGCTGGCAAGGAAGTGCCTAAGAATTCTATCTGCCATTACATTTTCCTGCTGCTGATACTTCTATCAACACAAATTTATACGGGACAAGAAAAATCAAAGCATTTTATAATTAAAAAGTTGCCTGACACATCACAAAAATGATTTTACCTTTTTGTTCCTACTCTGTGGTTTGGGGCAATGTCAATTGTGTCTGTAGCTGAATCGTGGCGGACTGCCAACCCCAGGTCTGCAATACAGCATGTTCCATTCTTTTTCACCAATATGTTTTTTGATTTTAAATCTCTGTGGGCAATTGCTGGTTTGCCTGTAAAGAAAAAAATTAGAAGTAACATATCTGTAAAAAAAAAAAAAAAGCCAACAAAAAACCACCTGCTTTTATTCTAAGCCTGGTGCAAAGTTTTGTTTGAGGTTACAGAATTCCTTCTAGTTCTGACACTTTACATGCACCAGGGTACCTCCTGAAATCATTCACTGTAGGTTGTCTGGCTGTTCAGGAAAGCACCATTCATGTTTACCATATTATGCCACTCTGTTGCTCCTTTCCCTCTCCCTGCAAGTATTTATTGTGCACACATCCTACTCAAACCTTGTCTCAGCTCGAAGTTAAGATGATGCTGCATGCACCTTTTAACAGGCATTTTTCAGAAAGGATTGCTATATCACAATATGAGAGAGAAGAAGGCAAAAAGCCTTTCAAATTAAGAAGTTCCATTAATTTGGAAATCATCATATAGTAGATTGAGCTACTCGTGTCAATAAAAAAACAACAAAAAGCCAACCAGTGTTATCCACGTGACAAGCAGAATAACTTTAAGCTTACCTTGTGTGCCAACAATTTCCATGTGCAGATGAGCAAGACCACTGGCAGTGGACAAAGCTAATTTTATCATTCCTTCCACTGTTACTGTGTACCTGTTCAGGTAATCAAAGAGTGATCCATGCTCGTGATAGTCTGACACCAACCACAACTGAGTCCATGTACCATTGTCTGTAAAATAAAACTGGCATGAATACCACACATACACACACAAAAGACAAATAAACAATATACTCCACTTTCATACAACACTTACGAAGTACAAATTATGTAACACTTAAATGCCACTGTAAGGGCTGGGAATACCCTGGGAGACTTTCTGAACAGTCTAGTGAGTATTCTTTTATTTAAACTAAAAGACAAACCGTAGAAAACTGATGTCACTATAATTCTAAGGTGAATATTCAGGGTGACCTATTCAGATTAGCCAGACTTTGCCCTTCCCTAACTTTCCTGCTGGAGAGTGGGGACAGGGAACAGTGCTGAATGCATGATACAAAACTAATCCCGTCACTATTGATGTAGTACAATATTGTTCAGGCTAACCATGAAAAAAAAAAAAAAAAAAGAGTGTTTCAAGCTTTGCTCCCTAACTCCTTCACTCTGCCCGTAACCTATCTGCTCTCAGCCTGGGAGACTATTTCCACAATTACCAGCAGCTGGTTGATTTTTCCTCCTAGAGTAGAAGCTTACAAGCAGCAATCAGACACATGACTTCAAGAACAAAGTTAAATCCCAGCTCTGATGACCTCTAAATTGCTGGCCAAAACTGAGATTTCCAGGAGGCACAAGGGTAAAGAAAACAAAAAACACTGAGGAAATCAGTTTGCTGTATGAATTTTCACTGAGTTATGACAAACAAGGCTATAATACATTTGTAGCCATCCCAAGGCATACAAATGACAGATAAGAACTTAATTGTTTACATTGTTAATAGTGGACACAAAATACCTTTAAGCCATACAAAGAAGACTATCAAAGGAATTCAAATCAAGAGGGGAGCAAAAGTATTTTTACCTATGTAGAAATATATCCAGAAAAGAACAATTCTGTCCTCAAATAGGTTTTCCAATTTTGTTTTGTCATAAAAGCAACTCTCCTATGGCAGACTTAAGAAGCGTTTTTATAGCCAACTACTTTTATAGAAGTGTCTTTCATCTCTTTAGAAGACTTGTTATCTCATAAAAAATTTCAGTTGCACTCCTATCCTATATATAGCCTCTATTATCTCAGAACAAGTGAGAACACTCCACACTAGTCAGAGATGTCTCATCATGTGATAATCCCTAAAGATTACTGAAGAACTAAATACGAAAAAGTAAAGAAAGCTCAGAAGTTACTTCCCATCATAAACATACTGAAAAATTGTTAGTTTCCAAAGAACACACTTGCCCAGAAAGGCTGGAAGTACAAAACATCTGCTCTGCAGATTGACAGAAACTACCTTTATAGAAGTACTTGTGCTTAAAAAAATTTTCTAAAAATATAATAAAATAAAATAGAAAAAAGAACATTAGAAGGCCTCCAAATACTTCAGAGTAAGAAAATACAAGATTAATCTACGTTCAAACAATTCCCATAATGGAAAGAGAATTCTGGCTTGCTATGTTCACAGAATACTCTCAACCAAGTTGTTTAAACAGAAAGAAGAAAAAAGGAGTAAAAAAAGGGGGGGAAAAAAGGAGAAAAAAAAGAGGGGAAAAGTGGAGAAAAAATGGGGGGAAAAGAGGAGCAAGAGAGAAAGAAGAAAAAGAAAAAAAGAAAAAAGAAAAAGAAAAAGAGAAAAAGAAAAGAAAAAGAAAAAAGAAAAAGAAAAAGAAAAAAGAAAAAAAGAAAAAAGAAAAAAAGAAAAAGAAAAAAAAGAACAAAAAAGAGTAAGAAAAACAGAAAGAAAAAGAAAAAATCCCAACCAAAACCAGTCACATGCTTCAACCTGTAAAAGACTGGTAAAATAAGGAAAATTAAAAAAAAAAAAAAAAAAAAAAAAAAAACCAAAAAACTTCAGTTATTTTCTAGTTAGAATTGCTGCATTTCTTGCTACTTTGCAATTTCTAGACACAAACTCATAGAAGTCAGGATAGTATTAAATGTGACTTTCCAAAGAGATTTATGGTCTCTGAAGGGTCAATCCAACAGTACAACAGTATTGGGCTCTCTAAACCAGTTACACAGAACCATTATAAACAGGTATGATTTCACAGGCTCAGAAAAGATGCTCTCAAATACACACAGTCAGAGAGCTCCAAAGAGCTGCAAAAGTTCCAGGTAAACTAACCTTATCACTTCAGAACATTTTCTCCACTCAGATTCTACTGCTTCATCAGTTATGACCCTACATTGCCTGAAATAATCCTCTCCTGGGCATTAACACCATACACAGTCATTGCTTGGTCCTGTATTTGATTTCTTCTCCTGTTCTTAGGAGTGGGATACCTCAGCAGGTATCTATACTAGACAACAATAAGTAAGAAAATTAAACTAATTTTAATTTGTCTACCAGACCTATTGTGTTTAAATAGCTCTTTAAAACATGTCAGTTTCTGAAGAATTATCACTGATTTGATTCAAGACTATGGTGCCTTTGCACAAAGTTCCCCCCCTTAACTCTATGTGCCCTTTTAAGAGGGGAATATGCTGCTGATTACAGACCCTTCTATTTAAATTTTATCTTATTTATTACCTGCAAGTTTAAATACTTAATTTTTATCTTTTTTCAAAGAAGAAATATAAACTGGGCCTACCATCCAGTCTGAGAGGAACCATGATTCTTTCCTATTACATGCTTTATTTGTGGCCCTTCAACCAGATTTTAAGAAGGGACAGTGCTACATCCAAACCTACCTCAATAATATTAATTACAGACAACCTGAAATGCAGCAATAGGTCCAGTGTCCAGAAGGGACCAACTACGTTTTCCTTGCCTTGCTATATTTGACAACCTCTACGTTTGTCTAGCACTCTAAGCAGAACATGTTACAATAAACCTAAGTTCTTCTTATACTATTGTCAGTAATTAATTATTACCAAGTAATAATTAACCTGACTCTGAGTATTTTTGGCTGCACAGTAAACAGCATCTGCCACTAAGCTTTCAATCACAGGATTTGCATTACCAGGTAGGAAAAAGTAATTACACTCAATAATAATTACATACAGTAGCCCAGCCTTCCAGGATAAGGTAATCTAATTTAGTTATATACATGCAATGATCAAGAATCTCAAGCAAATTCAGAATGTTCAAAAACATTACAAAAAATTTACATGTTGTCTGAGGTTAGAGACAAGTCTAGGAGGAGAGCACTCTGAATACACGCTTCCCCCAAAGCAAAGAGCTTCCAGCACCCCCTCCCCCCACCACAACAGAATTTCTTGGATGAAAATGGAAAAAACCCCCGTTTATTTAACAAAACACGCAAAGTGCCCTGAAAGACACAGGGAAAGGGGAAAAGGAATTATTAAACCTGAGTAAACAGCTGATGAATTTTAGTGTCCTTTTTCCTCGAGAGTAGCTTTCCCCCTCTGGGGGGTCCCGGGGAGCCAGGCAGAGTTGCTCCAGTGGCTCCCCGTCCTCCCGGGGCTCTCCTCTGATTCTCAGGCAAGAAAGCAAGCTGGAGAAAAAGTCCAAAAAGGAGACGAAGAAGAAGCAGTCCCAGAGAAAACCTTCTCATTAGCTAACAAACCAAGCAGTGAGCCGAAGCAAGCAACCTAGCTGGAAGCTGGACCTGGGAATGCCGCTCCCCCCACGAGCCCAAAGCTGAGAAACCTGGGGGAGAGTTTCAAAACAACCTGCACTGGCAGAGCTTCTCCTGGGTGCTGAACCTAGCTTAAAGCAACAGGGTCACATTTCTGGACATAAAAGCAGATGATAGGGTATATAGGATTATCATAACATCACCCCAAGACACATGTGTTATTGGAAATCTATTTAAAATATTAATTATGGTAATTTAATCTATTTCAAGAGATCTGAAAGTATTTAGACCATCAAAATCACTCAGAAGTAAAACGTTTACCTTTCACAATTCTAAAATAAAAAAAAATGAAATTCTGAGTAAAGAAGCTTTCAGATTTGTTGTCAGGAGACTCAACAGTTTGAGAAAAACATTAGTGATGTTCAAGCAAGACCCATCTTAGTAGAACTGACTCTTGATGCAAGGAATTTATACAATTGCTATATCAAATATATAATCAAGTTTCATTAATATTCAACTGACTGCAACACTTAAGTGATAATTTTTTTTTTCATGTCAGAACTAGCAAAATAAAAATGTTTTCTGTGGTGTTATGTAGTAAAGTGTTTCCACACAGAGATTTAGCCTTTTTTAACATGCAGATAACGTAACATTAAAAAAAATACAACATGGGAAAAAGCAGTGAAAAGATCAGATTCAGACAGGATCTGCAACTAGAAATCTCTTAGAAATGAGATATTCAGGGAGATGGCACTTTGTCAGTGACTGAAGGATGCCTGGTTTGTTTTGTTAGCAAAACAGCTTGAGTATCACACTGACACAGTCATCTGATTAAATGATGAAAAGCACTTGAGCTGTGCAGATTCCTTCTTCGAAGGCTAAAGGCAGAGCTTCAAAAAGAATAAATGACAGAAATACTACTTCTCAAGAGGCAGGAATTCTGCTAATTTCTTTGCAGAATGTTGTTGATCCACTTACTATGAAAGGTATTCTGACTGAACCAAACTTTCATATAGGGAAGTGCAGCTTTCAGTTAAGAAGTTAAGAAGAAAAAGTGTGCAGTGCAAGACTTCACCTTATTTTGACTACAGACAGTTATGATTACAGACAGCTATGATTACAGACAGCTAATGCAGAGAAACCTTTAGTACTGTGAACTGAGGTTGCTGACACTATTGCTGCTACTGGAATAGTACAGGTAAGTAGTCCCTGATGCACTTGAAGGTAAAGTATCTGGGTTAGAAAGAACAAAAAAAAACCAACCCCAAACAAACCAAACTGGGTGGTTCAAAACAAGACAACACACGGCCCTGAAAGCAATTTCCCTGACCTAGCAGTATTTGGAAGTTAGCACAGTTTGTCACTATGCAAAGAGCTACCCAGAACACAAACTTATGCTTGTCAGGCAGAACACAACTGCAATTAAACTCATTCATTGCTTCTCAGCCCTTAAGATGCCTTAACTGCAGCACCAATTTCCCAGTAGATTACAGGATGGGAAGCAGACAGGTTGGACCAGCTCTTGTAGTCTTCTGAACATGATACAACTCTGGGGAAGTAGAAGAGGAAAAGAACATGCCATTAAGGCACATGGACTGTCTCAACAGTGCAGCAGGAAAAGGAGTGAAGACAGTTCAGTCACAAGCTCCAATCTAAACACACATCCTCCGACCCAAAGGAACCCCTTCCACCAATTTTACACTAAATAGCCAGCCATATTGTTCCTCTGCAGTTGTGCTAAGAGGAAAGACCTAATTATTGCCTTCAGTAGCAGCAAGAAATGTAGCATGACTTGGTTCTACAGCTCTGTTGTAGTAGTCCTTTACCAGTTTTAAAATTACTTTTACTCCTGTATTGTGACGGCGACCCAATCTGCTTTCTCTATGAAAATCAATGAGATCAGTTGGGCAGACTTTCCCCCCCCGGACAATGAGTCAGAGGGGCAGGGAGAAGGCGAGGCTGAGAAATTCCCCACACTCCCCGCCCTTTGAATTGTCCATCAAGGCTTTGGTTACACCCCTTTCTCCTCCTAGCCTACACCTCTTTCCCCTCCCAGCTATTGCCCTATGCACGAGGTTGTTTTAATATGCATTAAGTGCTGGAAAGTTCTGTGTTTTCTGCAACCTCACTGGTTCATTTGAATGTACTCCTCCTCCTGTTTCATTCCATTGGGCATTTGCAGTTATGTAATCTTTCACTACTGGACCTTCCCTGTTTAATCCTCCCCCTTCTGTCTCCCTTAAAACCTCTCACAACTGACACCCCTCGCTCTTTTGTATCCTCCCCCTTGCCATCAAGTTCTCGTGTCCCTCGGGGCATGGAATAAAGAGACAAACTGCAGGAACATTTGAGCCCCTCTCTCCTTCTTTGCCTCTGCCATGCTCACTCTGGTAACATCGTCTGCTGCCGGCCCCAGCTGGGGTCTTGGGCAAACCGAACACCTGGATTTTAAGGACACAAACTGCCTCGCCTACCCAGGCATGAGTGTCTTGATGCCTGCGGACGACTGGGCAGTCCAGCAGACAGCGTCACTGTATCTCTGCAGTCATCTTTGCAATACCTCAGACACACAGACTCTTGCAGTCTAATGACTTTGTGCATCCCAGGTAGACCATAGTAACTCCTGAATGCATTCAAAAGTCTGCCTTACAGAGAAATGGATGCAAACCCTCCACAGATACTATCGCTGGGAACAAATACTTCATCTGGCACCTGGCACTGCATAAGCATTTATCAGTTGGCATCAGCATCTACAATGAAAGACTGTTCACAGATGTTCTTAAGCCCTTGGTCTCTAAAGCCATGCTATGGTACACTTGCTCCTTTCAGAGTACCACGATAGTGCACCTCCTAAACTGGAAGAACTACCCGCAAAACAGTCCCTCTATGTTCTCCTGTTCAATGGGATACAGGTGGCCTCAAGTATCCTAAACAACAGCTGAAGTACTAACCTCCTTCAATATTCAGGACTGAATTCTTAGCCCAGGGACCAAATGGTGTCTACACATTTCCTCACTGAGAGAATGTAGAAGGTTATTAAATTAATGAATTCTGCATTGATGGATTAAAAATAACAACACAGCTTTTACATCTGCTCAGACAGCAATACTGTTAGAAAATAGAGTCAAGAATAGCAGCATTTTCAAAACACATTTTTATCTATTTTTCAAAAACTAGACACTGACTCGTTCTCAAAAAGGTAGAAGAGCCTTGCCCTGAAGGTCTAAAACCTCAAATAATGGCATGATCTATCAGTTAAGGATTTCTTTTCTGTATGTAAAGCAAATTAACAGAAAAACCAGAAACAATTTTATATCACATTATCCTATCCTACAAGGAAACTAAAGAGGACCAAGTCCAATGCTATAGCATCTGCAACAGAATCCAGCAATCAAGAAATTATTTTTAAAACCCACCCATTTAGGAAACCTTCCTCATACCTCCTCTGCACAGTAGCCAAGTGTATTTTTGGGACAACCTACCTGGAGGTTTCAGGCAAAATGAGAGACTGATATGCTTAACCACAGATGGGTTTTTTAAAAAGCTACAACTGAGGTATTGCAATATATCCCTTATGCTTTAAAGTGAGAAATAGAAGCTAAAGCTTCTGCAGAGATGGCTCTTCATTTATGGCTTTAATGCAGCTGATCTAATTTTAAACCCAGGCTCCTAATACTTCCCTAGACCAACTCTCCTAGGCCAAACTCAAGCTCTTGCAGGTGCTGGTAATATTTTCATGCCTAAAACTGTATTTGATAAGATAGTTTCTAATGGTAAGCATAATAAAATGCAGGAAAAATTGCCTGGTACTGTGTCAATCTGCAAGCTCTTGGAGGATAACAAGTTGCACAGACATCTATTAGGAGCAAGTTAACTGCAGATAACCCTTACCAGGAGAAGTGTTCTGCACAATCTCTTGAATTCTGTTCCAATTCTAAAGATTTATATAGATACAGAAACTTGAAATTAATCTAATAGTAATTTAAAATAACTTTATTTACACATATAGTTCAACCTCACTAAAATAATTTAGGAATCTCCCTCAAAACTGAGAGACTTTGAAAAATCCAGCATGTGTGTGAATCATTGAGTCCTCCCTAATGTAACAGAATTTTCTGTTAATGCTTTCTTCACAAGAAAGTCAAAGGCCATTTGTGGCGAAACATGCAATTCAGATGAAAGTAACTGAACGAAACAGCATCTTAACATCTTAGCTCCCCTTACTGAAAGAAATTCAAAACTTTTTTGCTTTTGTCAGATTCTTTCATCTTTAATTGGACTTCAGGAAAATCCAAGAAACTTTACTCGAACTGAAATCAAACAAAACAAATTGAAAAAATGGTTCCTCTTAGAGGATAATTAAAGGCTTATCAGGACAGCTTCTGGAAGCCTGTATAGTTTTTTACTACTAGGAACAAATCATTAATTCAATTTTTCCAATTTATTTTCTAACTGGACTTCTAAAAGAATAATGTCTCATAACACAACCTTATGAATAAATCCTCTACCTCTTACTTTATATCAGGACAACAGGATTAGACATGATCTCCTTTGGTCCCACACATCTATATTATTAGGCTATGAGGTAATGACAGGTACAAGTATTCAGCAGATATGTGGGCTCACAGGATAAGGCATCTCCTTTTTTATACCAAAGCATTTTAAACAAATTTAAACAAAGCATGTTCTTCAGAAAAAAAAGACAATGTACTTTTTCCTTCATTAAACCAATGAAAAGCCTGCCCAACCCTGAACTGCTCTAGTAACAAAACTATTTTTTGCTACTTTTAAATGGATCCTCACAACTTATTTTCCCCCCCTTCATGTACGGTCTATTCTGACCAGGTGCAGAATCAGCAAAATGAATTTATAGTGTCACCAACCTTTGTTGTCTGCAGCTATAAATCCAAGAATGTTTTCATGGCGTAGCATAACTGTCTGATAGATTTCTGCTTCTCGAAACCATGAGCGTTCCTCTCTTGAAGAGAAGATCTTCACAGCAACTTCTTCTCCTCTCCACTTCCCTCGCCAGACTTCTCCAAAGCGACCCTTCCCAATGCTTTCTTGAAGTACTATAGTTCTTGCAATTGTTCTTTGCACAAGTAAGGGTAAACCTAAAATGAAGATTTTACATTAACCTTAAATATCATTCTACAAAATTAGTACTTAACCCAAATACTGAATATGAGATCCTATTCTATTAGGGTATTTCTCTTAGAATGCATATACTCTCTAAGATTTTAACTCCTTGTTGAGAACTGCTAGCAAGCACATACGTAAGACCCTGCCTTCACACTTAAAAGTCCAGCATAACAAGTACTCAAGGATATTATGCTACAAACTATGGTTGTTAAAAGAACAACACACACTTCCTTTCAGTTAAGACTGTTGCCATTTGCTGATCCATGAAGTTTTATCTAAATTAAAAAAAAAACAACGAGTGAGGACCAGGAAGATTAGGGGTTTTTTTGTTGCTTGTTTGGGGTTTGGCTTGTTGTTTTTTTTATTTTTTTTTCTCTATATTTGGAAAAAGGATCTTCTTACAACTCTCCGGACAAAGCAGTTTAAGAGCACTTTTGCTACTGATTAGTTTACTTGGCTTATCACTAGATAGTCCATTTCCAAGTTAAAGATAAACCATGCTTATCAGCAACACCAACTGCTGAAAACCCACACTCATGCCCCAGTATGTCAGTAGCCTCTTAGTAATCCCAAGTGTAAACTAGGAAAACATCCTCACAATGCAAGCTTTCCACTTCAGAGGCCATTTGTGTGCACCTCACTGTAATTATAATTGAGAAAAGTGTTTACATTCATGAAGGTTTTATAGCTTTGGAATATCTACATGCTTTCAACACAGAGCACCTCTTAACATGCTTCAGTAATTTTATACAACAAGCAGCACTGGCATCCCTTAACCAGGCTGGGTTTTTGTTTATTTTAAATCTTTCCTGTAGTAACTGCAGGGCTTGTCGCTGGATTCCACACTGATACTACACTGCTGGATGAAAGCATCAGCCAGGTTATCTGCTTACAATAAGCTCTTTTGGTATAGGATTATTTCACTTAAACCAAACACTTTACAAAGTAATCTATTACTCCATAATCGTTGTTCCAATAGCTGACAGAACACCTGCATTTCCTTATGTTATAGAAAATAAATCCCAACTAATAGTTCAAATAACTAGTTCTTGTCCACCTCTGGATATTCTTTGCTAACAACAGCACTAGAAGGACATCTGATCTGGTTGGCAGCATTGCCATGCTTGTGTCTCAGTCTGCAAAGAGCAAATTAAAACACTGCAGTGCTCAGAAGAGCCCCTCAAAACATCTAGACCTACAGGAATTTTCTGCATGGTCTATGCTGATAACACACTTGGATGAAGGAAAAAAAAATGCGCACCATACCAGCAATTTAATAATTGTCAGGTGCTGCAATAATTTCTACTGAGAAAGTTAAATTTTTTTCTGCAATAGCTGTGCTCAGGTGAATTGTGCTGCATGCCCAAACTATAGAGACTCTTCTGTGAAGCCTAACCTGCATTCCTTATTGACAGACTTCTGAAATGCAGAAGAGGCCAGATTAGAACAGCCACAGGACCAAACTCAGCCCTGAAAATGTAAACCTTAACTTCATTGGTCAGAGAAAGCTTCTTCCTTAGAATTTCTGTACTACTGCAAAAACTATAGGCAAACGTCAAATACAAACTGATTTTGTGTACCTGAAATGGGTGATAAGGCCTAGCATGTTTTTCCTGCAGTTGTATCAGAAAACTGTACATTTTCACTGTCAGATGCAGTGCTCTCAACTTGTTGCACCATTTATAGACATCTCTCCTTGTTTAAAATATATGTCCAAGGATATCAGGAACTGCTAAACATATACTAAGCTCTAAACCTTCTAGACAGAAAGCATTTCAATTTCACATTACAATCCCCTATTCATCACATTAACATGTCACTGTAAGATAAAAACCCTACTGCGATCTATCCACTTACTCCTATATTTATTTTTAAAATATTGACAAGATTCAACTTGCTTCTGTTTGTCTGAAACTGACCTTTCTATTACTACTGCTGCTTCCAGAAGACTGGAATCCATATTTATCTTGCACTCATAGCAATTCATTACAGACTTTCTGCTGCAACTGAGCAATGTCTTCCTTTTGCTATAGAATAAACACAGCCCTGTATCACCAGGAACTTGAGCAACTGCTATACCATAAACCAGACCTCCTGAAAAGCTTCTCACAGGAGAAAGCTACAGCCTCAGCCTTTCACATACACATTGGGCACAACTGTACTCCAAACTCTTGGCTACACCTTCTTTTGACAGTTTGCCAATCAAGAGAATGACAAAACTCGAGCCCATATTAAATTCAACAGCAGCTCAATGCCTGACACCTTGTATTCAGCCATGATTATCCAATATATGAAAATGATGATGAAGGTTTCAGGAATAAATCATAAAGTATATTCAAGCCTTCCGAAAGTCTAACAAAAAAAAAAAAAAGTCCATTTTCTTTTCCATATCTTAATTGCACTCTGATTAGTTTAGTGATTTTCCAATGCATAAGAAGTTTGTAATTCAATTGGATAATGCAGGAATTAAGTTCTAGACCACTACAGGTAGCCAACAAAAGCAGCTGCTAGAATTTTGTTCTTGTTCATAAGTCTCTGCCCAGAAGACTTCCTCTGATGAGTAATAATAAAAAAAACAAACATTCCATGAACTGCAAAAAATCTCATTCCTTCAAGCTTGTATGAATTGCAAAATAGTTTTTAAGGAGCTTTACATTCACTTCAACTGACACTCAACTTTGCATTGATTTCTGCAACCCTTTGGATTTCTAAATAGCTTAAATTCCTGCTGGAAGTTGCCTACCACTACTATCCAAAGCTTCTCTCCCGTTGCAGGCAATTCCTCCTACTCCCTTGCAACTAAGTTACTTCGTCATTTGTGATTTAAGACAGTAACAGATGGGCGTCCCCATCTGTCTATACAATATGTAGTTGATATTTAGAGATTTGCATCATGATCTGAAAATCATCCTCAGCTCCAAGGGACTCTCTTAGAAGCTGTAGCTTCACCAGAAGGATCTATTTTAGATATTTCATTAATTCCATTCACAGAGTATCTCCTTGTATCAGGTCTTGTTCGTCATGGAACAACACGGCAACACTAATGTAAGTCAAGACCGAATAATTAACAGCAGCTTACTATTCATCATTGCAGCAAATGAATCCTACTCCCTTTTGATCTGAATAGGAAGCTTGTTTTTAGAGCCTTGATTATTTCTCTGTTTTATACATTTCTCATCAGAGAATACAGAATTAACAAAATTCATAGAATACTTTTTATTTTACTATGAGCTCTTCTGGTCCCTCAGCACAAATTTAAAAGCAGAACATGGCCTTTGGGTCACCAAACTAAACACTTCCTTAGCTGTGCCTCATGGGTCTGGATTATTTTTCCTGTTCTGTACATTTCCATTGTGTTTTTGCAATCTGTTGTCCCAACATCATCCCTTTCACACAGCTCAGTTTCTGACAGGGTTAAGCACTGTTTTAACTAGCAGCTCTGGCTTTTCTCCCTTTGGAGATCCTTTTCTTTAACCCTAACCCCAGTTTATTCCATAAAGGTACAGTCTTCCCAACTTTAAATATGCTGTACACAAAGTCTGGATTAAAATACACATTTTATACATCTGAGATTGGAATGCTGCAGGCATACTTCAGGAGACACAAAAATTATCAATTGAGGTGCTAGGGCGCTGTGAATTTGCATAGTGTTTGATTGACTAATTTTGAGAAAAGTGACACAAGTCAATGCAAATACACACACTGCTACCAGTACAGAAAGTAAGTACCTGAAGCATCCCCAATTTCACTGTCATAATCAAAGTGAAATAGAGAACACTAAATAAGGCTAATACTTGTCTTACAAACAGCTCAACAACATGGAACCCACTGCAACTCAAGTTAAAAGATCCCTTTAAAGGAAACATTCAGCCTTACTTTACAGCCTTTCAAGCATAAAAGCAAATTAGTGAAGAGGCTTCCTTAGGGATAAGACAAATTCAACCACATTTGTTGGTTTTGTTCCTCTGATGCATTCACCAGTAGCCAATGCTCAAATACCATAGTAGGTCAGGTGCTCTGGGAGTCTAGACCAGCATGAATGCCCTGAATTCAGCTGTGAAAGCTTAGCAATTCCCTAGCATGCTCCTTTTACTTAAAGGGTAATTTGCACATAGGCGAGGGAAGAGTCAGTAATTTCCAGCTGTGTGCTCCAGAGGAAGAATCATAACTTGGATCCTCTGCTTTTCAAGAGCTTATTTTGAAGGACTACTTCCAGAGCTTTCAAACAAAAAGAGAGGTTCAGAAGCACCACAGGTAAGAAGGCTGGAAGAAAAAAGAAGGAATATTCCTGATAATGCATGAAAAGACCAACTGACAACTAAGTTTGAATTTTGATTTTTTTTTTCAGCCTTCCTTAGGAAAAGTCAGTATCTGCAGACATTAAGTAGATAGTGTAACAATTATATATATAATTGTTACCTATATTTCATACATATATATGAAATCTTTCCACATTCCAAATACATAGATCTCTGACTCCTCCATATTATCTACGTCTCCGACTTCTGTATACCCCTCCTAGAACAAACATAACTGGAGGCCTAAGCCCAGCATTTGCATTTCTCAAGCTCTAGCCCAATATATTGGAAGTTCTATTAATCACTTCCATTATTTGACTCAGTTACTCCTGTTAGAAAATGAGAAAATTGAGATAAACACAAATTACTAAAACTCCAGTTCTAACTAGAGAACAACTTACCCTTAACATGATCAAATCTTATTTGGACACACAAAAGCTTTCTCAGCTGAAACATAACTGCCTACACACCTAGTGCAACCTCACCTTTTTTAGTGAGGATATGACTAAAGGTGACTCTTTGATCTAGATTTTAAAGATGTTCAGCAAGTTACATTAATTTTATTCGACAAACCAGTGGACTCCAAACAATTTTACCAGTTACTGCCCTTAGGAAAGAAACACAACCTAGATGCTTGGGTTTTGTTGTTTTAATTTTTTTTGGAAAATAAAGGATTCAGCACCTGACAATCAAACACTGGTATTTCTTTGCAGAAAGTGTTCTGAAGGGGCATGGATGTTTCAACACATATGTTTGGAAGTAGTAGAAGTAATTTTCAGTATTAAGTTATTTAAACTTTTTATATTGTAGAAGGCTGGTAAAAGGTTGCAGTACACAATTTGATGCCTCTCTCCTTAACACGGACCTGAGGTCAATTAATTTATGCAATGATTTACCTGGCACATCATTCCCTACCAATACCTATTAAACCACATTTCAATGACACAGACCACCACAATCCTGTAAACAGCTATGGTCAGGGCTACAATAGCAGAGACTATATGCAGTAAACAGGCTAATGCCTCATCTTCCCAGAGCAAGATCTCTTCAAGTCAGAATTAAAACAAGAAAACATGAAATCGAGGGATAGACATTCATGAGACATGGTCTGCAGGCTGCATCCATTCTATATGCAGAAATGGCTATTTGCAACAGAAAAATATCTTTTGTAAGGAAAGAACTGGCTAATATACTAACTCAAAATTTGTTATATTCTTCATACACCAATAGCTACATCTATAAATTAAGTTTCAATTTAAAGCTAAAAAAATCCCTCAGAAAATTATCTAAAAAACACAGAAGATAGTAATTTAGATAGGCTGTACAGAAAAAAAGGCTTCCAGGACACAAAATATTTACAATAGATGACTGTGTTATTCCCTGCATTATATAATTTATATATATCAGGCTACTCTGAGAATGATAAGGAACGGCAGCAACAATTCAGTGTTTCTTCTATTTCACTTATTTCCATACAGGAATCTTCACTAATGTTGAATGAACGTACACAGAAGAATGTACTTGCTTTTCTATTATTTTCTCCAGTTAATTATGAGTTTAAGTAGATTTGACAATATTAAAAAAAAAAGATGTCTTACAAGGCTCTTAAGCACAGTTACTACTAGAAGTGTGACATTACCTGACCCAGAGCCTGAAGTTGTCATGTCATAAATTAGATCCTTTAAGGTAGTTCCTTCTGATATAAAGGGACGATCCAATGAAGGGTCTTCTTCGCTTGGCACACGATGATGAATTACAGTACGATTATGACAAAGATATAAAATCAACATCAGTGAAATGCAGACAAAGCAGACAGGTCCAGCAATGACAGCAGCCAATTCCACAGGTCCTAGGTTAGAAGCTGGTTTTCCTGGAGTAGGACCTGAGAGTTAAAATAAAATGGTTAAAACTATTAATTTCCTTTTATGCTACTAAATTTATAGTATCCCACAGCAACATTCAAATTATTGCAATATATTTGTTAAAACTTTTGCACAGTAACTTTTTCAAGAATCAAAATAAGTACTAAGACAAAAGCACTGTTCATTTAAGTCTTCAAAACTGTCCCTAACATCCCTATCCAGAAGATTACAATTCTTATTCAAATATCATGAAATTGTCTTTGCAGAATCTAAGGTGTACTTAGGCCTTCAAATTTCCTACAACTTCTACTCTTACATAATTTTGTTTGAAAAAATTAAAATCAAAGAAACAAAAAAAGCAGAAATCCCAATCCCCTTACCTGGTGTTGGAACTGGAAGTTCTACTTTATTGCAGAGAGGTGTGTTACAGCAATAAGACACAGTATGGACTCCTTCTCTGTTGGAGGGGGAACAAACAAATGGCCTGTCGCGGGGAATCAGATCGATTTCTGCTATACACATACTATTGCGCATTATTTTGTCTGCAGTTCGTGTTACTGAGGCAAAACACACTCCATCTGTCACACACGTAAAGTTGTCTTTTGTACATAGCTGGCAGTAACACTCTAATTCTGTATTGAGAAAAAAAACATTAATGTTAGTATTGGTACATGTTCCGAGTTGAGAAACGATTTGAATGACTAAAGAAATACAAGTTCAAAATGTTAGCAAGCCTTTTTGGTTACATAAACACAGAACTGTAACACTGAAAAAACAACACTAGAAGGTTTTTTAGTGGGATAAAAGAATTGGGAGATGAGCAGAAGAAAGTAAAATTTAAATCTGAAGTCATCTCTCCTTACACAAAAACGTATTAAAAGAAAAAGGCTAAAATCCTAGCTGTTCCTCCAGATAAAGAAGCACCCTCACAGTGCTAGAAGATTTTTAAAACAGCATTGTATCCTCTACAGCACAAAATTCTGCTATTTTCAAACCAAATACAAAAATAAGGCTTTTTTTTTTTTTTTGACAATAACCATAGGTATAACTTTAGTAAGTGGCAAATAGGATGCTGCTGGTTACCCAAGATTAACATGTGATGCATTACTTGACTGTTTCCATTTTGCACCAAACAGGCACATTCAGCTTAACCCTCATTAAAAACCAAACCCTGCATGAACCTTTCACAGAAGCAGAATGTGGTTTAGACTTGTTATTTATGAAGCCACAGGAAAACACTGTCTTACATTACTGAGGGTGGTGATTTACTAAAGCTATCAATTGCAGTAGTAAAGGAGAGGGCATGGGGAGGGAAGCGGGAATGACAGGCTAATCATCTCCAAGATGATCAGGTTTCATTCTTTACATTGCAGAAGTCCTTGGAGAAGGAAGACTACTACTTCTAATTACTTTCTCCACTCCCTCCTGCATTTAGAGCACCAAAGCCATGCAGAAAATGGTCCAGTGGCAACAATAAAGGTATGAATACATTCTGACTCCACTTATTCAACTTTAAAGAGCAAAAGTTGGTCTAGAACTTGTGTACGTGCACACAGAAACATTAAAATACAGAAATTTATAGAAATTTACAATCTTAAACATGTATGATCAGACCACAAACAAATGTCCTGAGCCCTAAAAAAGTCTCTTTCAAGTGTACATAAACTCACACCAGAAGAATGAGGATTAACAAGTGGCAAATAAAAGGTCCCCTAAATGTGAAATTTGGTGTTTCACCTAAATTCAAGAGTTCCATATAAGCACATGGATTGCCTTGGATTTTACACCCCTCTCTGTTACTGGCTATCATGGATTTAAATAAATGGTGATCTGACCTCAAATATATATGTATGTCATCTCAAAGTTTGAATTCTGAGAAACATTCTCTTAAAACATCTCCTTCTCCCAAGATTTTGAATCAAACCAAGTAATTCCCAGTTATCCTCTACTGTTACTGAAAAGATTTGATCAAACTCTTAGACCCCACTATAGAAAGATAACCCTATTTCAGAGAGACTCACCAGCACATAGACCAACCAGAAAAGGGAAGAAAACGCCCCACAGATGGGACTACAGAGTTATTTGTTTACTGTGAAGATTATCGAAAAAAATAATTAGAAGGTAGATAAAATAAGAACTGGCACGCAGGAAGGTAAATCTTAACAGCATTACTTTTTGGAGATGCAATTTCCAAACCACATCTCACCCTACCTCATCAGGGAAGTAAGAAAAGTCTTAATATTCAGAGTTTACCTAAAAGAACATTTAATATTTATTTTCCTGTTGCTCTGCCTTTGGTAATTTACACCTGAGCAAATTATTTTAACTTATTAAAACCATAAAAATTTTCCTAAAATATTACACACTATTTCTTTTTTTAAAATTACCATATTTTTATCTCACTTGCTTCATCCATGACTTTTTTTTTTCTATTTAAATGGTAATTGTGGCTCATTACAACTGCACATGCATCTGAATGCCTACAGCAAGAGACATATTCAGCGAGATATATTTACATTCAGTCACTGTGCAGAGGCCAAGTTACTTGAAGTGAAAAATTATGTTTGGGTTGACCTTGTTACACTTACTCATCTTCCTGGTCTTAAGCTGTAGAGACACACTGTTCCAACAACTAAATAAAGCATTTTGGTTCATATAATCTTCATTCACTCTCTTTTGCTACAGAATTCCCACTTAGTGCAATTTGATACAATTTACACTTTTGTTCTGGTTTGATGCCACTATCTTCTACTCTCCTGCCAAGACGGTGCTCACCGTCACACACAATTATTTCCTCAGCACAAATAAATCACTACTTCCTTCTGAAACTACACTCCCCCTCCTATAAGAGGGGAAAACAATGGCTAATCAGCGAATAGCAAAGCTTCTAGGAATACATGTTTTTGCTGCTCTCTAGTGGACACACTCTTAAAAAAACCTCTCACTAAAAATGCTTCAGTCCCCTTCCTACTCTTTCCACTTAACAGTTCTTCATGCCTTCCCACCCAAGCAGGTAACAGTAGAATTTCCATGTTGTACTAACAGGTAAACTAATTCAGCATGTTCAACAACAATACTAGGAGGTGAGAATATGGAATCTAAATATCCTTGCCATGTCTCATTCTCCAGTTACTTATGCATAAACAACACAAACTATGACTACATGAATGCATTATAGATGAGATTTAACGTCAGGTGATGCGGGGATGTCAATGACCAACTGTATTTAAATCACTTCATTCCTATAAGGAAGTGTTTTCACTAACAACTGATAAAAAAGAAAAAAAAAACCACTGTTGTCCTCTTGGAGATAGAAATTTTTGCTTTGCTTCCAACTACTCTCTGTTCTTCTCAAAGAAGTGTTACAGTAATTTATAAAACGCAGACAGAAACCAGTCAGATCTCGAAGTTCACTTTAATGAATACATACATTTCTAGAATGGGTTGATAACAGAAAGGGATGAGACATTAACAATTCTGAAATAAGCTGATCTTCCAGAGCCAGTAATCTTTTGGGTAAAATGCATTTCAATGCATCAGGTAAACACCCTTTAAACCACTACCACAAAAAGCACTTTCACAACTACCAAATAAAAGAAAAAAAGTTTTCACTCAAGTCTGTCCATAGCAGAGAACCCTTTAAAAAAAAAAAAAATTACAACAGTTTTTGGATGGAACCACTATCATGAAGCTCCACTACCAGCTAATGAAAGGTCACGCTTAAGTCATGCAAGGCTGAGGAAATGACAGTAGCAACAGCTAAACAAATGCACTGAAAGTCAAACAGACAACCAGGGACATAGACAAGAGCAGAAACTGGGTCAATATAGCAATCTAGTTCCTTGTGTGTTGCATTTTGTCACTACACCATTACCATTCTACATAGTCATTTCTGCTTTTTGAGACTGACTACCCTAACAGAAATAGTGAGACAATCCAGTTGTGAAAGTGGGGGTGTGTGCATTGACATTATCATGTCATACAAGTTATCAACAGCATGTATCTCATATCACAAGATTAACCTTCTGTGTTGAATACCATTACTTGTGTAATTGCTTCTGGAAACTGCAGCCTGGAAAGCCCCCAGTGAAGGTAAAGCAAGTTGGCAGCAAAAACGAGACCCTGAAACTACACAGCTTGACAAGACTTAAAATGAGCTGGTTCCCAAGAGCTCAGATATTAATACTATACAAAGAATATGAACAGAGAATTAAGTACACTCTAGCCACTTAACTTTTACAAGTCTGTATCAAAACCAGACTATTACCTACTGAAACTGTCTTTTTTGTATCTGCTGTCTTTCTGAAGAAAGAAAATTGCAGAGACTATTTTTTAGTTGCATAAAACCCTACAAATCACTATGTAATATTTGTTAACATCCTGCATCACTACTTCAACCAGACAGTGTAGGACAGAACCACCTTCAGCCAAGGAATTTTTAGTTGGAAATTGTATGTTGAGACATCATCTTCCAAAGGTTGCTAACGAGGGGCACTAAAGAACTGAAAACTTGTGAGGTGCTCTAAAAGACTTTAAATTCACATCTTATTGCAAACAATTAACAATTTTGTATTATTAATATTTAATAATACATCTTTGCTTTAAAAATTTTAAAAAACAAGTAGTCTCAGCCTCCCAACAGTAACATCTTGCTGAAAAAGATACTTCTCGTGATATAATAACTCTTCCTCCATGGAAAATACAATTTTTGAAACAAAAATTTCACCATAAAGTAGAACATCAGAAGAACAATCAGGACTCTTGGTTCCACAAGATGCAGAGTTTCAAGGGATAAAGGAGCAAGGCTGCGATATGCAAGAGACAGTAACAGATTTTTGGAAAGATGAACAAAAGGGCTGTAATGCTTACTGGTAGTTTTTTCCCTGTCCAATAAAATTTGCCAAAGGAAAAAAAAGCATAATACATAACAGTGCAAATGTGATCTTCTGAATCTGTAATTCAGACAGTCTCCTCAAACAATACACCTGACTCATCTTTGAACTCTTTTAGCTCAAGATACAAAATGATTTAGATCTTAAAATATCTGGTACATAGGTACAGTTTTTAAAACCACAATAGTTCGTGACCTTCACTGACACATTCTTCTCACAAAGGCACTAATTAAGTTTCACTGTTGTAAAGTAACAGCATTGGGTATCAAGTTTTCCTGGAAACTTTCACATACATTTCATCCATCTTTGTTAAGCAAAACTTCCAGTGCAAACAGCAGGTCTTGTCAACCAAAGCGAGGCACTCAATAAAACAAACTACTTTATTAAGGCCCTACTCTCAACTTGCAAGTAATGATAAAACCTTATGTAAAATCCCAGCTTCAAAAAATGATACTATATTCTCTGCAGTGTAGGTGCCAAAGGGCACTTTCAGTTTTCTTGCCGTCCATCCATGACACTACTCAAAAATATGTTCATGCCTCTTACAGCATGATACACTAACAATTTGTTTCTGCTACCTTTTGTAGAAGAGCATGCTTTAAAAAGAAACAGAAGAAAGCTAAAATTAAAAGCCCAGATAATAATTTTACTAGCGTTATGAAAAGAGAAAGATCTTTACTTGCACTTTTAAATTCACTCCACCATATCAATCAGATTGCTATATTTATTTGCAGTTAGAAACAATTGTCTGAATACAAGAATTTCCAAGTGGTGACTCCCCAGAACTTTGGCGAGACTAAAGACTATGGCCTACACAGTGAAAAACAGAAATCTTATTTTCACACTCTGTCTTACAAATCAGGGCTGTTCTACTGTTCAGGTAGCTGCTGGGATTCATTACATGCCTCACCTCCATATAAACCATCTCACAAGACGATTCATCCACACAGGAACATCAGCACATTGCAGAACAGCCCCAGCAGAGGCAATCAGAAAACACCCAACTTCTGTCAACCCACGACAAGAACACTAAGTAGCTGTAGCCAAATCATACCTTGAACTATGCTGTCAACTTAGACCACAACCTTCAGGCAAATTAACTGCCTTACTCGTACTAGGGCCTCTGGATGAGTTATGGATCAGAAACCCTGGATCCCTCCTGATTCCACTGGACAGAGAGGATTGCTCTTTTTTTAAACAAAAGGTAGCACACCACTGCTTCCACCTCTTAGCTTTTGTACGGAAGTCTACTGCCTTGTTTTCACACAAAGATTTTAGACCTTAATTTCATGTCTGAGATTAAGGGAAAACTGCTGATTGATGAGAGGCATTAAAAGGGAAAAAGTTCAAAGCTCAAATCGAGCTAAAGTTTCCTTCAACATCTAAACTGAATGTGTTATGCAAGAAAGCCTTAAATTATTAAAGCCTGCTGCACCTTTTCAAGAACACAAGAACAACCCATGTGCAACTTAAGCTTACTTCACTGTTTCCACATCAGAGATCTTCCATCATTTTCAATAAGAATATGGGTGATTAACACCCCATTTCAGTATAGCAAGTTATGCTTTATTTAAGTAACTTTATTTTTCCCCCCCCAGCATGAGTACCATTTTAGATTGAATTACATAGAGCATGGTAAAGATCCAGACTCAGGGACGTCTCAAAGCTGTAACTGAAGAAGTTGTGGTGCTTCTCCACTTCCTCTTTAAAACCCAAAGCAATATACCATCCAACTACAGAAGAATTTAAGAAGTGGACTGATTGCACAATTCAGATTTCATCATCCAACTTAGTACAGATGAAACTGAAGCCTACATCAATTCGGGCAGGGTGTCTACAACACCTGTATATCCCATTAAGCCATCCGTCCCAAACTGCTAACCGCAGAACAACATGCACGTAAAAAAAAAAAAAAAAACAAAAAGAAAAAAGGAAACTACCCAAATCTTGCATTTATGAATGCTACTAAGCATTCCTGTTTCACACATTAGCTCTGCAACAGCACAGCTCTGATATTAGATCTCTCTCGCAAAAGAGCACGGGTAGAGAAAGCTAGAGGAATAAAACCGTATCACTGCACAATATTCACCCAAATATTTTATTTCCACACGTCTCGGTCCTCACGGAGCACACAGGCGAGGAGGTGTTGGATCGAAAACTCACCTGTCCCCTCACCACCGCGACAGCAGCACACGCTGCTGTGGCGTGCAGCGGAGCGGGGGCAGCCCCTTGTCACCTCCGCGACGTGGGACATTCAACATGTCCCTGCACCGCCCGCTCCTCCCGGCGGGACCGCAGCGAACGCCCTGCGACGGCCCGGGGGCTGCCGCTCCTCCCGTCGACGGCGCACGCCGCCCGGGAGCCGGAGGGCTCTCAGGGAGGGGCGGACGGCTGGACTGGGCTGCTCCGCCGGCCGTAACTAAGTTGTCTTTGCGGGTCAAGGAAACACGCACCCGCCGGGGCAGGTGCCGGGCCCGGACACAGTTACCCCGGGCAGACACCACCCGAAGCGCTGCTCGGCCGGGGCGACGAAGTAGCGGCGGAGGCCGAGAGGAGCCCTTCCCACCGCCCCTCCCGCGGAGCCGCCGCCGCGCTCGGCCAACAAAGGGCCGAGCGGTCCCCGCCGGGCTCGGACACCGGGGGTGGGGGGGCGGTGACTCCGCCCCAGCCGGCCCCTCCGCCATGTTGTTGAAAGGAACAGGCGGGGACCCACTGCCCCCCGCCGCTCTCCTC
>VZTX01011999.1:5244-17138 GCA_013400915.1 Pardalotus punctatus
TTGTGATCGGGATGGAGGGACAGAGCCGGGGCAGTTGTGATCGGGATGGAGGGACAGAGCCGGGGCAGTTGTGATCGGGATGGAGGGACAGAGCCCGGGGCATTGTGATCGGGATGGAGGGACAGAGCCCGGGGCAGTTGTGCTGGGGATGGAGGGACAGAGCCCGGGGCAGGCAGTTGTGCTCGGGGATGGAGGGGCAGACACAAACCTGCCCCTGTGCCCGTTCCTCACTGGCAGCTGAGCTTTCAGCCTGCATCGCTGCTCCGGGAGCCAGCGCTCCGTAGAGGAAGAGTACGAAATCGAAGAAGCCTGAGATTTTAAGAGCTGGGATGCTGCAGTTAACTCTAACCTGGCATCTGGCCCAGATTTCAAAGTCCTGGTGGAAAAGTGCTCCAGCTCCTAAGCAGACTGTCAAAATTATGAAACTATGGAGGTGTTCCATTCCTATTCCAGTTCAAGCATCCCCTCCTGCTCTAGCCTGGACAAAGGCAATCTGCGCTGCTGCAGTTCTTTTGGAGTGCCCAGAGCCCTGAGGAGGTGTCACACAGTGTACCCCATTCTTAGCTGCTTCCAGCAGCGTGTTGGTTAGAGCAGAAGTTCTAGAGTCCAGTTTTATAGCAAACTGTCCTGAGCAGTCAGATTCTGAATCAGGTAAGCAAGGCTATTAGAGCCTTGCTAAGGCAAGCCAATAATTGAGTACACAATTTATCATTTCCCTTTCCTCTTCTAGATTTTGTAATTAGAAAGACAAAAACAAAACTAAGAAGAAAAGGAATGCCAACTCCTATAGCCTTTATAATGTGTGTAAACTCTTACCATGAGGCTATAAGCAATATATGAGCTGCC
This sequence comes from Pardalotus punctatus, assembly GCA_013400915.1. NCBI lineage: Eukaryota > Metazoa > Chordata > Aves > Passeriformes > Pardalotidae > Pardalotus > Pardalotus punctatus. Next base: position 6,091 of record VZTX01011999.1, read on the forward strand.
TGCATCTCACCACTTCTCTTTCACTGTTCCTTTCACTAGCCCAGTAGGAACAGAAATCCAACTGAATCAGTGGGAACAACCGTATGTTTCCAATTCCGTTGCCATTTTTGATTCAGGACACTTTTACTTTGGCTCAGTACATTACCCAGTGCATTTAAATCTATATTTAGTTTCTTATAAAGGAGAAGCCCAGTCACACGAATCCCATCTGTAGTAGATGTTTTGACATGCATGTTGTAAACCAGTGATTAGCAAGCTTTTTTTTGTAGTCCCCACAAGCCGAGATGAGTTATCCTACTGTGATTCGCTTGGTGAAACTATTGGACATCACGGGTCCTGTGATTCCATGTGGCCAAACATTACAGGAACTGTAATTCATCAGCAAGGTGAGGACAGCTTTCAGGGAGATACCACAACATCCTGTCACTTTGGAAATTCTAGCTACATAGCTGGGAAGCTACAACTTGCTTAACTTCTGGTTTGAATTCTGTCTCCCAGATGTGTGGTTCCAGCTGTAGAGGGCTAGCACGCAAACCTGCAGTGCCACAGGAACTCAGGAAATGTTGGTGTAGGTAACACCAACTCACAAGGTCTCGCACCTTAGAAACACTGAACACATTGCACTTCACAGTCACAGAAAGTGACTTTCTTTCTGAGTACAAATGAGAAAAAGAGGATTTTATTTCAAAAGAACATGCAATTAATGTTTACTTCTATAATGTGTCAATAGAAAACACAAAGTGAGAAAAAATGCACTGTAACTTTTCAGTAAGCTGAAACCAACCCCACCAACATGAGGGTGAACGGGTGTTTTATGTGACAGGTTGTAGTTATCCCAGAGTTATGCATGAGTTTTGCAGGAAAATCTAACCCAAATGGATTAGGACAACCAAGTTGCTAAAATAAGACTCATAATAATAAAAACCAGCCCAAATGAATCATGGCCTCTATGGGTAGAGTGGTGAATCACGTTCCATGACAGAAGAGAGTCCCTAAAAGTTTTGTGAGTATGTAGCTTAATAAAAAATAATTTCACAGTGGAACTATCTTCACAGGAATAAATATTGGACATTAAGATGACAGCTATGATACCAAGCTCTCTGAATACCCTGTGTTTAATAAATAACCTCAGCATACGATGTTCAAGCACCAGAAATGCCCTCCAGGGCCAGTCCAGCGTGTCTTGGATGACACAGAAAGGAGGTGCTTTTTAGGAGAAGCTGTGAGCCCGGCCACTTTGTGAAGTTCGTTTCCCTGATTTTCCCGTGGCATCCAGAATTGTTACATTCCGGGAGGGTGGAGAGCCCATCTGTGAGGGTACATCCACCCTGAAGGCAGTGCGGAGTCAAAGACGTGCGAAGAGCTTGGTGGTGCCTGAAGCAACAGAACTTTGAAAGGGCCCCGTTTGTGTTTTGGCTGTTCTTTGCATGGATATTGACTGTAAAAGGTGCCAGAAACTTTTGGAGAATCCTTGACTAGGAATGTTTGGGTATTCTGTGCTTCTGGATCATGGGATCATCCAGGGTCATCAGTGACTCTGTGGTTATGCAGAGCCAAGTTATCATTATTGCAACACAACCATGGAATGCAAAGAGTTAAGGCACTTAAAACCAAAGCCCTTCCACCCTCCTAGCGCTCATATTCTGCCTGTGGAAGCACCTGCTCCTCCTTTTTCCTAGGGAGGTATAATTGGACTTTGTTTCTGGTAAATGAAGGGTTTCATTGTACAGATTGATAGGTCCTAATTGGGAAAAATCTGGCAATGATTATTTGTCAGTTTTATGGAATAAAGCTGCTTGTCATGCTTTTACCTCCAGGAACTGGAGGAAGGCCAGGGGAGATTGTTCTTCTCTAACTTTTCATGAAGAGCTGCTTTTCATAGTGCACAAAAAAAGTCTGAGAAGAAAAGAAAGAAAAAAAAAACAATGAAGAAACTCTACAAAACAACATAATTTCAACACCCAGGATCAGGACACAGGAGAGGCTGAAAAGCCAGGCTGTCCCTTCAAGTTACACAGTTGTTCATGGGTCACAAAGCCATTAGACCCCCAGAGAAAGGAAAAGGATTCCGTGTTAGTAATGCTCTTACTCAAACACCACCTCTTGTTCTGATGTCTGCTCACTCCAACCAGGATGCAATCATTCCAAAGGGGACTGAAAAGACAAAAACAATCCAGTAGCTGGTAAACAAATTTTGGAAGCTAAATTCATCTCAAAGGAAGGATTTTAGAAATTACTTGACCACCCTGAGCAGATCTTTGCAATCGAAGTCATGTGATAGTTGGGGCACTGCAGTTATGCAGACAAAGACACGACAAGATTTCATGCTAGAAGCAAAAGTCAAAAAAAAGAAGTCTCTTTAAAATAAATAATATAATAACTTTCCAGCAGTGAAGGTAATTAATCATTGCAATTATTTATCAGGGACAGCAGTGGCTTCACCAGGCTTTGAACAATCCCGATGGAATTAGATCCATTTCAAGAACATGTGTGTTAGTTTAGCCTTTAAAAGAATTACAGCTTCTGTATTCAGGGCAAATTAAAGGACTATAATATTCCCTTTCAGGTCTTTCAGCATTTGGATCTATAAATCTACTTCAGAGAAACTTCTGTTGGGCTGGAGGCTGAAGGGCTGGGATGGCTGGGAGTTCCAGGATGTCCTGTGAATCTGTTCTCCTGCAGCTGAAGGAGAACTTGGTTTTGTTCCATGGACCCTTGATGGGACGGTGTTTGTCTACTTTCTGATGTCTTAGTGGTTTATATGGTGAACCAGGGGCTTCATGGGCTGTCTCACTACAAGAATTAAATAGGGGGAAAATCAATTTGCCTGATTCTATATTCATTTTCTCTCCAAAGCTGTAGGTTTTAACATCATTGTGCAAACACCTTCTGCACATCCATATCTTATCTATATTTATGATCACTGCCTCTATTCTCCCATGTTCACTGATTTGGTGGCATATTTAGCCTGTGATTTTTCAGATTTTTGTGCTATCACTATTTATCACAGATTTTATAACTTGTTCATTTCTCAAACTCAGTATTCAGCCAGACCCAAATCTTCAAGGATCACTGGGAGGGGGGATGTTACCCAAAACTTGTCAGTCTTGGAATGCTCTTCTTGCTCCATAAAACACACAGGCTTGCCCGAAGTTCATCCAGGATCTAGTAAAGAGGTTTTCAGAAGTAGATACTGGTATGAAATGCCAGAAAAAGCAATCAGCTAAAGCTGCCAATTCCGTGGCATTGACCTTGCAGAGCTGCAGAGCTGGGCAGGCTGTGCTGCACCCAGCAGTGGGTGCCACGCTGCCATGGCAGCTGCAGCCCCTGGCAAGACCTTTGTGCTCTGTGCCACACAACGAGCACGGGGCAGAGACAATTCTTGTCTCCAGGGCTTCGAAATAGGACAAAGAAAAAGGCACAAAAAATGTCCAGGGCATTCTTCTGTGTCACAGGCACAAGGAGATTGTGGGTCCAGAGTTAAAGAAAAACCGGGAAAAGAAGGAATGAAAACAGGAGACAAGGAAAGGACAGGAGAGGGCAGTGGTGGCATTTTCCCTAGGAGGAGTTGATCCTGCAATCCTGCTGGAGTCAAACACTGCAAACCAGCAGGTTAAAAACCTGAGCAGGGGCTGTGGCCTCGGTGAGAGGCTGCTCTGAAGAATTAACCAGGACAAGAACCATGGGTAGAGATGTTTGCTAAGTACCTACCTCCTACTGTCCCAACCAGTTCCATGTTTTGAGCTTGCCAGGCAAACCATCCGTACTTCTGAAATTGCAAATGATTAATAATAGTATTCACTAACAGCAGGGGTTATCCTGTGATAGCAGAGCCCATACTGGAAGCAAGGACAGGGCAGGGGGACAGGGTCCGGCTGTTTGTGGTCAGCTTGGCTGGGGGCCAGGAACTGAGGTTTGTGTTTTTGAATAAACATTTTAAGAGATGCCCCAATCAGTCCACCCTCTGTGGATCATGCGCACTCTCCTTTGTAAATAACGAAATGTAGAAAGAAAAAAGGGACTGTGTTGTGTTGGGAAATGTATCTTTGCATGTTTGTGTGTGAGTGGGAATGGGGAGAGAAGGACACGGTCAGAACTCGGTCCCACAGACAGACATTTCCTGAGGCACCTTGTGCTGACCATCCTGGTGGGCTTTTCCAGGCAGGGTCTGGCTGCCCAGAGTGGAGTCTATTTCCAATGTGAAGAATCACAGAAACAAATCCTGTAGCTGGGAGTTCCTGTGGGTGTGCCAGGGTGCTCAGAGGAACAGGGCTGTGCTGGTGCTGGACAAATAGTGCATGACAGAAAGTCCCTGTCCCCAGGGGTTACAGTTCAAAGCAGGAAGAGCAAATGGATAGAGCAAACACACGTCAGCCTTCCAAACAAGGTGACACAATTTCGATCCTAAAAATGGCAAAAGATTTTTGCTCTTGTCTATAACACATTGTAAGGACAAACAAGTGGCTCATCCCAGCACAGGGAGACTGGAAAGGGAAGCGGAGGGAGTGAAGAGCACCCCAGCCAATTTGGTGATGACTAACATACTGTAAAACAACAGGCTGCTTCGAAAACTTAGGTGACTTGCTGCGTGGTTGTTGGCTGTTCGCTCCTGGTCTTGATAAGAGCTCCCACAGGACATTCAGTTCTTTCCAGCTTTTCGCCATGGCTTTATCTGTGAACATCAGCACAAAGCCAAGGGAAGGAGGCTGAGCAGGTTTGTTTCATCCCTGCAGTGACTAATCCTGGTGTGCTGGGCTGGCTGCTCTTTAACACGCTGGGATCACTGACCTGACCGGCCTTTTGCAGCATCTTCCTGCTTTAGCAGGAGCCTTGGACCAGATGATCTTCAGAGGAGCCTCCCAAACCCTGACCACGCTGTGATTCCAGGGTGTTCTGGTGGGGTTCCACGCTGATAATTACCACAAGACCACCAGTGATTCTAAGAGCAAGATTCAAATCAAAATACTTTTCACCAAGCTGGGAAACCCAGAGATGTGTGAACATCACTGAATATTCCAGAAGTGTTGGCTGAGGAGCTGCTGAGGCCATGCAGGACTGTACATTTTTTGGCAATCAAGGAGTTGGAAAGGCCTGTTCCAGCACATCTGCCTTGTCAGAGATCCTTCCTATTCAGTGTGATTTGAGCTGGACCTCTGTGAGCAAAGAGGTTGGACTAGATGGCCCCCTGAGCCCTTTTCCAACCTAAACTGTCCTATAATTGTACAATTCAGATTTTTATACTGCTTTCAGCATCATAGTTGTGGCAAGGGAAGCTTATTTACTGCTAGTGCCATCTGTTTCATCTTTAGACCATTTACATCAGCGGTGTCACTTTTCTGGGATTCAAAGGTCCCCAAGACGTTCTCAAAACTCATAAGGGAGCCTTGTCACATCCTTGAGGATCAACTCCTTTTGACTTATGCTTACTCACAGCATTTGCTTGTGATATACACCCAGCAATAAATGCTTTGGGGGGTGGGCATTGTGTTCCCCTTGGGAAGCAGGGCTGGCTCTGCAGCACTGCTACAGCAGAGGGATGGAAGATGGATCTGTTTTGAGCTGAGCCAAAATGTGTGGAAGCAGAACGACAAGGGACAGGCGAGAAGTCAGTGCCTGAGAGGCTGGGGAGGAGGGGACAGAAACCCAACTGGCTGAATGGTTTATGTCTCAGCCCTGGGACTGCAGCACAACCTCTCCTCTTCCTCTTTGGTCTCAGAAATGAAAACATTCCTGCAAGTGAAACAAAAGGGAAATGCTTGTCTGCTATGCAAAAGCAGTTTAAAAAAAAAGGCAAGGGAAGCTTTCAGAAAGATGAGCCTACAAAACACCACTTGGGATGCTGACTCAGGGTTCTTCTCAGAAATACCAAGCTCTACAATTGGTTTTGTTGCCTTAAGTTTTATTCTTAAGCCAGAGTTTTGGTCTCTGCTGCTCCTATGACAGCTCTAGAATCTAGAATTGTTGAATTGGTTGGGAGCCTTCTAATATTCATTCAATCTTAGTTTATTAGTAGTCAGCTCATGCCTGTTTGCCTTACTCCAACAGCAGTATTTAGCTTAATCTGTTCTTTTCCTTCCTTTCCTATTTCCCTTGATGCATTTAGAGCCAAAAATTTTATTCTTTTTCACTCTGCATTTTGCTAAGTTTACTGACCTTCTTTCTTGTATCACTCTATTCCTCAAGGAAAATTAATCTTCACTGTTTCTGAAGATTTGAGGGACTGTAATTGCACTTCCCCACTGCTTGAGCTCATGGTAAATAATACATCTGTGTTGTAACGTGAGAAGAAATAAAATGTTCTGCAGAATAAGGCCTGGTCTTAGCAGGCAGACCCATGCCCAGGGATTTCCAGGCTGGAATGGAAAGCTGAGAGTCTCTCTGGTGGCACTGCAGCTGTACCATGAGCTGGAGAGTGGTAGGTTTGTGGAAGATGAGGAGTGGGGCCAGAATGGCTCTCTTTGTGCTCTCTTTGTGCTCAGCTTCCACAGAAGTTGTCCCGTGATCCATTGCTGGGGGCTGAGCCCATGTGCTGAGTGGGAATCTGACCACGGGCACTGACCGCTGGCCAAGGAAGAGCTGGCTGCAGTATCAGCAGATTCCTAGATGCTGTTATTTCATTATTTTTCTTGAAGCTGAACTTTTCCTGCCAGATGAGAAATGTCAATTTTCGTGTTAGTTGAGAAAAATGGAATGGATGAGCCCTAAAAGCTCTGAACTTAGAAAGGAATTGAGAAGAGCCCGAGCTTTGCCCCGGTTAAAGTGGCAGCTGGTGGAGGCAGCGTGAGCCATGCAGGGAGGGGACAGGAGAGCCTGTCCTTTGGGATGTCCTTGAGCCAGGGTAAGAACAGAGCCTCTGATGCTCCAGGGACAGGAGAGCCTGTCCTTTGGGATGTCCTGTGAGCCAGGGCAGGAGCAGAGTGCTGGCTGCAGCCTCTGATGCTCCAGGGACAGGAGAGCCTGTCCTTTGGGATGTCCCGTGAGCCAGGGTAAGAACAGAGTGCTGGCTGCAGCCTCTGATGCTCCTTGGCTGGGAGTCACTGCCCCCCTTTTCCTGTCAGAGAAGTTAATCAGTGCACTCTGTGACAGCAGCAGCACTTTGTGCTGAGCAGGCTGCAAGTGCAGGGTAGCCCTTCATGGAGCTGCTCACACTTTCATGTTTTGGACAAGTATATACTGCTGAAAAATGGAATCACTGCATCTTTACTTGCTCGGATTTTGGATGTGTTTTGTCTTTTCACTACCAGTTTTCAAAACCACTCACACTTTCTGCTGTCACCTCAGTCGATGAGATTTCTTCTGATGTGCCTGTGTTAAGTTTTTCATTGTCTGTCAGTACCCAGAGAGAAGAAAGGGGGAGCCTGCCCATGCAGCTTAAATGCAATTCGATTAGTAGTGATTGATAAATCATATATTTGATTATTTTGGCCTGTCCTGAGTTCAAGCTCTTGTTCTCTTCCAGCAGTGGGAGGGCTGGTTCAGACAAAAAAAATCCATGCCTAGATTTTTACTTTCGGGAAGTTCAGGCATTTGAGATCCAAAATTAGGTTTTCAGTTTGTGCCAGGAAGGAATCAGCCACTAGATTAAGAATCTGGATGCTTTCCCTCACAAAAATTTCTGGGAGTTGTATATCAGATCCAGGATTTCAGACCTATCCCCAGAGTAAGTTCAGCAGCAAAGCTATGCCTCATCTTCTCATTGCAGAGGCAGGAAGGAAAAAATTAAAAAATAGCTTGAAGGAAGAAGGGGGGAAAAAGAAGAAAAAAAGAAATAGGAGAGGAAAAATTATAAAGGTATTAAGTCACATGAGTGATTGGGGAATGAAGCTCAAGGGCACAGGGAGGCAGTTGAAAGATCAGACAATAAATGTTGCTTTGTATGAAAGGTTCTCTTTGCCATGTTCCAATGGCTCTCCCAGACACTTGGGGTCAAGGGGTTATTTTAAGCTGGCCATTGATTCATAAAAGATGCCTGGTTATGAAATATGGGAATCTTTCACCAGAGGGGAAAACTTCCCCATGAGTGGCTGCCTGGAAACCCACAGCAGGGAAGGGTTAATGGTTGCTCAGTTTACAGCTGGGAATTGCTGGTATCCAGGAAACAAGGCAGAATGCACAAACCATGAGACCAGCTGGAGCCTGCTGGAATCCCATTCATTTTGGCAGAGGTGTCTGTGGTCTCCAATTCTGACATCACTGCATTTGCGTCACGCAGGAATGCCTTAACCACTTCTCCCTTTCTATTTTTTCCTGTCTCCCTCTTATTTCTGTGGCTGACTCAGATCTGCAGAGCAATGAGAAGAGGCAGATCACAAACCCCCCAAACCTCCTGCCCTCGAGGTTGCTGGGAGGTGACGGCACCCGAGCTGTCAGACGGCAGATTTTGGGGTGCGGAAGCCACGCTCAGGAGCAGGGGGTGGGTGGGAATCATTTCTGTTCCCAGCCCTGTGGCTGTAACAGAGGAAGCACTCCTGGGGCTCAGGAGGGGGTCCAAGAGCTGGAACCCCCTCTGCTCCCAGCCCCCCGAGCTCCCTGCTCTGCGCTGCCTCTTTCCAACAACAAAACCCTCGTGAAGACACAAATGCACACTCTGGTTCTGCTCTGTAAGAAGCTCTGAGACCCAGATCACTTGGAGCACAAATAAGAAATATTAGGCCATTAAAGACAGACTGCCCTGCTCCTGTCTGCTTAACTCTCTGGGAGTTGTTTTGCCGAGCTGTAATCACTGGGCAGTCATCACTCAGCTCTTCTGATTTTGCTTCTGCTGCCATGTCCTGTTGCATCCTGGGCAAAACTGCCTGAAATTCTTTACTACTGCCTGTGTGCACGAAATACCATTTTAGAGTCCCCAGACTTTTGTTGATCTGCAGAACCTGCTGCCATAGACATAATGTTAAAACCTGATTTTTCCTCTTTAATATCAGCATGAACACAAAATTGCGCTGCCACATTTTGAGTTGAGTTTAATTGACCAAACAAGACCAGCTACCATGCAGTAGCTGAAAATGCGTGCTGCTGCCTTTTGGAGTGATGTGCTCAGAAGCTGAGTGTCACCTGCTGAAGCTCACAGCAAGAGCCCCTCTGCCCAGGGACCCCTCTGCCCAGGGACCCCTCTGCACAGGGACCCCTCTGCCCAGGGACCCCTCTGCACAGGGACCCCTCTGCACAGGGACCCCTCTGCCTCATCCCCATTTTCCCCTGGAAATCCCTGGCATTGGTGTCGAGAGTGTTCTGCATGGAAGACCCTGTGTTTTAGAAAAGATTGTGACCTCAAAGGGTTACGTTAAGGGAAATATATTGTGTTTAAGTATTTCAGGACTGCTTCTGAAGGTTTGTGTCTGGTATTTATCCTCAGCAGCTGATTTGCAACTTCACTGCTCTGCAAGAAAAAACGGATCATCCTGTTATTCTCATGATTAACATTCTGAGCCTCAATGTTCAGCCTTAATATAAAGTGCAGAATAGAGCAATCATCACAAAGGAATCGCTGTGGTAATCCTGGGAAAATGCATATGAGTTACTGGGACACCAGGGAAGTGGAAGAAAATCAAAAAAGTGCTCTTGGAAAATCTGGAGGGAGATAGATGGCTAAAAGACTGATCTAGATCTCTCTTCTAGAAAATATTATCTAGAAAATTAATCCAGAATAGCAGTATGGAAGCTTTTCACAGATTTTATTTAATCTCCCTTTATCAGAATGTGCTCTAATGAATTTAAGATTTGCCTTCTTTTCCACTAGGTGTTTACACAAATATTTATCTTGCTATAAATAGATGTGCACTCACACCCTCCTCCAGGCTTCAGCCCCCAAAGGAATGTCTCTATTGAAAGATTCCTGGTTGTGTGTGTGCAATGATGAATCTGTCATTCAGACTGGAGGCCCGCATGGATGATGGAATTTGGGATTTCCCATGTCTGCAGCTGAGAATGCCCATCCCATTCCTTTTCCAGGGTGAGGAACAGGGGCTCAGCTGGTGTGAGATTGCTGCTCCTCCTCCTCCTCCTCCTCCTCCTCCAGCATCCCCCTGCTGCAGCGCACCTTTGGAGGCATTGGAACAATCCGGGCTAATCTGTGCTCTGCTTCCAGAGGGCTGTTACTGATCCTAGTGAGAGATTGTAAGGGTGGAAAGGAGAGCAGGATGGAACATGCAAGCACCAGCCGTGCCAGGCTGGGGAACACAGCCAGAGTGAGTCCGTGGCACACAGCTTTCACAGACAGCCTCCAGAGCTCTTACGAAACTGCCTCTGGAAGCGTTCGGCACACGGATTTTGCTAGATTCCTTGGCGTTCTTAAATTTAGGTGTGCCATCAAGCAGCTATTTATAAATTGCAATTCCTGAAATAGGGTCCAAGCACAAAAAGATTCAGATTTTCAGGAATTCTGAGCTTTAACAGCTGCCATTAGCTTTCCTGGGATCTGCTAAATGTTTATCACAGTGACCTCTTTAGGTATAGAGCATCTGAAAACTCCAAGTTTCACTTTCAAAACAAGCAATGCATTTGTAGGCATTCGTGTGCATCTCTTTCTTAAGAAATGTTCATTCACTGGCCTTGAAGATTGGGCTCAGAAGTTCAGAGTTTGCCTTGTTACAAGGTTTCAGAATGCTTTGGTGATCTGGACCTGGCGCTTCAGATCTTGAGGCACTGAACTCACTCCTGTTTCCATTCCGGGTGCATTTTTGTCACTGGAAGAAGTAAGGCTTTTCCTGACAGGCAGGACAAAAGCAGCAGAGGTAAATAACCCTCCGTGGAGAGTGCAGTGCTTTAGGTTTGTGTCTGTCACACACTCCTGATCCCTAAATGGGGCTTCCAGGCAACACAAATAAACACAACAGCTCGGATTCTCTGCGGGGCTGGCATCCGCACTCGCAGATGTGCTCCCGTTGAGCAGGAGACGTGATCACAGGGATGGACGGATGGATGGATGGATGGATGGTGGATGGATGGATGGATGGATAGATGGATGGATGGATGGAGGGATGGACGGAGGGATGGATGGCGGGATGGATAGATGGATGGATGGATGGATGGATGGACAGGGATGGATGATG
>VZTX01011999.1:17370-54600 GCA_013400915.1 Pardalotus punctatus
TGGATGGATGGATGGTGGATGGATGGATGGTGGATGGATGATGGATGATGGATGGATGATGGATGGATGGATAGATGGATGGATGGATGGATAGATGGATGGTGGATGGACGGACGGATGGATGGATGGATGGATGGATAGATGGATGGATGGATGGATGGATGGGGTCCGTTAGCAGCTGGACGTGGAGCTGGCTGGAGTTAAAGCAGGTAACAGGAACGTTCTGAAGAGCGGAGTTTCACACTGCTGGAAGTGCAGGCTGAGCTCTGACCGTGCCTCCGTTGAGACAACCAGAGCAAACACCTGGCATCATTTAACTCGACTCAAAGTACGTTTTTTCACATTACAACTGAGGAGGAATGTGCCTCTGGCCCTCCTGGGTGTGGTGTGCGGAAAGCCGCGGCCACTGGGGGAATGTCATTAACGTCAATCAGGCAGCGATCGGAGCCACCCCACCCTCGCTGCCATGGTGTCAATAATGTGTCACACGAGCTGCTGGCAGCAGCCGCTGCATGGCATTTCTGCGCCGCCTGAGTTGAGCCCTTGATGTTTATTTTTTCCATCCATCATCTCTCCTTGTTTACCACTCGTTTTCATAATCAAGTCACCCATCTTGGATTGTTCAAGCTGCGGGTCCTCCCAGCGCTGGGAGTCACTGAGGACTCTTTGTGCTTACCAGTCTCAGCCTCCTTATCTTCCCATTTCTGTTTCTACAGATCCTCCCTTCATGATAAGCAACATCTCAGTCTCAAAGCTGTATTTTGAAAGGTAGCCTGAATTTTAGTCTGGATCTCTTCTAGATGCTGTCCAGCCTGTCTGTCCTCGTGCACAGCCCTGAGTGGGAGATCTGGCATTCGAAGAACTGTCCCTGCCTGTCCTTAAGAGTGATGATGGCAAAATATAGCTGTTTGTAGTACAGGATAGGGAGTTTTGTGCCAATTTGGATGTAGTAACGACATTTTTAGATGAACTCGGTACCCTCTAAAGTCAATGGCAGGAGTATTGTGTTAATCTCTGTTTATTTTTTAATATAACGTAACTTAAAGCTGAGGTTTGGTCTTGTACTTACTACTTGTAATGCCAATGTATTAACTCACACAGCAAACCGGTCAAAAGAACTAAACATTCAAAATGAGCTGCAAAAGAAGCCCTACATATAAAATTAGCCTGATTTTGGATCAAGTCTGGGCGCAGATGCCATTTGAAAATTGAATATGTTGTGCCACCTTCTTCATGGCCAGTATTCATATTACATCTTTCCCTTTCTTTGTCATTACTGGGTGTATTTTATTTATGGTTAGAAGAGGAACTAAAGGCCTGAAAGGCCATCAGGAGATAAAAACTTGTCTGAAGTCATGTGGCAGGTCAATGGTTGCTTTTAAATCAGGTAAATAAATGTATTACAACATCAAAATAATGGAAAAGATTGTCTGGCAACAGTCTGGGCTGCACTGGAGAGCTGGGTGCAGGAGCTGCTGGTGGTTCTGCTGTGACTGCTGCTCACAAAGTTAATCCTCAGGGGATATTTTGCATCAGATGAGGGCTGAGGCTCCAGCCCACCACAGCTTCCTGTCTCCCTCCCAGGAAGAATCAATCTCTGTCGCATCTGTAAAGTCACACTACATTTGGAATATTCTCTGCATTTTTCTTTAATTATGTCCCCTTTTTGCCTCTTAAGATGCTCTTTAAATTTTCAAATATAATAAGAAATAATAATAACCAATTAAAAAGCTGTGGGTATTAAGTGGGAAATAACAGACTGAAACAAAAGTCAAGGATTATCCTGGGAAATGACGTTTATGGATCCTGGACCACTCAGTTCTGTGAGGCAATCTGAGGTTTTGGCTGGGCTTAAAAATGCAGCGGCACAGCTTTACAGGGAAAAGCTTTGACAGAAATCACCCAAGTGGATTTTCTGCAAGGTTGGGTGTGGAGGTAAAGGAGCTTTTGCATCTCCTCTCCCCTCACCAGCCCTGCTGTCCCTGTTCCCCGTGCTCTGTCACACTGGACCCCGTTTGTATCAAGGCTGCAGCTTTCCCTGGGTGACCCAGGATGGTCCTGGCAGCAGCCAGGGTGTAGACATGGTTATACAAGGAAAAAAAAGAAAAAAATTTTCCCCGTATACTGCGTTAGTCTTGTAAAGTTAATACAAACCAGATGGGTGAAAACATTTTTTTTAGTTGTAACTCCACCAGGACAACTAAATATTATTTATGCACCGTATGGTGTGCACTGGAGGGAAGGGTGAAGAGGTTTTGTACGAAAAGCTTTGTCAGGCACAACCCAAACATGCTGAGTGAGTCTGTGCTGAGGGGGTCCACGAGGTTTTGGTTCACACTGAGCTCTCCAGATGTGTTTGTAAGCAAGGTGTCACGGCAGAGAACAGCCCAGCCAGAGAGCTGCTCTTGGGCAGGATGTTTGTGTACAGAGGGCAGGAATTTGGGAATAGTATAGGAATGTATAAAATCATTTCAGATGACACTTGCTTTGAAAAGACAGCCAGTTGGGAGGAAGTTGCAAGGTCCAAATGTTGAATTGTTTGGTCTTTCTCTTCTTTTATGGTTGAATAATGGTGTTTAAAGACATCTTATGCAAACACAAGAACTTTTATCTTCCAAAACGGCTAAAAAAGATTATACCTTTTCTACTGAAAAAACCCTGCCCTGAAAACTAGCATGTGAAAGCATTAGCTACCAAAAGTAAGTGTGATTAATTTAACCTCCATTATAGTTTGGACACCTTAGGTCTCAGCAATGAAGACAGTTTTAATCTTAACTGGACCTCAGGCTTTAACGTGAACTGTGTCCATCTCTTGAAGCCTGCACTCAATGATTCATGAGTTACATCCTGATAACACCATTAGACAAAACCAAGTCAAGAGGGAAGGAAAACTCTCTATCAGCTATGCAAACATGAACAGTTCTGTGAGAGTGTGGGACCAAGGATTTATCCTTATAAATCCCTGTCACCATCCAATGTAAGGTGAAGTTCAGGACAGTGAGCAGGGCAGAGACTGAATCGGTGCCTTTGCTTTACTTTGCAATACTCACCTGGGAAAGGATTTGGTACAATCTGAACAAGGACCTCTAGACTTGATCTTTTTTGTGCAGCCTTTCTCATGTGGATCAGGCTTTCAGGATCAGGATCAAGGCCCTCATCCAAAGGCTGCTCAAGTCAATGGAAAAACTCACATTGTCTTTAGTGAGCTTTGGATCAGGCCCCAAAACTTGAGTCATACTTTGAATGGAACATTGTTTGAAGCAAAACAGGCTCAAAGCTTCATTCACATAGAGGTTTTAACTGTTAAGTGAGATTTCCCAAACACTTCCTGTGCCCTCCCGCCTGCTTCCTGCTGTCACCTCTCCCGAGGGGATGCATGCTCAAGAAGAGCATCATGAGCCCAGAGTCCAACTCAAGTGTCTTCAGCCTGTTCTCTACCTTTTCTCTACTAAATGATGGCCATATGACCAAGGTGCAGCTGTCCCATTTCACCCCAAGAATGTGGGGAAAAATGTCTTCAGTTCTTTTAATTTCAGTCTCAATATTACCATTGTTATGTACCAGTGAGTATTTGTTCAACCAAGTTTTATTTTCAATTCCCAGATACATTTCTGTGACTCCAAGTATTCTTAGGGAGACAGTTGCATCTGGATGGAGAAGGGCTGGAGCATTGGGCCAGAACTCTTCTTTGATAAGCAGAAGTGTCAGACCAGCTCTTCTATTCAGGAGGGTTTCAGCACAGAGAAATGGTGGTTATGCCTCATTCTTGTTGCCTTAGTGCTTGTTTCACGTCAGCTGGGCAAGGACACGGGATGGAATGATGTGTTTGTACTTATTCTTACTTGTGACACCTAAGAGGCAAAATAAAGCATGAAGGTTTTCTCCAGATGTGTTTATAGTAGAGATCTAGAAATATGAGGGATGTTTTGTTGGCCTTATGTACAGATACTTCATATTTACTAATTTACCGTAATCACTACACAAGTGATCCACTGAAACTGTCTGTGTACAAAGGAACATGGACAGATAACCCAGACTGTGAGAAAGACACCTGACCCACAGCACGGTGCCCCAGCTCCACACCCTGCACACCCTGGATCCAGGACACACCTGAGTGCAGCCTGCACAGAGCAAACCTGGCACACGCAATTCCCCCACCAAGGCAGTGCCTCTGCAGGATGGGTGCACCACGTGGAGCTGGAGCCTCTGCACACGGAGTCAGACAAGCAGTTTTTTGGTCCAGTTAACATCAGTTCCAGTTCTCCAAACATTTTCTTCTCTCCACCGGGTTCAAATGTTCACCTTCCCAAATTGTCCTTGAAGAACATGCAGGCATCACCCCAAAATCATTAACAGCCCAGGAGGCAGGACAATTAGCTGGGATGTGAGAGATTTCTGGAGTCAAACCCAGGAGAAGAACTTAAGCCCCAGCTCTAATATGAGGATATTTCTCACCAGAACCGTGGCTGTGTTAGGGCTCTCCTGTTGGGATCTTCTGTTTTGATTAAAAATTCAACAGATCGCTGGACCTAAATAAAGAGATCATTTTGAGCCCCAATGGTCAGAGTACTTCTGTGGGATGTGGGAGACCAAGTTCAATGCCTATTTAATATTTATGAAAACAGGACAGTTCCAGTGCCACACTCCCATTAAACATTTCAGGTTCAACAGAGTGTAATTTTCCTTTAAGAAAACCAACAGAGAAGCTCGTCACCAGAAAATTCCCAAGCAGCTTTTTCTCTTGAACTACCTATGGGCTTTGCCAAAGTAGCTGACGTACAATGAGATTTTTGCCCTCAGTAATTTAAAGTCCATGGGTTTTTCCTAAGGGTGATTCATTTTACAAAAACACACAACAAATAAACAAACACATCATTGGAGTTAAGCAGCATGTGCTATGGATTAGGGAAAAGAGCACCCCTCGAAAGCCCAGCTGTCACGTTGAGTATAAAGATAATGTCGGTTTTTTCCATTCCATTGTCTTCCTTTCTGTCTACTCTTTTCTCACTGTGTCTCCCTTCATTTAGTTCTCATTCTCTGTGTCATTTGTTTGTTTCCTTTGCTTCTAGGCTTTGTCTAGACCAGGGTGTGGGATGTGTTGGCCAGCAGCAGCTAAAAGTAGAGCAGATAAGGCAGTGAGCCTTGGACTTGTTTTAAATGGACTTAGGTATACTAAGATATTGAACATCTTCTTGTCTAGATGAGCTGTAGATTCCTCTGAAATGAGTGTTGGTCCTTTCTAGAGCAGTGCCAATAGCAGTCCCATCACCATCCTTCTGAAGCCCTGCCAGCCTTGCACAAAGCAGCACTGATCAGCCTGGCATGGCCACTGCATTCTCTTCATCTCTCCCCGGAGGGAGAACCAGGTTTGCAGGCGAATGTTTTCCTTTCTGCAGCCTCGTTTTTGTTGAAAATGACATTTCTGCACTGTGCTTGTGCTTGAGAGCATGGGTCAAAACACATCTGATACTTGGAGTAGGACCTGAGGCGCTGGGAATTCTGTTCCTGGGCTGCAGGACCATCTCTGTTTCCTTAACAAATGAACTTTAACTGAAGCAAGCACGTAGGGCTTGTTTACAAATATGCGTTTTAAATACTATGGAGGGAGATGGGGAGAAATAAGCAGAAGCAGCATAGGATCCAAACAGAAAGGAAAAAATCATAATTTGATTTAATATATTAGTTTCCACCTAAACTGAGATTTCCATTTTCGCTCTTCCCTTTCCCTCCCCACCCAACTTTGTACAGCAAGTTTGAGCCTCTCTAGTGAAATTACAGTGATTGTCAGCTCAAGGAACTTGATCAAAATTAAACCCGTTTCCCCAATAGGTCCACACAGGTTTTTTCTTTCATTTGTAGGAAATGCATATGTGTAACTAAATCCAAATTTGGCAAAGACGAGATTTTGAATCAATTCACAATGAGTCTCATTCATTCCACTGCAGCTAAAGCACAGCATCTCATCCTAGAATGTGATTAGCTTCTCCCTATAGCAATATCCCTGGCAGTTTATTTTTTCCTTTGAAGCATGTAATTGGTGAGACACAGTGTACCTGGAATGTATCTTGCTGCAGCAGACACAAGAGCTCTGCTCCTTGGAAAGCGACACTCAGAATTTCTCAGCTGCAGTCCAGCTGTCAAAAGAAGAGATGATTAATTAGCCATGAGGCTGGGGCGGGACAGGGGGCTGAGGGGCTGGGAATGGGCAGGGAAATGGCTAAACAGATTCAAGGAACAGTAAAGCAGGCCAAGAGCTGGACGAGAACTGCTGGAGAGATCTCTGGTTTGAAAGCCAAAGATTTCCAGGCAGAAGCCAGAAGGGCTTTATAAACGTAAATGAGTGGGTGGACAGAATAGATCAGCCATGTGTTCAGAGGTCTTGAGATTCACTGACCCTCTGCAGCACCAGATGCTGCTTTTAATGCACAGCTGGCTGGTGGAGGAGTATTTCTGTGTAAACAGACTGCGAAATGGATCTCATATCCAGGCTGGAGCCCAGAGCCGTTTGCCCAGCGCTGTGCTTGTCCCGGCTGCAGGCTGGGATCTTTTTGATCATGTCCCACACGTTGTACTGTAACTGGGATGAATCACTTCCTGCCTCTGCCCTTTCTGCTTGTGCTGCATCACGGCACTGCTGCTCTGGGACTGGATCCTGCAGCCTTGGGCTGAGCTGTTTGTGTGCTCCGAGCTCTGTCCTGGCGCCTGCTCGCACGGAGAAAAGGCTGCTGTGCGTCTAAACTGCTGTGTCATACTTCGTTATTAATGACCGAGAACCACATGACACAAAGTTCTGGGAAGCTCGAGCAGATTCCAGGAAGGGGTCAAGGAGTTCAATAAACAGTTTTATTAGAACTTGAATTGCAACCAAAAGGCTACACATTGACTTTTTCTATAAAAACCATTGTGAGTGTTACTTGAATTTAGAAATCCTGTGAATGGCAGCAGAAGCACACAGGGTTGTCATTTCTTCCTGCTGATTTTTGTGTCGCTGCTAGCTCACAGTTATCCTCGATAAGGAAATCTGAGTGCACCCTCCATTTACATGTTTCAGTTGCCTTTCCAGCTTGTCGGTAAACCGTAGGGTTATCTGAATTTCAAAAGGTCATATTCTCGCCTCAGTGATACTGATGGAAATTCAGAATGAGCGGAGAGATTCTAGACTTCCACCAATGTCTCAGGCAACTGTAACAGCTGGTGTGGGCACATCAGCCATCCTGGGAAAAGGAGAGAGGAACCCCAGGGCAGTGTATTCCCTCCATGGGGTGCAGGTTATCGTGCAGGATGACAGACGCCACGTGAACACACGTTGCTGGGGACACCTTGGAAAGGGACCGTGTTCCAACCGAGGAATCGTGTGGCTGGGGACAGGACATGGGGTCAGTCTCAGCAGGCCAATGGCCACCTCTCAGTGTCCCCAGGGTAAGACAGAGCACTGAATGGCTCTGTCTCCTGGCAGCAATCCTGCCAGCTGACTAAGCTGGTGCTCTGTAAAAAAGAATTTTTCAGTAAATTGCCTTTGCTAAAGTAATTGCTTTTACATTATCTCTACCACACACTCGTTAAGACCAAGCTGCAGTTCTGTCTCCCTGAACATGCTTTCAATTAATGTTCCTGGCTGCACTTCTGTGTTTGCTTCTACCACCATCCAGCACTGTGAGCTGTCTAGCACGGCGTATGGTGTAAATGGATTGATTTGTTCATTCATCACTTTGTATGGATCGGCAGAAACGGGAAATAGGAATTCACCTCCCTTTCAAAGTGATCAGAAAGCATCATTATAGTAGATATTAGTGATGCATTAATGAGCATTGCTATTTCACTCTTACTAATGGGTATTGAGGCACAGAAATTAAGAGCCCAAGCCAACTTATTCTGACATAAAATTAAGGTGGTTTTTGGCCTTACTAGACAGTGACCAAATTGCTACTTGAAATAAATAGAAGAGCTAAAAAACTAAAGGCCGGGTGCACCTCATACTCTGCTGATCTGTCCACAGGATAAATCTTCAGTGCTCGCTTTTGTTGGCTGTTTGCTGCAGACCAGGGCTCTGTGGGAGAATGCCTGGCAGTTCTCAAACTGAACAGACGGACCAGCATTGCCCCCCAAATGGAGTCAAATGTACCAAAGCCCTGCGCTGGGTCATTCCCTGGGTGCTGGAGCTGCCTTTGGGGTAAAACACAGCAAGTGCTCAGCAAAACACACAGAGCTACTCAGTAGTCTTTAATGGAGGAAGTGAGAAATACTGCATCTGTTTGAAATAAATGGGGAATTTTAGGGAGGTAGAATGGAATTACCCAAGCTGGGATCTGACTTCTGTTAACTGGTGTTAACTGTTGCAAAAGCAGCCTCAAATTTTTCAATGATCACGCTGGTCAGAAGTTCAGTCTGACCTCTTGTCCTATGGATGGCATTCCAAACATCCTGGTACCTCCTACCGTGGGGAGGTGGGCTGGCTCATTGCTGAGTCAGAGAAAACCACTGTTGCTAATCTCTAAAGCTGCTCTAAACACCATTTGAAATCCATCAAAGCCTTCACCTAAAATGTGCCATCGCTTGTCGTGGCTATTCCAAGGTTCCTCATTAGGAAAGCTTCTGGTACATGGCATGTCCCGTCTGCTGGTGCTGCTGGGCAAGGGCCAATCTGTGCTTCTGTGCCATCCACGTCCATCATTCCTGCTCTGATGCACATTATCTGCACAGGTTGCTGAAGTTCTGAGGTGCTACAGAAACTTTACTTCGTGTAAAATATGCAAAAGATGCTTTTTCGTGCCAGACAATTTGCATCTTAGGGGATGCCTAAAGCTGTGACTGGAAGGTGTAATTGTGGCATATGCAGGGAGCTCTTTGAGGAGGAAGAGGCAACAGGAGCACACTGACAGAGCCTTCAGCTTTCTAAGGCTGTGACTCTGCTGGTTCCCTGCTCACCAGTAAGGGGGAAGCAGCTTAGGAGGTGCAGATCACCTGAAACAAGAGCACCACATCGCAGCTTTGCCCCAAAATATGAAGCATGTCCAATCAAAACTGTTGCACATTTACAGTTAGTCAGTCTCACAGATTCCAAGGATTTCCAGCCTCACAGGAAACAAAGGACCAAAAGCAGCAGAACTGAAGTGTTGCTTTTCTGTGCCTTTATGCCCTGTGCCGTGTGTCCCGATGGGTGTGAACTGCAGTGGATTTTCCCATAGCATTTACTGTTCTCTCTCATCTGCTTTCTGTGCTAGTGAATACAAGGTCACTGCTCCTGGAGCTCGTCCCTTCACAGATGCACTCATAAAATTTTTTTCTATCTGACAACTACAGTGAAACACAAAATGTTAGCATAATTTAGACCTGTGTCTTTATATCAGATCTGGTGGAAAGCTGCCAGTTGCTTTGAAATGATACTGATGGATAAAGAGACATGTGTATGTAACATATGCAAACATAGCACAGTGACATAAACCCCATTTCCTTGGGCAATCAGGTTAAAGATGACAAATCTGGCAAGAAAGAATCACTGCAGAATTCTCTGCCAAAGATGAGGTTGGTGTGAAAATGGAGGAGATGGCAAAGGAAAATTTAGCATTTCATTGGGCAACTATTTCTCCCAAAGTTTCGATCAAAATGTTTTTGCCAGAATTTATTTGTTACAAAAGAAATTATATAAAATTAAACTTGATGCTCTATCACTAAAATTTCCATGGAAAGTTTTAGATTGGGAGCAGTTGGAAAGGCCAAAAAAGCTTCCAAACAACAACAAAACCAGACAGACAGATATCTTTTATCTGGAAAACATAAGGATCAACAGAAACATGACGTGTGTGAAAAATATACATGGACTGAGGTGAAAGTTCTTAGGAAGGGAGGGAGGACCATTCAGTGACTGGCTTTGCATTTGGGTGACAGTGAAAAAAATTACCCTCAGAAGTTGTCCAAGCAACAGTGTCCTGTTTATATCTTGTGGTCTTATGAGTAACTGACTGGAAAAAAACAAGAATGAAAAGATAACAATTACAATAAAATTAAATTAAATAAGCCAGTGACTCATTACAGAACTGTAAAACAAAAACAAGATCGTTTAGGTCCAAATAACAACAAAAGAATTAAAAGGAAACACAAAAATGGCCGGGCCTTATATATACAATCAACCACGTGGAGACAGGAGAGGAGCAGTGCCCATTGCACAGCTATTCAGGGGAAGGCAGAGAGTACAGAAAATAGGAATTGTGATGCTACAGTACTTCGGCAATGTTAATTTAAGTGGAACAAAGCTTTTTCTGAAGTGCCACAGAGGGACATTCCTCACCACACATCCTGGCAAGGCAGCCCACTGGAACTGACAACAGGATTTATCCCACAGCCTTGCTCCATAAATGACTTTTATTAAGCAATATTGTCAGGCTTTAGAAAAGTGTTATCAGTGAAGACCCATCCACAATCTCCTTCATAATTCTGATATAGACTCAGGGTTAATCCCAGAGTAGGCGCAATCCATGGAACTCTTGGAATATTTAAGCAGGTGAATTTAATTTCATATGACTGCTGGGACAATTTGTGTAGCTCCTGTGCTCCCAAAACACAGTAGTGTTTGGAACTGTGCATCCTGAACTTGGTGCTGTTCACAGAAATCTCATGTGGAGTACTGAGTCCTGCATGGCTGGAGTGCTTTGATTTAGCAAAAACTTTAAAAGATTTACTCTGAAGAAAAAAATGTATTGTACAAAGGATACCTTGACTTTTCAATGCCACCAATTGCCAATGCCAATAAGAAGCTGAAAAACTCAGGGTAGAATATCAAAATTCCAAAGTTTATGGCCATTTGTATTGGCTCGGCTCTGAACAAATTTGGTCTCTCTGCCTCTTTTCACATATTCTGGTGTTCTCATTGGTCTCTAAAGTATCCCTTCTTCACTATCTGGAATGTCATGGAGAGGAGCACAGGGACTTTTGGACTGGGTTGGAGTTATTTGTGATAGTGTTTACAGACCTTTAATTTTGCTGCAGTAGGAAGGCTGACCTGCTCTTTCTGAAGCTCTAGAAATTCTCTGTAAATACATCTTGTTTAGTTCTGCTTTAGCATTGCCTCCAAAGAACACAAGGCACTTTATAAACACAAAGAGTGTTCATTCCACTAACAAGGTAAAGCAGTATCTTGGAGGAAAACAAGACACAAAGCAGCGAAGTGATTTCCCCATATTTGCTGCGGGAGCCACTGGGAGAGCAATAAATAGAATCTAAATCTCCTGACTGCTTGTCCTGTGCTTCAGCCACGAGACCAGGCTCCATCTGACAGGCCCTGATTTCTGGTGTGTGCATTGTTGTGCCGCACAGATGGTAAATCCTGGTGCACAGTAAACAGGCTGAGCAGGGAACAGCTGCACATGCCTTCCTGCCCATGCGGGAGATTTGTACCCGTCACATCCCTTACCCTGTCCGTGTCCTGTTCGCTGAGTTGTTTACAGCCTGCTTCCCTGGAAGCCAGCACAGCTTTTCACAGCTAGTCCTTCAATTCTTGAAAAGATGACTCAAGGATTTTAACTGTTTCGCTGCAAGGCGGCCGTGGCTGCGCTCTTTGCCGCTGTCCTGGGCAGGAATGTTCTCCCGGAGTGTTCTGGCACTGGGGGCTGCAGCCCTGGGGTAAAGCAGGGCTGAGCTCATCTCAGGCTCCCTCGCCTTTGCCAGGCTATACATTTCAGGGCTATACATTTCGAGCAGCTCGGCTCTTTCACCATGAAAGGCACTGCCTAACTGAGACCACGCACAGCAAGGTCACTCTCAGTGGTTGGTTTGTACACACGGCCCTTTCTCTAGAGAAAAACTTGTCTCTTCAGTCAAGAAAGCTTCGTGGGGAACATTTTCTTGCCCCCAGCTTCTCCAGTCTGGGCTTACCAAAAGAATGACACTGACCCCTCTCCTGTTGCGTTTGTGTTCGTGGTACAAATGTTTCCTGCTGACAAGTTCCAGTTTGCTAAATGCATGCTCTGGTTTTGATGAAAGTGTGCTGAATTTATACTTCTGTCTAAAATAGTAACTTACCAACTGGGCTTTATGCTTTGAAATGTCACTGCCAGTGGCACAACAGATGCTCGCAATAAGCTGACAACCCAGATTTTCCACTGAGGAGTCATTCATGGATGCTGCTGTTGTAGCAGAATCTGACAGCTCTCCAACTCGTAATTCATAGGTAGCCACTACTTTGCTTTTCTTCAACTGCTGAAGATTGTGTCCCAGGTGATTATAAAAACTTAGTTTTATTTAATCCTGGAAATGTACTCAGTTTGCTACCAGACAAATGGAGAGAATCAGTCCCTGTTGGAAGAGATTACAAAATAATAGGTTTTAGCAGAGGGGGAAAAAAAGGAGTAGCTTAGAGCCATGAACAATGCAGAATTCTTCTGAAAGGTTAGTGGAAATTCTTTGGAAACCACCAAACTATAAAATCAGAGGCTGAGTTCTCATCATCTTCACTGACACATGTAAGTTCAGCACAAACTAGGAGGGATGGACTGAGCGCACTCTTTTCCACCTCTTCCAAAAATCCAGAAAAACATCCAGAAAAACTGTCAGGCTGAATTGGCATGTGCCAGACTAAATAGCTGGGAAGCAAGGAGGAGGTGTTGTGGCAGGAATCTCACCTCTGTTTCCTGGGACTCTGGGGAAAAATGTTTGTACGACTGAGCAGAGCAGGCCCCCACACACGGACAAGAGCTGCAGCAGGAAAGGTGCAAAGTTTCACCTTGATGGGACAGAATGGCTGAAGAAAGAGGCACAAAGGGACCCAGAGGATCTCCTCAGACACAACAGCTAAATGAGAACTGTAACAGCAGCAGCTTAAAGCTATCACAGAATGTTTATTATTCACCAATGTTACACACAGCAAAACTTTTTGATGTCTGCTCTGTTCAGACCTGGAAGAGCTGCTGAGCTGCAAGTTGCAAGGTTAACCCAGCTTGATTCCCAGCTTGGCCAAAACCTGTGCTTGACCCTGACATGTTTGAAACTTAAGCTATGAAGTGTCATAAACAAGGGCCACTTGGTTTAAATGTGAGTATAGACAGTCCTTTTATGACACAATGGTCCCGCAGGATGTTCTAATATCTCTGTCCATATAATCCTGGCTCTGCTAAATGAACTGCTGAGAAAATGAGTTTGACTACCAGAGAATAAGATGTGTTATATCTTGCTGATATCAAACCTGTTGTTTTAGTACCTCCCTGAAATTTGTAATGGGCTTATGCCACAGCAAAGTCGTGGGGCAGCGAGATTGGTGGGCAGTTGATGCTCACTAAGCAAATTAAGCTACACTTGAGACGGGTTGTGTGACAGTGAATTAGTCTGGGCCTTTTACCAACACACAAATGTAATGAAAGAAAGTGTTTATAACTGGCATTTGTATTCCAGCAAATATTTTAACAGAGCTGAACTTCAAGCAAGTGCAAGTGCTGCCATGTGCTTCCGAGTGCCGAGGTGTCACAGGGGTGCCCAGTGAGCTGTGATTTGTTTCTCTGCAGCCCACAGGGAACTGGAGTCATTTGCAGAAGAACTAATTCTTGTTTTCTGCAAGGCAAACCCGTGAAGAGAGAAGGGAGGAAGCAGCAGGCATACATCAAGCGGTCTTTAGGCAGCGAGCCTCTGCCAAGGGGAGATAAGGAGAAATGAATTAGCTACTCTGGAACCAACTCTGCTTCTCTGTCTTAAATAACTTCGGCTTTGTGCCTAGTGAAAGCACATCCTTGCTTTGAATGTCTTGTTTCCATTCCATGTCAATTTTCTAGTGCTAAACTAATTTGCTGAAGCTCTGCTAATGTCCCTGCCGGAGGAGCTCCATCGCCCTTATCTTTATTTACTCAGAAACATCAGGACACTATATTTTAGCCCCCTTTGCCTTTCAAATTATTTTCAGCCACATTCCCCATCTATCCCAGAATCTGCTGGCTGCACAGGGATCCATCTTAGCACGAGGACGATGCAAACGCAGCAGTCAGCTCCTGGACACAATGGTGGTGCCGGAGGGGTGAGGAGCTGGCAGCCCTGACCTTGGGTTGGTCAGCAGGCTGGAATGCCAGCAGCACCACAAAGCAGCACCAAGCCAGCAAATGTCCTGAACCTGACCCTGAATGGTCACTGCAGGCAGGAACCCGCTCTGCTTGACCCAGTGTGGATTGTCCCTGTCAGCCCTGAGCCACAGGGCCTGCCCATCTTTCTGATGGGGTCACAGCAAGGGCTCTGGGCTGCTCAGCAGCAGCCTCTCCTTTGCCTTTCCAAAATTTGGGCTGGTTATTGGAGCTTTCTAGCAAGTAACTACAGCAGGAAAGAGGGACACAGTTGAAGTGCTGGATCAGTGTCATGAAACAGGTCCATACACATCCCAGGGCCCTTTTCTTGCAGGACCTGAACCTGGTGGCTCCACACTGTTTATTTCAAGCTCTTAAGTCAGTGGAGTATTTAATCATTTTGGAACTAAAACCTGTCCTTAGGTTTGTCCGTTCTGCCTGTGTGTGCACCTTTCTCCTTGGAGGCTGGACCATTCCTCCGTGGGGAGGGCTGGGATGTGGCTGCGCTCAGAGCATCCACGCTGGGCTGGAGGAGGTCACTGGAGGGCAAAGGCTGGTCCTGCCCTCCCTCCCTCTGCGGGCTGAACGAGGAGCCTCCCTTGAAGGATGCAGGATGATCTTGTTCCCTAGAGCTCACCCCAACACTTCCCTGACAGGCACAATGGTCCCTGCCAGGAGCGTGGTGCCTTTTGTGGGACAGCACTGAAGATGCTCCCTCCCCACAGGAGGATGCCTCCATGGGGTAAAGGTGTGGGGCCCCTCCTCTCTCCTGGAAGCTGAAGTTCTGTACCTTCAGGGACTCAGCCATCTGCAGTTTCTTGCCTTCTTCTCCTTCCCTGCTGACTTATGACACTCACTGGAAGCAGATTTAATGCTACACTGCTTAGAACATATCAAGAGTAAAGCTGTCCTGTTTTATTTTGGTTTTGGGATGAAGTCCAGGGTTACAATGATTAGAGGTTCTCTTCAGTTTCCTGTCAAGTCGTTTCTAGTTATACATCCTTTTTGATCATGATCTCTTGGCTGATGGTAAAAGGAAATGCAGTAGATTTTGGCTTGGACATCACAGCTAATGACTTTCTAGTAGTTTCAGAACAACAAGGTACCAGTGCCACCTCTTGTAAGTAAAATCTGATAGCAACAAGCCACTGACTAATGGTCCAGGACCAGCCTTGCTCTGTTCCGTTGCTGTCATATAAAGTCACTTTCTTGCGTAGCTTATGGGGCCATGGGCGATGTTAGACAGAAAATTTTCATACCTGGAGTACATTTGCAAAGTTGAAAAATTCTGGAAGGTTGTGCAATGCTGCTTCTGAGGACAGGCAGCAGCACAGGAGTGACCATGGACAGCAGTGCAAGTCATCAGCAGAGCTGTCCCACTGCAGAGTTAAGGGTACATTCTCTGCTCTTTTAAGATCAATGGTACCATGTCTTTACTAATAATTGGCTAAGACCCCAATCCTGTACTTCTGACAGCAATCTCCTTGGCATAAATAAATTCAGGATTTAGCTCCGGTGTCAGTGCTGGCCAAAGCACTGACACAGACTGTGTGTGTGGAGCAAGATCCTGCCTGTTTCTCTGTTTCATCGATGATAGCAGCAGCCCAGCTCCCTGCCTAGGGCTCGAGGTGCTGAGCAATGCAAGCAGTGTTAAAAAGGAAGCTGCTCTGAGCTCAGGGAAGCGTTGTTTGCCTTTGGCCTGAAAGCCTGAGCCTCAATTCTGCTGCCAAGCCTTGGAGCTCTCACCCCACGGACAGAAGAACATGGCTTTTTCCCATCAGTTTCATCAGAATAAAACTGTTTTGTGGTTTCTTGTTATAAACTCTTAACAAAAGCTAATTACTGTTGGCACAGAATTAACCACCAGTTGTATAAGTGAAATTTCGCGCGGCTCTGGATCCTGGCTGCGCTCACCATACGTGAGAGGGATGTGCTGCCCACAGATTCTCTGCTGCTGCAAGGTCAACACATCGGCCCTTCAGGTAGAACTTCAAAGTCCTCTTTTACTTTTTCAATAAGCAGGAAATAAATCCCAGCGTCCTTGTCAACATTTCCCCTCTAAACAAACTCCATTCTAATGCTCAAGGCTGCAAGCAAACTGCAGCAGCCTGCAAATGCACTGGCACATGTACCTGTGTGTTTAATCTGCTCTGTTCCTGTGGCACACATGTGGATTCCCTTCCAGGCTGGTTGGCCTGCTCAGTGCTGAGCAGGTGTTTTTATGCCATTTTGAATACTTGCTTTGACTGTGAAAATTAAGGGGAAAAAAAAAAATCTGTCCTGTGGAGACCAGCCTGTGAAGTTTGCATTTTATTTATGGGAAAATAATTCAGCAGGGTCAATGGGGCATCAGCTTACAGGATGCCCTAGCTCCACTGATGAGTAATCTGCTAATTAATAGCTTTGGAAATGCTGCCAAGGTGCTGCCGGAGTGGTTGCAGCGCACAAACAGACCTTGCTCAGCTCCTGAGCACACGTTCTCAAAAGCAACCTGAGCTGTTGGGATGGGCAGGACGGCCTCTTACTGCTCCTTCCAGTCTGTTTTGTAGGCCAAGAGATGTTAAATCTTCTACCTGTCCTCAAATACAGCTCTTTACTTTTGTATTCCTGCCATCGTGAGTCTCAGCAGCTGAAAGTCAGCCCTTGCTTCTGTCTAAGCAAGATCTCAGTGTTTTCAAAAGCAAATGATCTGATGGCTTCCTCTTTGGCCAACGGGAATTCAACAAATAAATCTGTGCACTGTGACTTTAAACCTAAGAAGTCTTTCTACTGAAGTTGAGGTAAAAAAGCTATTATTTCATGTAGGAAATAATGAGTTTATGCACTGTGGTCTCTTGTTCTTATATCTAAAAAGCAATACTGATCCAAACTAAATCTGTCAGTGAGACATAGATCCTTGAAGGATTAGTTTTATGGGATTCCAAGTTATACTGCCAAACGTTGTATCCCAGGAGTGTGTTGAATATTGAGAAAATAACTGCTTCTTCACACCTTTGTAGTGGTTACTGTGGTACCTTTTCCATGTGTTTCCAGTCCTAGAATGGAATTCCCTTGAGTTCTTACTGGGTGTGCACCTCATGCACACTCAAACTCCTTTCCTCTTTCAGTAGTGGACACGCAGTCAGAGTCCCTTATGACAAACTTGGCATTTTTATCATTGAAGTGCTATCTTTTCCTTGCTTCTGTCACCTTCAGGAAACCTGTTACCCAATTCTGGGTGCTCTTTGAGGAAGCAAAGATTAAGTAACAGGCAGCAACAGGGGTTGTATGACACTGCACTGAGAAACTGCATCTCTGAGGGACAGCAGGTTCCGTAAATGCCTCCCATAGCGGGGACCACTGGATGCTTCCCGGTCTCAAGTTCCTTTCTGGACACTTTCTTCACTCCCTCGGTGTTTGCTCTCCTGCAACAGCAAGGAAATGAAGAAGAGGAAGGAAAAGGGGCAATGAGCAGACATCTAACGAGGGAGGGGGCAGATTAAGGTACTGGAGGTGCCCTCGCAGCTTGTGCAACTGGCCATGCTCAGCCATCAGTGTCCCAACAAGGCACAGCGCAGTTTTCCTGTTAGACAAGAGCCTTGAGGAGGAAAGGAGAAGTGGGGCCCTTTGGCTTACAGGAAATCAGTAGGGACCAACCAACGCCCTGTCCAGACAGCACCGGCCCTGCCTTTGCCCTCACCTTCCATCTTGAAGGTCTTTATCAGCCACAGAGCAATTCTGGGTGTTGTTCAGCCCCAGCTAATGACGGGTATCTCTGTCCCAAGTGAAGCAATCTGCAGACCCATTCCTTCTGTGTGACTTACCCGGAGCCCTGGGGGCAATTCCAGAGACCAGTTTTTCAGCCTATTCACACTGTTCTTTCTGCTAAATAGAGTCTAATAAGGCAGAGACTTCTCTTCAAACCGAAGGGCAGGGGGCAGAGCCCCCCAGACACGGGCTGCAGAGCCCCCCAGACACGGGCTGCAGAGCCCCCCAGACACGGGCTGCAGAGCCCCCTAGACACGGGCTGCAGAGCCCCCCAGACACGGGCTGCAGAGCCCCCCAGACACGGGCTGCAGAGCCCCCTAGACACGGGCTGCAGAGCCCCCCAGACACGGGCTGCAGAGCCCCCCAGACACGGGCTGCAGGGACACAAGCTGCGCTGCTGGCCAGGGGGGCTGCGGGCAGCAGAGCAGCTCCAGCCCGGGGCTGCCCAGCCCAGGAGCCCCTTCTCCCTGGCCGGGAGCAATCTGTGCCATGCACAAGGAAACCCTCGAGCTGAGATCTCTCCACGTCGTGTCTGGACCCCGAGGATCCTGTGGCGTATGAATCACCTCGTGCTGCGGACCTCTGAGCCAGATGGGAGCCCTTCCCTTCTCTAGAGGTTCAAGCTGTGCACAGTTCATTTGTGGCAACTGCTGCAACCATACTTTTCAATGGCTAACCAGAGCTGCCTTTTTTCGCCTGAAATGACATGATTTTTATGCACCGTTGTATTTTTGCCAAGTGTCTGAGCTTTCCAAGTGCCATGACTATCAGTCCCAAAGTAAACAATTATTTTTTTCCTGTTGCATCTGTCATCACAAAGTTTAAAATGGACCTGGGAACACACCTGGAGAACCACTGTCACGACAAAATATGTCAAACCTTGTATTCTCAGTGGCTTCTTAGATCTTTCTGTTATTTAATTGTGCTGGCTGTAGTAATGCTTTGAAATTCTTGCTGTATTTAATTGTCAGTGACAGAGCTGAAGTTTTAGTTCGTGGGTCTGAAGAACAACCTGGTTTTCATCGACTGTGGTGTGTTACGTTATGCCTGAGCTCCCTCTCCGTCTGCTGAAGCTGAAGGGCTGTGATTTGAAGTGAACTTGTCTGCAGCTTAGGCTCTAATAAAAGAGATCTGTATTGCAGGCTGCTGGAACACCAGCCAGCTTTATCTCCCAGTAAAGCCTGTGGAGCTCAGCTTCGAACTGGGAGGGCTCAGCACCTTGCTGACTTAAATCATTCAATGTGAACCTGCGTTGAGACTGGCGAATACCCCTGACCCATCTGGGCACACTTGGATTATTTGTATGGATTATAAATGTGCTGAAGAGTCCCCAGTGCTCACCTGAGCTCAGCTGAGCTGGGTGCAGTGCAGACACCGAGTGCCAAAGCTGGCCCTGACCAACAGGTTCTGTGAGTGTGGGCCTTGTTTTTGGACTCGGGAGAATATGGGGGTTTGAAATGTGTCAACCCCAACACTGCCATTCAACTGAGTCAAAGGCCCCAGCTGAGTGGGTGGATTTTTACAGAAGGCATGGCTAATTTTTAGACCATTAGTAATGTAGTTGAGGAAGATAAGGTAATGAACAGTGTGATCCAGTCTCATGCTGCAGAGTGCAAAGAGTTCAGCTGCAAGAGTTAAGAAAGAATTCTTTTCCCCGTCTGTGCCATTGCACAAGAGCAGAGGTGCCTGAGAAAGGGGACGGCAGCAGGGGCCAGATGTTGGACATGATGTGGTTTATTGATGACCGCTATAGAAAATACATTTCTTCCTATATTCCAGAAGTGGGACCTGTGTAACTGGTTGTGGGCAGGCAGCCTTGCCCCTCAATTCCAAAACAGCCAACGGTGACCATTAGGAGAGGAGCTGCAGCCTGGGAGCCGTGTTGCAAGGGCTGGAGTCTGTTCCCATCTCTCTGCACCAAGAACGGGCAGAGTCCCTGAGGACTGTGCCGAGGTGCTGTGAAACACCTGCAGTGTTTGTGAGTGCTTCACAAGAGGACAAAAGACCATAAAGAAAGGGATCATTTAATATTTGCATGCACCAGTTTCAAGGCTTAAAATAAAGGATTCTTTCCTCAGTGGGGTTTAGATGGATCAGTGTCATCTCTTGAAACAAGTGATCTGGATTTCTCTGTGATTGTGGAGCTGTTCGAAAAGTACAAAAATGGCCTTTACTTTCTATACAAACCTGAGTAATTTTCTTCTTAATATGTGCATCTGTGATTGCAGGTAAAAATTATCATGCAGATCTCTAGAGATGCTCCCAGCCAAGAAAAATGGTGTAAATTCAGCTCTAATTTTGCCTTCCAAAGAAAAGAAAAAGCTAGAGATGTTGAGTGACAGTGTGCACAGAACTCCCCCTACATTAAATATTTTACAAAAGGCTCCATTGGGATGCTAATTTATTTTAATATTTGCATGCAGTGCTATGCAGATCCCAGACTTCTTCACTGTCCTTGGCTCCACCAAACACATCAGCTAATGCTTTATTTACACACAGCATATACACAGGTGGTTATATGCCTCTATATACTGTTATAGGACATTTTTCCTTGAAGTTAGATTACAGCACAGTGCAGGTAATTAAACAGTGATCTCTATACAAATTAAAAGGGTTGGTGCGTGCTTTATTTTGGAAGTACAATTACAGTAATTTCAGTGCATGCTGACTGCATAACAGCACGCTCAGAACCCCGGGCCGATCTGGGGATGTGTGAGTGCTGCTCGCACATGCAAATGGGAGGCTTACTCACCTCCTGCCTTTGAAGTGCCACGGCTGCAGGATCCCTGGGGAAATGTGCCTGCACTCTAAGGCTCCTAAATTTTCAAATGATTTGGGAAACACTACTTGAAAATTAAGACTCTTCTTCCCATTTCCTGCGAAACACCACCGCATCTGAGCAACACACAATACACAGCTGAATAGATGCATTTCCTTTTTTCTTCCTCCCTGGCTGTGCTGGAGCTGCCCCGGGATGGCGCAGCGCTGGGAGCCCTGGCAGGTGGAGACTGCCACCAAAGCAGCTGCTGGTTCGGTTTGTTTCTGACTGCTCACTGCTCCCTGCTCACACTGCGGGCTCCAGGGGAGCTGTGTCCGTGAGCTGCCGGTCCCACGCGTGCGCCCAGCGCGGTGACCCAAGTGACAGGACCCACTGGACAGGACCCAGTGACAGGACCCAGTGACAGGACCCAGTGAAAGGACCCAGTGACAGGACCCAGTGACAGGACCCAGTGACAGCGCTGCGTGCAGGGTGCGCATCGCCTCAATCCGTCAGGCTGGGCTGAGCGTGCTTGGGTTTAACCGTTCCCCACGCTACTTCCCTCGTGCTAAGGCGAATTCTTGCNCGCTGCGTGCAGGGTGCGCAGCGCCTCAATCCGTCAGGCTGGGCTGAGCGTGCTTGGGTTTAACCGTTCCCCACGCTACTTCCCTCGTGCTAAGGCGAATTCTTGCAAGCACACTCACAGTGTTTTTCCCTCATGATCAGGCTCCAAGCCAGAGCTGGTGTCCAGGATCAGGGAGAGGAGCACGGCAGGTTTACCCGAGCGCCGGCATGTGCGGCAAGCAGGGGCGGCACGGGAATTACCGCACCGTTCGAAAGTCTGAGCTCAAAATCAGCTGGGAAGGCAATGTGATTCCAAGCGACTGCTTACAATGTAGGTCAGTCGAATGCAAAAGTGAAAGCAGACGCACCATGAGATTCCCACGTCTGCAGAGGGAGGGGATGTCAGCCTGTAAGCGCAAAAAGCCCCAGAACTCATTGTGACTCGTGTTTTCCGGTGAGCGACAACCGCTGCCATGCTGCTGGGATGGGAAGCGGCAGAATGAAGCGCTGGCGTGGATGGAAGGGCGCAAAGCCCCGGAGCGGCGACCTGCGCTGTGGGTGCGCTCGCCCTGCTCCGCAGCCCCCGGCACCGCTCGGGGCTCCCACCCTGCCGGGATGCGGGCGAGCCCCGCCGGCCGCGGGGGCTCGGGGGGCCGGGGGAGCCCGGGCCGTGCCCGGTGACCGCCGGTGACTGCAGTGCCGGTGACTGCAGTGCCGGTGACTGCAGTGCCGGTGACAGCCACAGTGCCGGTGACAGCCACAGTGCCCGGTGACAGCCACAGTGCCGGTGACTGCAGTGCCGGTGACAGCCACAGTAACGCTCCGCCCGCCCCGTGCGCTGCCGCTTCCCCGAAGCTGCGGGAAAGCCCCGGGGCTCCGGGCGGACGGAACTGCCCGCAGCTCATCACCGCCGGGCCCTGACGTTACCCATGGGTGGGAAACGAGCCACGGGCGTTTTCTCCCTGTGCCTCAAAAATTATTTGTTCATACACTCATTAATTTATATTAAATCTATGTATGAACTTTAAACGGATCGCTGTGACATGGATGAGCTTGCAGGGTGTAAGCATTGCAATGCAAATTAATTTTTCTTACTTCCAAAGTGGATTCCAATTTTACATCTGTACAGGGAATTAATTAGGAGTAGCTTTTGCCTCTACAAAAAAACAGTCTTGCAACCCACAGTTCTATGGGTGTCCCAGAGCACCGTAGTGAGATGAGACTGAGATATTTGAAACCTGTTACTTGCATCAGGCATTGCTTTCAGAAAGTCAGAACATTCCGAGCATAAAGGCTTTCTTCATGTTAAACCAGAGAGATCGATAACCTGGTTTTAAATTTCTTCTAGACAGCATAACATGTTATTAGAAGTTCCCATGGGAGCATTAAAAATAATTATTTCTCCAGGAATGGAGATGTGGATGTGTTGCTGTGGGGTAAGGTAAGGTGAGGTGTGTTCTTGCTGCACAGTATCTGTGCTGTGGTTTGCCTCGTGTTTGTAATTTTACCCTGTGGTAAATGAGACGCTCCCCCCTATGAAAGAGGAAGTATCTCTCTAACTTGAAACATCTTGGTAAGCACCAAAGCAAAACAGTAATATTTTTATTTCTCCTTAATGACTTGAGCATATTTTTAATTCTCACACATCTAATACACGAACGCTGTCAAGTTCTGACTACAGTAGTGTCCTGTGGCAACGTGCTTCTCCATTTGACAAAAAAGAGCTGTCAAAGGAAGTGATGGATGAAGAGTTCAAACTTCAGTGCTGAGGGAGGTCAGCCTGTGAGTAATGATCTGTCACTGGCCTCAGATCATGAGCTGTTTGCATAACTTTGTCTCAGGACAAACCCAGGCTGAAGATGACAGATGATGCCATATAAGCTTTCCCAGTTGGCTCATTCCAGTCTGATCCAGATCATCTGTACCCCAAGGTCATTGGCACTCCAGAGCCAGTCATGGGCAAGGGTGACAGAGTTGGTGGCCTCCCTCCCCCTGTTCCGAAGGATGACAAAAGGGAAGGTAAACAAATAAGAGGAGTTATCTGCCACTCATGGCCTACTCTGAAGCTTCAGCAGTGGGAAGAGAAGGGGTGAGACGCTGGTGAGTAACACAGGCCAGTGCTGCTCCTTCTCAGAAGGCACCGCCCAGCTGATGGCCCTGGTGGGCATGTGATTGCTGTATGCACAGATGAGAGCAGTATCACACTCTCCTCAGGATTTAGCCACTTCCTAAATTTGTGGTTTGGTGAGCAGAATAGAATCTTGTGTTTGATGGCCTCAGAAAGTGACTAAAATTAGAAATAGAGGTGGATGTGTTTTTTGACTTCTTTGGGCCGAGTGTCTTGGCTGGCATTTCCCCATTCTCCTCCTCCTTGCCCTGTGAATGAAGGCTGTCTGATCCATAGAGAGCCTTTCTCCTTGGCAGATGGGGTCAGGATTCAGCACATCTTCCTCGTCCTGCCCTCTCTCTTCCCTTTGGTTTGAGATTCAAACAAAAACAGACACTGAAGATTCACAGACCCAGATAACTCAATTTTCATCATTAATCCCCTCCCTATTGCCTGGCCTTCTTCTCTGGAAATGATCACATGGGAGAATCATGGTCATGGGGAAACTGTCTTGAGTCTCTCAGAGGGTTCTGGTAAAGTACCCACCCCTCTTCCCCATGGTCAGGCTCGGGCTACTCCTTTTTGCTGTATTTTCACAGAAAAAAAAAAAAGGAAACCGTTAGGTCAGCAGGCCAAAAATCAGGGAAGGAAAAGGCTGCTCAGCCAAGGCAGGGGCCTGCAGGGAAAGAAAAGGAGAAGGAAGAGCCACTGCACCCAGGCTGTGACTCGGAGAATGCTGCCACAAGGGCAGCCGGGTGTCTCGGCTGAAACTGCATTTCAGTGGGTGGGGAAGTTCAGAGTGAGGGGGCTCCCTGTTTGTCCACACTCTGGTGTTGGCAAGGGTCTGTTGAATAATTTTTTCCTGGTGCTCACATCCGCTCCTTTGGCGCAGAGCTGGATGTGGAACAGCCACAGCCCCCTCTTTTCCTCTTTTTCCCATTCACTCATGATCCAAATGTGGCAGCACCGATGGGTGTAATCTGCTCCTGACACTCGTGTCTGTGACCTGTTAGAGTTCAGCTTGCTTCTTGTGGGATCCCCCGTGGCATTATTATCTTCTGGGACTCAGGCAAAGCCTTGTCTGCAGCACCATGCGAGGAACCCCCTCCTCCCCCTGAGGATGCTGATGTGCTTGGGACTGAGAACCATCTCATCATCTCATCTCATCTCATCATCTCATCATCTCATCTCATCTCATCTCATCTCATCTCATCTCATCTCATCTCATCTCATCTCAATCTGCAGCGAGCGCCTCTCCAGTCTTTGGCCTGAGCACCAAAAGATACTTGAGGGGAGATTTTTCATTCTGCATTCCTATCACTGTCCATCTGGATTCAATCCCTCTGGTCTTCCAATAGGTCTCGGCCATCCATTTTGTGTTGAAGGGCCCAGTAAATCCAAAACTTCAGTTCTACCCACTTCTGCTTCTATTTCTGTCAGAATCCACTGGACCTTTGGAGAAAAGAGATAATTTTAGTCAGTGTTTCTAAATGTCTGAAATTTTTGCTCATGTCAGGACCCAAAAGGGAAGAAAGTTTCACATGGATGGGGCCTTTGCTGAAAGAATGTAACCTGTCTCTTCTTACCTCTGTGACCTCATATTTCAGGGAGCTGCAGTTTGGAAGCAAACAGCAGCGCTAAAAATAAATATGTTTTGCCCTCATCTCAATGCTGTTAATATAAAAGGATGGAGTGGGTGGACTGACTCTTCTGTGCTCCTTTTTCTTTTGGTTCTTTTTTTGTTTAATTCAAGAATATGTCGTTGTCATGTTCACGAGGCCTGACCCAGCCCAAGGCCTTTTCACTTCCTTCTTTGCCCTCCAGCAGGACCATTCTTTCCCATTTTCAGGCAGCCTTGGCTTCAGGCATGAGGATGCAGAATGAGGGGTGCTGGTCCGATTTATCAGCGCGCTTCTTTCCAGCTGTTCCACCTCTGGAACACCAGTACAAGTCTCCCCCTTTCTCCTCCCTCCCACCTTATCGGAAACCCAGCCCAGGACCCGAGAGGGCCACCTGCCAACAAATAACTCTGCTCCAGCATGGATGAAACTCTTGACACTGCCCTTTTTAACTTGTTTTTCAGGTAGTTCCTACCCTTTGAACACTGTCATTTTTCAGACTGTCATTCACAAAGTTCATCGAATCTCAACTCCAGCCTCTGAACTGAAAAAATCTATATGCCTAATTTTTGTGGACTAGAGTAAAACAGAGCAGAAATTTCCAAAGTGCTGAATGTATTCTGTCCTAGTGAGTTCCTCTAGAAACTCCTTCACATGTACAAAGTACTGCTTCCAAAGTTTGGGCACAAAAATGTTACCCTTCTTCCACGAGTGCTTAAGTTTGGCTCTCCCAGTACAAAACCTCCGTGAGTTTAAGGCTCTCTGGCATGGCTGCACAACCTAAGGTGGGCCAAGGTTATCAGAGTTAGGAGTAAAAAATGGACCTCGTAAAGGATATGAAATATTATTCCCAATTAGAATCAACCAGTAGGAAGCTGAAAAATCCCTTCATGTGGAACATCATGTGGGCCCATGATGAGAATCATGGCAGCCTTTTAAGTACAACACCACGCTCTGTAATTAGCATGTGCCCTTCTGGAAGGAATGAAGACAAGCCCTGTTGTGGCAAATTGCCAGGCTTGGCCTTGCCAAGCTCCATCCCCAGCTCCCATCCCTCTGTGCCCTGCCACTGAATGCTTGCTGGATGTGTGGGTGGTGGAGCACATCCCTGCATGAGGTTCTGTGGCAGAATGGGAATTCTGAGTTCCTCCGAGACAGAGGGGCCCAAATTAGAGCAAGGGGGCAAGAATCACTGGGTTCTGATGTCCAGGGATAATGGCAGTTCCAGTTCCGCCTGCAGAAACCTCTCAGTGTCCAGTCATGCATTTTTTGGTCTCCTCCCAGAGACAACAGTGGTGTGTGTTTGGTCACTTAGACCACTGCCTGCTTTGGCAGTCAAACACAGCAGAAAGGAAAGAAGATCTCCTGTCAGTTAGAACATGGATCTTTGCAGTGAAGTACGAGATAATCCCACAGAAATGTACATGTTGTGTGGAGGACTTCGGAACAACCGGCTAGAACAGAGCAGTGAAACCTGATCAAAGACAACAAACTCCATCATTTAAACTGGTTTTGTAATTGTAGTGTTTTATTAACGAGCAGATATTGCTGGAAGGGCTGGCTGTGCAGATGTGTAACATCTGTGCACATTAGGCCTCTGAAAAGTGTCCTGATGATAGTTCATTCCAAAAATGTTACTGGTTTTCTAGCTTTTCTCTGACCGGATAAAGGAAGAATGCTTTTTCCAAGGTCATTTTTGGTGAAAGTGTTTTCTGGTTCAGATCCAGTGGACCAGGGGAGCCAGACCAGAACAGCAGAACAGGAGTTCAGCTTTGCTGGTGAAGATGAGCACCACAGCCTTGTCACAAGGGTTGTCAGCGATGGAGGAGAAGGACAATGCAAAAACCCATGGCTTTGCTGCTCACCTCCATTTTGATGAGCGTGTGCTGTGGTTTCTAAATTCCTTCCCAAGGACAGGCCCGTGGCTTAGTGAAGCATGGAGGTTTGGATGGGAATCTCCTGAACAGCCCCAAAAGGATATGGTTCATTACAGGCCTCTTGCTCAGCTCCAAACTTCAGGGAAATATGAACTTTATACAGGGGAGAGAAAATTTGTCCCCCAACATGTTCTTCCCTGACCAACTCTGCTTTCTGTCCCCCACTAACAGGAAACGGAATGATCTTTTATGAAATGCAGACTTTATGGGTGACTTGGTTATTGATTGTTCAAGGGAATGTTTTTTCAGGATGTTCTTCTATGAGCTTGGGGTGGGGAGAAAACAGTGACAGCCAGACCAGCTAACAAATTATTTAATAGCAGTGACTGTGGTTTAAATTTACAGACTTAACTTTCACTTAGTCCAAACAGCTGTAAGTGCTTTATGAAAGGTGATATTTCCCCATTTTGTGGAAAGAGAAACTGAGGCACAGTGCAGCTCAGTTATTTGTCCAGAATCACTTGCTGCTGGGAATAGAAAACACAGTTCAGGCTCATGTGAGAATCATTGGAGAATACTTATTATAAAGGAAATTCATTCCTGTCTGGAATATTACTGAATTTTGAGATCTTAGGAACAGACAAGTTCTTTAAGTTGGACAAGGAAGTTCTTGATTCTCCCTTCAGCTCTCTGCAGTATGTAATTTTTGCTTAAATACAGCAGGAGCATTAACTGGAACATAGCTCTGTCTTTTCATCCTTTTTCCTTCTCTTTCAAACTCCATCGATCTGGTCTAATTTGCCTGAAGCAGTCCCTTGTACTTGAGGCATTCAAGGCCTTTCGGTTCCGTGCAGTGCCCAGGTCGGGCTGCTTTCCTGCGAGCGGTGATTTGCGCTCCGGCCAGCACCATCGCCGCCCATCACCGCCCGAGCCCCGCGGTTCTGGTCTGAGCCGGGCCGAGCTCACCGCGGTGAAAGCAGCTCGGCCCGTGAGCCGGCACACTGCGGGGATGGTCCCACGCTGGCCTTTTAGCTTTTGCCCTACCGATTTTGTTTGCCGAGGGATGAGCACTTTGTCCCCTGTGCAAAGCTGGCCGCTTCAAAAGCCAGCCACTCTCCGGTAGCTGATTGCACCACAGGTCCCGGAAAGCCACTGACATTAATATGCATTTTGAAAGGAAGGTTCAGGAGGTTGATTTTGAGCTGTTTGGGGGTTTTTTTTCTGTAATTCATGTGTGTGTGCGCTCAGGCACATGGTGGATTCTTGGGGCTGTCCTGTACAGGGCCAGGAGCTGGATTTTGATGCTCCTTGTGGGTCCCTTCGAACTCAGGGTATTCCATGATTCTGTTTGTCCCAGTGAATATGACTCCAAAGACATCCTGATTGAATCTGTATTCGCACAGTAGCTGCTTTGCGTGGTGTTTTCAGATGTCTGTCACCACCACTACACTATAAATGGAGTGTATAAATGGAGGCAATTCTGAAAGCACCACAAAATGGAATACAAATTGCTTTGGCTTTGTGGGTTTTTGGCATTTGGATATTTTGGGGAGCTTCGCCTTAAAATTATTATCTTTTGATATTTAACATTTCT
The DNA here is from genome assembly GCA_013400915.1 of Pardalotus punctatus. Taxonomy (NCBI): domain Eukaryota; kingdom Metazoa; phylum Chordata; class Aves; order Passeriformes; family Pardalotidae; genus Pardalotus; species Pardalotus punctatus. The sequence goes on from VZTX01011999.1 coordinate 45,670, forward strand.
CCTGTTTTGCTTTCAGCCAAGCCCTCTTTCCACGGCAGGTGAAAGAGAGCAGAGTTGGGTTGGCAGCCTGCTGTACTCCCTGGGAGGGTGTGCCTGTCACCCCTCTGCAACCGGGACTTTTATCTCCCTAGACACCAACGTATGGCACAAGATCATCTTTTAAATGTCACATGAGATTCTGGGAACGCTCTCCCTGGTCCCAGAATACTTCCAGAACTGTTTATCTAAGCTCTCTCATGGTACGCCAAACCACCAGGTGTTCGGTGTGCCTGGGGCCCCACTTGTTCTGGAAGGCTTCCTTGTTTTTTGTTTGTACAGAGTTAGCCTGGTCTGCAGAGTGGGTTCAGTGAGCCTCTCCCAGTGCTCTGTGTGTATTCCTATCGACTGCAAGAACCTTTCCCTGCTCTCCCATGATGACCCATGGTAGGATTGCTATGACCACACTTCAGTGTCCACTGCCAACCAAGACCTGTGGTGAGAGTGTGACAGGACTGTGCAACGGCTCTTTAAGCTGTGTCTGCCTTGATCCTCTTAAATACCACCTGTGGGCATTTCTTGCTTCTGTACAGCCCATTCCTTCTCAGGCACGTGGGGCCTTGGCTGTGCGTTTCTAGACATGTTTCTGTTTTGTGTTATGCAGCAGCCACCATGTTGTGCTTATTACAGGGAAAACTGGGTGAAATTCCATGGCCTCGTCTTATGCAGAAGGTCAAACAAGGTGTCCATCACATCCAGGAAAATATAAATAGAAACTGTACAAAAATCAACAGAGGATGGCTAGAGGAGAGGCAGTCATCTGAAACTGCCCAAGTTTATGTGGTCAGTTTGGGAACTGAAAGTTAGGTTCTCCATATGGAGAGAGATAAATTTCATTTGAATTGTCCTCTGGAAGTAATTCCTTGACTCTTTCCCTAAATGCTAGGAGGGTCTGGATCAGTGCATGCAGGATCAAACCATCAGCACTCAGCTCCAGAGGAAACAGGTCCCAAAGGAAACAGCTCCAGAGGAAACAGGTCCCAAAGGAAACAGCTCCCAGAGGAAACAGGTCCCAAAGGAAACAGCTCCCAGGCGCTGTCCTGCTCTCATGGTTCTCAGGCCAAATTGTACCAGGGAGGAACCAGCAGAATGATGTGGCCAGGAAGAATAAATTACACCTCTTAGGGTACCACACCATCTCCCTCATTTTTGTCCTTTAGAAGAACAATTATCTGTTTAATTGTTTTGTCATCACAAATAATAGTCCCAAGCTGCTCTGTGACACCTGGGCTGGCCGTGGTTTTGGTGGGAGTGCCCTGTGTGCTCCCCTGTATTTACACACAAGCCTGGCTTGTGCATTTGCAGAGATTACTCTCCCTTTCCAAACAGAAAGCAGTGACTGGACCAAGCCCAAGCCTTGTTTAGAAGTGGCCTGTGACTCTGTGGTTTGTTTTCTTGTTTTGTTTGTAAAGGTCAGAGATATAATGACTTTTTTTCCTCCTTTTTTTTCTTTTTTCTTTTTCTTTTGAGGTAAATGTTGTACTCAGATCTTTCACTGGGCTGAGCTGGAGAGGAAGTGAAAAAATAAGTCTTGGTCAAAAGCATGATGTTTCTTGAGTGTTTTCTCTCATCAAATGAATGCCTGAAGTGGAAGTGGATCGTGTCTCCCTGTGAGGCCACATTGCCTTCCATAATACCCCAGTCTGCCTGTCTAAATGTAATCCCCTGCATTTGGGTTTAAATCCAATAAAAACACCTGGTTCTGATACGATTTTCCAGGCGTGCCAAATTGCTGTAAACTTCAGTGAGGCATGTTTCCTAGACCCCTGCCTTATCTGGGCTGTACGTGGGCCAGGCAGGAGGATTTGGCGAGCAGAGCCTGGGAGCTCCCCTGCTTTGCACCGGGGATTTTCACTGGAGCTGCCTCTCTTGGGTACTGGAAAAGTGACAGAAGGAAGAAACTGCTTATGACTGACAAATCCTTCCCACTTCTCTGGGGTGAGAGAGACCTTCTGTGGATTATTCTTAGCTGCTTTTCAAGGCAATAGCCTGTGTGAAATTTTCAGTAAGGGATTGCTTATTGTAGGCAAGCGAGCCTAAGTGCCAGTGATATTTTCTGCAGGGTCTGATACTTGTGTGAGGTCTGGGCTTTCAGGGTTGTTTGCCTGGAAATACCATAGACATTGTACATAAACGCTGGTACAAACAGGCTTAAGAACTAACCCCCACTTTTTACAACTTTCTGCATGCTCAGTAACAGCTAAATAATGCAGACACACATTCAAAATAAGAGTACAGTTGTCGTTGGACATTCTTCTGAATATGTCAGGTTTTTAAAATTTAGCTATTCAGAGGTGAAGAAATGGTGTCAGTGAATGGTTTGTATTGGAAAAAAAATCTAAGATATGCTTTTGAAACGAAACTTTTCATTGACCCATCCCAATTTCTTTCAGCCCATCCCAGTTTTCTTTTTTAAATTTCAAAGCTGGTACCAGGGAAGTTTTGAAATCTCAAAAATATTCACAGGACAGGAAAAACATTTCCTGTTGATCCCAGCTTGGATGCTTGAGGGAGTATGGCATTTTCTGCAAAATTGACAGAAACCAGGTAGGATTTTCACTGCCTGCCAGGCAGGTTTGAAAACCTGCTTGATTTCCTTCCAACTCACCCGCCCAGCTCCCAGGGATCCTGCCAGAGGGAGCTGGGAACCAGAGCCACATCCACGGTTCTGGGCTGTCCCCTGTCCTCTTCGGGAGGGCTCACGGGGTGACGGCTCTGGCCCGATGCAGCCCCTCTGGGCTCTTTCACGCTGCCTTCTCCCGACTGCTGGGTGTGCCAGGCGCTGCTGGGATCTCTGGAGCTGCAGCTCAGCCCTGGGCAGGCTCTGCTGAGCCCCCAGACTGGCTGCTGGGCCCAGCACCCAGGGGCTCCGAGCGCCCAGGGCTGCTCCCACCTCTCGCCTCTTCCCCTGCAGGGCAGGTATGCAGACTCTCCAGCTGCCCCATGTCCTCTCCAGCTGCAATTCAAACTATCCATTTTTCTCAGGAATGTGAATTTGGCCGCTAATTCACCGCAATTTCACTGAAGTAACTTTCGAAATTGAAATGGCGCCAGTTGAGGAATATTCTTTAGGGTGTATCTAGGAGTGTTCTGTGAGAAATATTAATCCTTTTGAAGCTATAGATGAGTTGCATCCTGGATCACTGTGGGAACTGAATCTTCCCATCCTTGAACACCTTCTGCCCTAAGGAACAGTATTGAGCCAAAGCTGATGTGGGTCAGACTCACAATACTCAAACCACATTGGCTGGTTCACATGGAATACATCACCATCAGTAAAAAATGTGAAGATAAAGAAACCTGGTCCTAGGGCACTGTAAATGCTTGGTTTCAGACATGGAATCTCAATTTTGAGAAAGTTATCAGACAAAGAGCCTGGGGGTTTTGTGTCTTTGTTACACCTGTTTTGGCCCACAGAATTGCCATGAAGCTCCTCAGCTTTAGCCTGCTGATGGTCCCTTCATGGGTGCCAGGAGAAGGTGTTGTGGCTCAGCCCCACACAGCCGCTCGCTCCCTCCCTGTTGGTGGGATGGGGGAAGAAATCAGAAGGGTGAAAGTGAGAAAATGTGTGGGTTGAGCTAAAGACAGCTTAGTAGGTGAAGCAAAAGCTGCAAGTGAAAGCAAAGCAAAACAAGGAGTTCCTTGCCCACATGCCCTGGCCAGGCGGGGGCTCAGCCAGCTCCGGGACAGCCGGGCTCCATTGCATGGAGCAGTGACGGGGAAAGACAAACACCACCACTCTCAGTGTCCCCCCTTCCTCCTTCCCTGGGCTCTGTGTGCTGGGCACGATGCTGTATGGTCTGGGATGTCCCTGGGGTCAGCTGGGGTCAGCTCTGTCCCTCCAGGTCCTTGTGCACCCCCAGCCCCCTCGCTGGTGGGGTGAGTGAGGAGCAGAAAACGCCTTGGCTCTGTGCAAGGGCTGCTCTGCCGTAAGGAAAACATCCCTGTGATATCAGCACTGTTCCCAGCACAAATCCAAAGCACAGCACCAGCTACTGGGAAGGAAACTAGCCCTTTCCCAGCCAAGGCCAGCACAGAAAGCCCGCTTGTGAGATCCACGGGAGCCCTGGCAGAGGCTGTGCGTGCTCCCTCCTGGCTGGGACCACAGGGGCTCAGCAGCACAGGACCACAGGAGCACGAAACCAAGCAGTTTCATGAGCTGCTGCCAGGAGCTGAAGGGTGAAACCTGGAGATAAAATGTCTGTACGGCTCCACCGGTGACTCACAGGGACCCTGTGGAACATGGTGTGTGTTCAAAAGGTTCACAACATGTAACCTGGCAGAGCTCTTGGGCACTGGGACCTGAGTGCTTTAGCCTTTACTAAACAAATACTTTTAATGATTTGAGTCTTAACAGGAAAGTCCAGTGGGGGCTGTTGAACTCTGGAATTCGCTGCAGGGGGGCATAGGAGAGATTAGAGGCCATGGCTAATCAAAGAAAATCTGCTTTACATTGTACTGCTGCTTGCACAGCTCCAATTCATATCTGTGACTCCCTTTTGCCTTAGAGGAAGCTGCATGTGTGGACTGACCCTTTCTGTGCTGAGCTTTCCTATCAAGATCTCCCAGGACAACTCCAGTTTCTCAGGCGGTGGATTCATGGCAGTTTTCACAGTAACTCTTCGCTCCCTGCAGCCAGTCGTCCCAGTGCCCGCACTGCTCCTTTTTGGATCGGCACACCTTTTTCCATGGTTCTGGGGTAGACTGAACTGTCAGCTGAAAGGAATTTTTCAGCTGTTCTGGTCGAGTGTGCAGCTGCACAAGCAGCTGTGCCAGCAGCACGGGAGTGTGGAGGGCGGGGGCTGCCCCAGCCCCTGCAGGTGAAACCACAGGCTCCTGGTTAAACCGAAACGTGCGGCCATGGCACCAAACCACCAACGGCTCCTTTCGGCACACAGGTAGTGGGAGAGAAGGATGGACCTTCAGAACTGTGGGGTCAGGAGCTCTTCAGCCCAGGAGGTGCAGATATTTAAAATAAAACCTCCCAGCTGCAGTGTGGGTGTCAGCTGGTTTGTTCCAAGGTTTGTTCCAGCCCAGCTGTCGCTGGGGTCTCACGGTAGCACGCTGGACCTTGGAGGCCTTGGATCTGAGCGTGATGGCAGCAGGTCACACTGTGGAAATGTGAAACCCCCCTGCCCACGGGCTGCTCGTTCCCACATTGCTGGGATTCATTCCCGTGCAGCTGGAGCTCCGCTGGCAGGGCTTTGTGCAATTGCTGCTCATCAGCTTCGGGCAAAGGCTCACTTGGAGTTCGTGGTAGTTGGAGGCAACCTGGATGAGTTTGTGCTGAAGCAGGTGAGACAAATGCAGCCTGTTGTGCTAACTCACTCTCCCTTCAAGCACTGTGGAGCAATAACTCTCAGAACCATGGTGGAAAGATGTAGCCAGTGTGAAGAAACAGCTCAAACAGCTTCCTCTGTTTCTGCAGTGCTTCTCTAGCCGTGTTTGTAAACAGGTTTCAAAATGCTTGACCCTGAGCTGTGTACCCACACTGATCCCTTAACTCCACCTTGCTCCTGGGTAATGTTCACATCGATGGGCCCAAGCACCAGAGCACAGCTACTCACACACCAAACTATCCTTTAGCAGCATCTACATCCCATTTGGAACATGTCTTTTTAAAGGCAGCTTTTTGCAGTTTCATACTTCAACTACCAACTAAACTCCTTATCAGTGTGATTCTATCAACAGGAAACTGGTAAGAAAAAAAAGAAGTACCCACCCCATAGCCCACGATGTTATCTAATCTCTGTCCAATCTGCTTTCTGCTTGGGGACACATGCAACAGGCTGCAGCAACTGTGTGTCAGAAGGTCAGAGAATGCAGACAGGGGACAGCAGTGCAAATAACCAGTTGGGGCTCAAAGAATCCAAAGTTGAAGCAGATTTTTAAAGCTGCTTAGTAATCAAAATATCTCACTGTGCAAACCAGCCTTTTTCTTGTCATCATAGCTCCTTTATTTGTGTTCACTGGAGTGTTTGTCACTGTTCCACAGATGTGACAAGAGTCTTACGAGCACAGAAAGAAACGTGGGACGTGGGCTGTGGTGGGCTTGGCAGTGTGGGGTCAACAGTTGCGCTTGATGATCTCAAAGATCTTTTCCAACCTGAACAGTTCTGTGATTCTATGATAGAAATAGTGTTTGGGGTTAAACCACATACTTGTACTTTACAGGAAGAAAGTGGTTTCACTTACCGTAAAAGAGACTTTTTGTGAGTGCAAGAGTCCGTTCCCGAAGTGTCCAGCTGTTGCAGTTGTGTGAGGATATCAGGCTTACCTAAAAGCTCTTATAAAAAATATATGTATAAAATGATGTATAGATCTACAGTTGCTATAGGTGGCTAATTGTTGGTGTTTGCAATTACAGCACTGTGCTTTCAGCACCTGGAAGATGCTCTAGAACGACTTCATTATTCTAGGTACTAGAAAATACTCAGACTCTCTCTGGGGCTTCTTTTCAGTTGAGGTGGTGTCACAGAGACTGAATGTGAGTGACAATGACTGAAACAAGGCTCTTGTGTCAGATCAGCCCTGGCTAAAACTAAAACTCAGACAGCAGATCGTGTCCCTCTCCTGCCCTGCAGAAAAGAGTAACAAAACACACACCAAGGCACCTCTAACCAGCTGGAGCAGGTGGAACAGCAACCTTGTTTTCCCTTCCCACTGACCCCAACGTTGCCCAAAACCTCTGCAATCCAATTATTGGTGTTAATCTGTTGGTGTTATTGCACTAAACATATTATTGAAGGACTGTACAGGTATAGCGAGCTGGAATTTGTGTGAGGCTGGAGAATTAAACGGATTAATGAAAGTGTGCATGTCAACATCCATTTACCTGGAGAGTGAGGAGCAACTGAAGTGGGAAGGCTGAGAATGAGAATTCAGCGTCAAACAGTTTCTTAGCACTTTCGTAGACAATGAATTAACTAATTCCCAGTTCTAGGACCCTTTTCTTGGAATTGGTAGGGTAACAAAAGAGTCTAAGGCCAAATGTACACAATCCTGCTCCACTGAAGGTGTGAATACAGGAAGTGACAATAGGTCTCCAGTGTGTAAAGACTTAGAATGCTTTTATTCAGAAAAAGTAATACTTGGAAAAATTTTCTTAGCTGGTCTAGGAGTTTAGCAGAATTCAGTAGGAAAACTTGTTATTGCCAAAGCAGCAACCACACTCTAAAGGACTTTAACCCACCTGCTCTCCTCTCCCTGGAAACACTGATATTTTTTCTTCTTTTCTGGCTAAGGCACTTCTTAGTATTCTATTTCTAAACAATTAGTTATTTCAATAAAATATGCCATTAAGGTCTGTTTTAGAATGAGAGATCTGTCTTAGGTCGTGCAGTCACTGGAACCTATGAAAATTGTCTGTTGTCTGTTGCTGTGTTTGACAGACAACGTCCAACCTGTGCTCCTGGTGTCATCCCCTTGGCCTGGCTGGCTCACTTCCTTTCCAGTGGTTAAGGCAGCGGTCGGTTTGTGCCTCTCATTTAGCTATGGGAAACAGATCTTCCTAGCAATGTGGTACTAGAAAAATCCCTAGAACTATTACATGTTTTTTCTTCCCACTCAGTATTACGAAACATTCATGCTAAATTACTGAACACTAGCAAATGCTGTGCTCTGATGATGTGTGCAACAAGTGGTAATACGCTTTTTATAGCAGAGGCAGGTCTATAACAGGGGCCCATAAGATCATCCTCTGCTCTGGGTGACACGGGGGGGTGGCACCCCATTCTGCTGTTTCTGCCCACATCTTTAGCTAAAGAAACACCTGGAAGATGTGAAGAGGGAGGACAGGGATTAAGAAAGGGATTGTTTGTATCACTTTGCAGCTAAAGCAAGGTGACTCTTATTGCACTCCTTCAAGGTGCCTTTATCAATGTAACTTATTGTGGTAAATTAATTTAGGCCTGGTCTTTTCAAAGGACCTACTCTAATCCAGTGATATTTATGGATTTGGACTGGGGTCTTTCTGTAGAGATAGCTGTATGGGTGTGAAAATACAGAGGGAAATGGTTGTATTAAAATAACTCACACATCTTCCTTTCCTCTTGCTTCTTGCTGCTTACAGCTTGGATAGGCTCCCAGCAGGGATAGATTCCCAGCACATTTGTTTCACAGAAACTGCTGGTCTTCAGGATCTGCAAAGTCCGGGCTGGCCCTGGGAAGCTTTCATTTCCCAAGGCATCCTGAGAGGCTCAGGGGCAGCTGAGGGGAAGGGAAAGTTGGAGAATATTGGGCGCTAAACTGTCACATTCCAGGTTAAAGTAGTTCTTTCTGAAGTTTGTGCTGACTGAGGGAGGTCCATCTCCAGGAACTCCTAGGTGTGCTTTACGAAGAGTCCTCATCACAGGTGGCCTTGAGACATGGAGCTGCCCAGAGGACAGCCCTGGACAGAGATGTGCCAGGGTGGTCGAGCCCCAGCAAGAGCAGTGGCGATATAAACAAAGCACGCTGTCCCTGCACTGGAGAGCGAGCGTTTGTGAAAGGAAAGTGCCAGAACCCACAGGAGGTGAAGGGACACGCAGAGCCCCCTCCACCCTCCTGTTCCTCACACGCAGTCACTGCAAAAACAAACAAACAAGACAGGACTGGCTTGGCCAAGATGTTTTTAGAGACTGACTCAGGCCCAGTATTCTGGCTGTGAACAAAAGGGAATCTGCATTATTTGGGAAATGAAACAGATTGATGCGAGGATCTGCGTGCAAACAACAGCAAGCGGTGCCCGGTGCGGGAGTGCCAGGGCTGGGCTGGGCTCCAGCCCTGTGCGGGGACACACGTGTTTGCTAGCACAGGTGTGCACACACGTGTTCGCTAGCACAGGTACACACACACGTGTGTTCGTTAGCACAGGTGTGCACACACGTGTGTTCGTTAGCACAGGTGTGCACACAC